>CAWUFW010001700.1:0-495000 GCA_963921515.1 Calotriton arnoldi | reverse complement strand
ACAGGTGTTGTAGGGCTTAATATATAGTTACACTACTATAGTACACTTGTCTCACTAGGGGCAGTGAAACAAGAAGTTAGCCTTAGTTAGTGGCAGAAGAACTTTCACTGAGATACAGTATAGTGCAGTAATCACACTAAATAAACTCAATGTCTCGCCGGAGCTGTACTTTTATAACAGCGGTATCTGGATTCTCTTTTGATTAAAAATAGGATATGCGTTTGGACAACTGTCACATGTTTAAATCCCAGTCCTTAACTCAGCCTTTCATTCTTCTAATGTCATAAAATGTGTACCATTGAGTTATATCTCCATAAACACGAATTATTTACTACTAGATAACTCTTCAAGGTTAATGTGTGCTTTATGAATGCATAATTATGTTAGAGACTAGGGGCTTGATTTAGAGACCAGAATGAGATGAAAACTCAAAATGTAATTCTTCTTATAGACATCTCCCCTACTAAAACAAATCGATGCCTCCTTGCAAAGTGACCTGTAAAGTATAACCCTGGGCGGAGTTCATGGAGTTGCGCTACGCGAAACCCTGCAAAGTGGAAAAAAACTCCTTCGCGCTACGCGGAGCTCCACAAGCGGCGGAGTGCGATAGAAAAATCCGGTGATTTTCAGTGCCGGATGCTTGTCCGCACTGTGCAATCATCGCGAACGGCACCATGCACAGCGCAAGCGGGCGCTGCTTTCCTTTCTGCCGCTCGAGTAGATTTTTACTCGAGCGGCAGCTTTCTCAATGCAAACGGGCATACGCGACCACTCGCAATGAGAAACCTGCCCCCCCCCCGCGTTGAGAAATCATGCTGGGAGGTTTATTTTCCACGCTCGCGCCAACTTGATGTTGACGATCGCGAACAAGGAAAAATCTCGCCGGGAGGTGGATTTTCCTCGCTTGCGCTCGCCAACTTGACGTTGACGAACGCGAGCGAGGAAAAAAACTCCACTACGCTGCGCAGGGCGGAGTTTTTTGGATCTCCGCAAGCTCTGCATAACGCGGAGTTCCGCAAACTCCGCGAGCGGAGCGGAGTTCACCGCCTAGGCCTAGTAAAGTGTTAATTGAAAGTTGGCCACTTGATAGCTTTCCTATGTCCACTACACAGCCCAAATCCATTACACACAAGACTAGACCACTTGAATTTCCACTCATTTGGCTTGGATGCCCATTTAGGATTCATATTATTCAAGTGATTGGTGTAACTAAAATAGCTAGAACCTTGCTAATCCTTCCAGTCTGGCTAATCCTTTGTTTTTCATGATTCTGCACCCTTCATGCAACTCTCACAGGAGAACTCCTAGAATATATCCACTCACCCTCTGAAAAGGAAATCTTCTTTGTAGTATTTGCCATGTGTTGTAATTAAGTTGATGCCTATTATAGGGTGAACAGAATTTAAAAGACTTATCAGGAGTGAAAAAACATTTCTGTTTATAGAATTCCTGGACTGCAGCTGACAGGGAGTCCATCAGTGTATTCTACAACTCAGCAATGTCTCTTGGGCCAGACACATAAACAGGGCAAGGCTGTTTTTTACCAAACATACTAGCTTAATGATTTATACAATACTAATTTCACAGTACCTTGGGGAGACCACTAACAACCACCTCTGCTTTGGTTTAATCTTTTTCATGTAACATTCACTTTTGATGTTGTTTAAAATAATGGTTTCCCCCAGAAATGCTCAGGGATAATATTTCTACAATTAGTGAATAGCAAAAATGCAGTGTATGGTTTTAAATCTCACTTAGGGGGTGATTACGATTGGGACCGGCCGCCTGCATGGCGGCGGTCCTGCACATGAGATTACAACGCGACCACCACTGTGGCGGTCGCATTGTGCATGTTTACCATTGCGCCGGGTGCTGCTGGCCGCAGCACCTGCCGCTATGGTAAAAATGCATGTTGTGCATTTCCCTGCACTACTAGGCAGGCACCATGCGGTGCCTGCTACCTGGTGCAGGGAACTGTAGGGGGGCACCATAGGTGCCCCTCAAGAGCAAATCCCACATGCCCCTGCACAAGGGGGGCCTGCAACGGGCCCCCAAAGTGCATCCCCTCCAGCCTTTTAATGGCGGTTGAATCGCCATAAACAGGCTGGCGGGGATGCAGCATCCAAATCTGGCGGGCGGTGCCTGCTAGGCACTGCCACCACTTTGTGGATGCGGGGTGGGTACGACAGGCAATCGTAACGATTGCCTCTGTCGGACTCGTGGCGGACGGGCTTTCTGCCCGCCAGGCACATCGCCTGCCATCCTGATCTGGCGGGCCGAAAAGGCCTTACGATGGCAGTGAACCGCTATCTTAATCACCGCCTAAAATTGCAGCATTTTCCTCAACATTTTCCAAAGTGACCAAAACAAAAAACAGCACCAACTAAAAGTCTACCTTTGTTTTATGTTACTTGGGGCCATGCCCCCAAAACATATACTTCTAGCTACGGACCTGGACTGAAGACAAGCAGGTTTGTAAATAGAATGGGGGTTTTTCTTCATTGGATTCAAGTGTTGATATCCCTCTTTGCATGTTTTTAGTTGAATCCCAATTTTGTTTTAAAAAGTAAAAACAAATCTTTAAAAAATCAAAACAAGGTTCTTGTTAGAACCACCTTTCATTAATAAAAGATACAAATAGTATTAATGTTGTTTGTCATACTATGCCAGAGCAGGCTACAGTGACCATTGATAGCGCAGAAAGAGTCCAAATTTACTCTCCAGTACAGGCTCAACATTTTTACTTATTGACTCCAACTCCAAGCTATGGCTTCTTCATCAAGGTGATGGATCTTTGCCACTGTATATGAATGGAAGCTAAATCAAATCCAATCAATCATTAGCATAATTTACAATTTAAGTTTAGTCACTGAAGAGAGTTTAAAGTAAGTTTTCAAAACGTTATTCTCTTTAAGAGATAAGTAAGTTCTTTTTCTTTGTCCTTTTATTCAATTAGTAAATCAGATACTCCAATTACAGAAATAATCAAGTAAAAATATGGTTAGAGTCATCAAATGTCCTTTAATTTTAATTGTATAATGAAATTATAACCGTTGTGTTCTTGCTTGTATTTTATTCTGGTATTAACATCAGCATGGTTTGATATATTGGTATATCTTTTATGTGGAACTCATAGGAGTTCTGAATCATAAATAAATAAATGTAAATGTAACGTAAATGGTTAGAGTCATCAATAATGGAAACATGAAAAGCGTGTTCTATAAAGGAATTAATCTATATTCTATCTAACAGGAATCTACCCTAATAGAAACCATATAGAGCAAAATCAAAGGCGCATCAAAAATCGAATTCAGTATTAAGTAATCAAAATCCCCATAAAGAGTAGTTCATGAAACACAGCCGAGTCTGATCTCTCCAAAAGCATTAAATACAGAGCTGCAATAGCAACTGTACAGAAATCATTCTTGATCAGGAAAATAGGTAAACAGATGCAGCAGTAGCCAGGATAAAAGGAAAAAGAATTGTCACTTCCAAAGTGTCAGGCATCAGCAATCACCATCAGCAGTCACTCACAGCAAATATCTCAGTGTGCAAGCAATCAATCAATCAATCAGGGGTTTGTAGAGCGTGGCAACTCACCCCTGAGCATCTCAAGGTGCTGAGGTGAGTGGGGGGAGGCTGCTGATCCATCTAGGTGTGGAGGTTCAGTCGAAGAGCAAGGTCTTGAGGTCCTTCCTGAACTGTGTCAATGACGCGGATTGCCTGAGGTGGAAGGGCAGGGTGTTCCAGGTCTTGGCTGCAAGGTAGGAGAAGGATCTTCCTCCAGTTCTGGTCTTGTGGATCTGTGGGACGGAGGCCAGGGCGAGTTGGGTGGAGCGGATATGTCTGGAAGGTGTGTGGAAGGCAAGGCGGTGGTTCAGATATTCTGGTCCTGAGTCATGGAGAGCTTTGTAGGCATGTGTGAGGAGCTTGAAGGTGATTCTCTTGTTGATAGGGAGTCAGTGGAGTTGTCAGAGGTGTTTTGTCACGTGGCTGTGGCGAGGGATGTCAAGGACCAGTCTGGCTGTGGTGTTTTGAACGTTCTGTAGTTTCCTGTGCTGTTTCTGGGTGATACCAGTGTAGAGTGCTTTGCAGTAGGCCAGTCTACTAGTGATGAGTGCATGGGTGACCGTCTTCTGGATTCTTTGGGGAGCCATCTGAAAGTCTTTCAAAGCAGGTGGAGCGTGGGAAAACAGGATGAGGATACTGCATTGATTTTTTGCCAGTTCATTGAGAGTGAGGATTCCGGTATGATGCCAAGGTTGCGTGCATGGTCTGTAAGGGTGGTAGGGGTTCCTAGTAAGGCAGGCCACCAGGAGTCATCCCAGGCTTAGGGGCTGGGTCCTAGGATGAGTACTTTGGTTTTGTCAGAGTTGAGCTTGAGGCAGCTGTCTTGCATCCAGGTAGCGACTGCATTCATTCTGTTGTGAAGTTGTTTCTTGCGGTTGTGGGTTTGTTGGTGAGGGAGATGATCAGCAGGGTGTCGTAGGAAACAATGTTGAGTCCGTAGCTTCTGACGATGGCTGCGAGAGGAGCCATGTAGATGTTAAAGAGTGTGGGGCTCAGGGAGGAGCCTGGGGGCACTCCGCAGCTGATCTCTGTAGGTTCTGAGAGGAACGGGGGTATTCTGACTCGCTGTGTTGGGCCGGTCAGGAAGGAGTGGATCCAGTCCAGTGCCTTGTCAGGGATGCCAGCATTGTGGAATCTTGTGATTAGGGTGCGGTGGGAGATGGTGTTGAAAGCAGATGAGAGGTCCAGTAGGATGAGTGCTGCGGTTTCTTCCCAGTCTAGGAGAGAGCGGATGTCGTCAGTGGCGCAAGGAGTGCGGCCTTGGTGTTGTACTTGCTTCAGAAGCCCGATTGGGAGGTGTCCAGGACATTGTTCTCTTCGATGAACTCAGAGAGTTGGGCGTTGATGGCCTTCTGGATGACCATGGCAGGGAAGGGGAGGAGGGAGATGGGTCTGAAGTTCTTGAGGTCTGTTGGGACGGAGGGTGGTTTCTTCAGCAGGGGGTTGATCTCGGTGTGTTTCCAGTCGTCTGGGTAGGTGGCGGTTTCGATGGAGCAGTTCATGGGGCAGCGGAGCTGGGGGGGCAATAGAGGCGGCTGCTCTGTGGAAGGTATGGTGCAGGCAAGGATCCGAGGGGGGCTCCTGAGTGGAAGCTCTTCCTGATCTTAAGTGTGTTGTCTGTGGTGAGCGGAGTCCAGTTCAGCATGATCTGTTAGGGTGCGGTGTGGTTGCATGCGATGGTGGTGGGTGTAGTGGTGGGGTCTTGGGTGTCGAAGCCGTCATAGATCTGCCTGATCTTCTGCTGGAAGAAAGTGCTGAGTTTGTTGCAGAGGTCTTGGGAGGGTGGGACATCTGTGGTCTCGCTGACATTTATTCTGTCTTGGAAGGCCATCTTCTTTGTGGTTTTAAGGAGAAGGTTGTGTGCATTGATGGCGGATTTGAAGGTTGCGTGGGTTTCCAGGGTTTTGTGTTCCTCCATCTCTTCTCGAGTCGTCCGCAGGTGCATCTGGACTCGTGGAAGGGGGAGTGAACCAGCTGGCTATCTTGGAAATTTTGCTTGTCTGGTATCTTCTTGAGGGGTGCCACAGTGTCCGCGCAGTTTGAGATCCATCGGTGAAGGTTGCGAGCTGCGGTTTGGCATCTGTTGATTTGGCGGGGTGGTTATTCCGAGGAGGTTGACGAGAGGTTCTTTGGTGGCCTAATTCTAGCTGCGTTGGGGGGGCGATGAGGGCGATGGTGTACAGTGGGCATGGCGAAGGCAAGATGTACGGAGTGTTGGTTGGTCCAGAGGAGCTCGATGATATGGCTGTAGGTGATGTTCCCGCTGGTGGAGAAAATGGAGTCGAGTGTTTGTCCGGCTGTGTGGGTCGGTGCGGTCACTAGCTGCTTGAGTCCGATGTTGGCGAGCTTCTCCAACAGGGAGGCGGTGTTCTGGTCACTGGAGTTGCCTAGGTGGAAGTTGAGGTCCCCGAGTAGGATGTACTCGGTGGATGCCAGGGCCTGTGGTGCGCTGAGGTCTACGATGGCGTCAGTGAACGGCGGGTGGGGGTTAACGGGGCTCTAGACAAGGGTGCCATGGAGGGAAGTTGGCTGGGCGGCGAGAGGAGCTGGCATGTTGGCGTGGGTCAAGGCATGGTTGCAGTTCCGACAGGCGAAGGCTCCATGGGTTTCCTCCAGTGACACTAGGTGGCAGGTGGCATGGCATCCAGAGTTGAGGGTGAGGAGGATGCTAGCGCCGTAGTAGTGTAAGGTCCGAGAACCAGGCTCCCTGATGCTGGGCGTGGTCCAGGCGCGGACAGGCACAGGCAGGCTTGCCTTCGGCGCACCAGAGGCATGGCGTGCATAGGCCACCATTACGTAGTGCTGTGGTGGGGCTGGACAGCTGGGAGGCGGAAAAACATGGGAGTGGGAAGGGTCGCTTGAGGGGGGCGGGCCATGGGGGATCCCAGGGGCGATGAAGGAGAAAACAAGAAAAAAAGGAAAAAGGAAAGAAAATCAAAAGCCAAAAAAGGAGAGAGAAAAGCAGAAAGAGAGACAGAAGGGCAGTCAAGCAGCAGAACAGTGACGCTCTACCACTGGACCACCAGGGACGAGGCGCAGGCTGGAGCCTACGGGTGGAGGAGGGCCTCCAACTCCTGCCCTTGTCGTCAGCAGCAGCAACGGGGACAGCAGCAGCTACCAGACGGAGCTGCACTGTGAAAGGAGCAAGTCCACCAAAAGGTTAGTGGGCTGCAAGGGAAAGAGTAATGAGCCAGCGCTCAGGGAAAAAGGACGATAGTAATGGGATAGTAATGGGTGCCCTCGACTAGAAACAAGCACTAATATAAAAGACATAAGAACATGCTAACAACAAAGTTGTGGATCTGGTCTCTCCTGTCAAATGAGAAGACATATTCCGATGGTGAGCAGCTTCGCTCTTCCTTTCTCATGGCAAACACATGGAGTTCATGATCCACTATCAATTTGTATCCGACCCTACTAAAAATTTGTATAACTGGGAATGTCTAACCTTCGACCTCAGGGAAGACTACTGCAGTGTCTATTCTATCATTTATTCAGTGTTTCACGGTGGAACAATGAACTACACCAAGGACCGAAACATTTGCTTGCAGATCTCTAGTTAAGTAATGGCATTCACATTTCTTACAAGCATACATTTATTGCTAAATGCTCAATTCTGTATTCAGTATCATATAAATATGTGATAAAGTAGGAAGTTCAGCTTAGTACATCGAGAATATGTAGCTTCAGAAAGGAATACAGTTTATAAACTCGGTACATTTTGAAGGTATGACATCTAAGCAAGTCACATTAAGGTCAAGCTATTAGAATACATTTGTGTATGATTCAGCATTTCCTAAAGAACATCTGTTTGTTAAGGGAAAATCTAGTTGAGGCCTACAAGTAAAAATGAATGCCTGGTGCATTTTGCACAATTTGTCTATGTGTCATTTTAAAATGTGTTTTTTGTGTTAATACTTAATGCAAGTTAGCATTGTGGTTAATTATTTTTATATGCCAATTTTCCATGCTGAGAATTCCCCCATCTGATGATTTTCTTAACCATCACACTAAAGTCATTTCAAATGTGAAATCATTCAAGGGGCACTCTCATCATCTGTTGAGCCTTGCCTTTTCCATTTATGACCCTTATATTTGAGTGATTTCATGTAATCATCACTCATGATACCATTTAGTACCAAATCTTACTTTAATCTCTTTTGAATTTCCTTTCCCCTCTGTTTATGCAGAAAATATCTACAGCTCAAGAATAATGTGTACAGAAACCTCAATCAAAGCCCTATTATTATTAGCTACATTAACCCAGCTTTAAAAATGCCTCTTCCTGCTATTGTAATCTCCCTTTCCAAAATTTTCAAATACACCAGGGGACTCATTTATTGCATTTTGGTGTAGGGCAGCACAGCAAGGCAACTTGCTGTGCTACTCTATGCCATAGTGAAAAGGCATAGTGGAGAGGTGTGGTGCAGCGGCCAGGGCAGCTGACTTCGGAGCACAGGGTTCACGGTTCGATCTCCGGCGGCAGCTCAGCTCAGCACCATGTGACTCTGGGCAATAGCTCACTTAATTTCCACGACGGCCCCCAGCGCCTTTGAGACCCGTAAGGGTGAGTAGCTGCGCTATATAAAAATGGACTTTTTTTTTTACTTACAGAAATGCACCATATTTAAGCAATACAGTGCATTCCTTTCCTTTCTGCCTGCGCTGGTGCGATTTTGGCAGCCTAGCATCAATATAGGCGCTCGTGCACCATGGTGCGAGGGTGCCTCAGTTGCAGGCAGGATTGGTTTTGTGCAGGAAGGAGTACCTTCCTGCACAAAAGCAATCCTACGAGGCATTTTCCTCCTTCCCTGTGTGCTGCTGAATGCCTTCAGAATGTGCAGTCATTGCTCCTGAAACGATAGCCATCTACAAAAAGAACATGATGAGGCTCAATCGGGGTTCATCATTAATATCAGGCCTTGGCTTGGTGCATAAACCTGTGACATCTAGGCAATCATGTTCAATATCATCACAAACAATATCATTAATTGGCAAAAGAGTTGATGGATTCAATATTTGACACCTCTTTAACCCCTTGACCGCGATCGGAATTCCGCTCGTATGCTGGACATTCCGATCGCGGGTGTGGTCGTGACGAGCTCAGCTCGTCATGCGCACAGCGCGACTGCGCAGCATGACGAGCTGAGCTCCTCACGAGCACGGAAGGGGTTAAAATAACATTATCTGCAGACAAAATAGTACGTTCATACCTAGTCAACTGATTATGGGTCATGTACTGAGTTTTCGTTCTAGTCAATTGAAGCGCCAAAGAGTGTGGGATCATAGCAGTTAAAGGGTATCCCATCACTATGTTCTTACTCTTTTCCAAGCTAGTGTTTAGCGCAGCAACCGCTTTAAGGCAACCGGGAAGACCGGCTTCTATGGGGTCAAGGGTGGTAGAAATGTATGCCACTGGCCTTCCGGCATCACCATGCATCTGTGTCAGCATTGAGAAAGCGCAGTCCTCTCTCTCATTGTGAAATAAAGTATATTCTTTTGTGTAATCTGGCATTCCTAGTGCTGGGACATAAAACAATCTTTCTTTCAGCTCTAGGAAGGCTCTCATGCAATCATTATCCCAAAGGAATAGGATCAGACACATCTCTGTGTGTCAACCTAAGTAGAGGCTTTGCCACTAGGAAGATGGTTGGTATCCATTGTCTACACTAGCCAACCATTCCCAAAAACATCCTGACTTCCTTTTGAGTTCGAGGGGGGTTCATTTGAAGAATGGCTTCCACTCTCTCTGGCAACACATTCCTTGCTCCTTTCTCAATTGTGTGTCCCAGATACTGAACTTGTTTTTGACTATATATATTTGTAATTGACCTGGAGACACTTTGTGTCCGTTCTCAGCCAGCTGATTTAATAAGGCAATGGTGTCCTGTTTACAAGCTTCGTGTCTCTGATGCTATAGGTGGATCATCTATAATTTGTACAAGTACTGACTTTTAGGGCATCAGTAATGTTTCCAAATTTCTTTTCAGGATCTGGTTAAAAATAGAAGGTCTTTCTGTATACACTTGTGGGACGCAATACCATGCTAATACTCTTTGCTGGAATGCAAAAGAGAATAGAAACTGATTCTCTTCATGCAATGGCACTGAGAAGAAAGCCTGGCACAGGTCAATCACTGTAAACCATTCTGCAGTACATGGAATTTGAAACAATAATGTGGCTGGATTCGGTACCACAGGATAACACAAAACCACTATTTCATTTATTTTTCTCAGGTCCTGCACTGTTCTATATTTTGCATTTAGCTTCTGTGAACCCATTATTGGAGAATTGCTTGGGCTCCCAATTAATTCTCCCAAAATCCCTTTCTGCAACATGCTATATTCCTGCAATTGTCTCAGGAGTCAAATGATAAGGTGTTGTTCTAGGATACAGTGCATTGGCCTCCACTGTAATTCGGACTGATTCTACACCTTTCATTAGTCCAATATCTTTCCCTGTGAGATGCCAAACTTCTGCATTTACAGAGTCTCTTAAATGTGCAGGTAATTCCTCAACTGTCATGAGTAGAAACAATTCTGTAGCTGTCTGTTGTGAAATCATTTTGTATTCCACATCCTCTTCATGCATTTAAAAAGCTACACCATCCGGTGTGCAATATATTGTACAATTTAATTTGCACAATAAATCTCTCCCTCACAAATTTACAGGACTTGAATCGCAAACAACAAACTGATGTTTTTCTTCAAATGAACCTATTTTAACTGGGACTATCTCTGAAATTGGATTGGTAAACTGCTTATTTGTCACTCTCACAACTTGGATATTTTTCCCAGAGAGAGGTAGGTCTGGGACTTCCACTGTTCTAACAGTAGATCAAGTAGCTCCTGTATCGATGAGAATTATGACGGGGGTCACCATAAACTTCAGCATCTACATAAGGACTACTATGATCTATCTTTAAGACTGTGCCAAGTACGCGATTATCCTTCCCTCCCAGGCACCTTCATTGGAAAACATCAGAACCATCATTTTTGAAAAATGGGTACTGTTGCAAAGCATTTGGATTTGAATTAGAAATTTGCTGCGTTGCATTCTGGAATGAATTAACATTCATTTTTGGCATTTGATTCAAACTAAATCTAGGATTCCCCATATTTTGTGGGATCATTTGAGCTGGCACCTGCATTTGCTTTGCGGGCACATTTTGCATCTGTAGTCCTCTTTGCATTTGCACATTTCCATTTGCATTATCAGGTTTATATCTACACTCCCTCTTCTAATGACCGACTCTGTGACAAATGTGACAAGGAATAATCTTCATAGCAGCAACATCTATCACTCAATTTGTATTAACTGGAACACCACTGCCTCTACCTTGTGGCTCATTAAATCCTCTTTGGTTACTCTGTAAACTAACCTGTGGGACAACAACACCTTACATATTCTCTTTATTCCCTATAAAAGAAGGATTCTGAAAACCCTTCTGACCCAACGTTGTCTGTGCCAACATAAATTTCTCTTTTATCTTTTTCTGCTTCATCTCCAGCTCATCACTCCAGTACTTTGCATATCTCAAAACCTCATCAGGCAATTTATTCTGCCAGCAGATCAAACTGATCATTGGTTTCAGGCCTAAAATGTACTGAGACACAAAAATGCACATCTCCTTTTCTTGAGGATATTCTCATCCACTATGCTTCTGAAACACATGTAACAACCTCTCATAGAACTCATGAACTGATTATTTTGGCTCCTGGGCTGTTCGGTTAATCTTAACCCAATCCAAATCTTTTGGTGGCACTCGGACCTTCAGAAAAGTAATCACATCTCCATATTTCTCCATAACGGTAGGAGATGGTGCATTAGTCCTAACATTCCTCATTGGTTCCTCTTGTGGTCATTGTACAGCAGTCTTACAATCAGCCTACAAATCAGTCGGCACTACTGTTGCTGCTACGCTCTACGGGAGCTCTACACCCTACGCTGTACGTCGGCCGTCAGCTGAAGGACGCCGCCGAAAGACACAGCTGAAGGATGCAGCCAGATCTGCCAGGTCCGCTCCCTCACCACCGACTGTTTTTCCTGACTGAACGGGTCAGATTGGCGGCCAGGCCAGACTAGACCTTTCGCCAGCATTGCTGTTTTTCACCACTGCCTGAGCTGTCTGGGCGGAGAGTGGAGAAAGAGCGGAGAAAGAGTGTGGAGAGTGGAGAAAGAGGCGTGGGAACAGACGAGGTGTGGTGCAGCAGCTGGGGGCAGCAGGGAGCAGAAGGTAAGGCTTAGTGCCACGCAGGCCCCAGGGCTGAGTGGAAGCGGCCAGCTGTAGGCTGGTGCGGCTTGCTCTTCCTGTGGAGGCCTTGTCCTGTTCTGTTTTTTGGGGACCTGCTTGGCTCTGTGGTTTTGCCGCTCCCAAATTTTTAATTTTTAATTTTATGATAGTATGTCTGCCATTTCACGGCTGCATTCTCTTTCTCCCCCTCCACTCCCACTTCCAGCATCACCCTTAGGGGGGTCCTAGGGTTTCACGGAGCCTTGGAGTTTTGGACTTTGGAGCTTTGGTCTTCTGTTAGCTACCCAGCCCCCTCAACCCCTCAGTCTTGGGCTATTTATCGTACCTTCTGCAGCCAGAAGGTATCCAGAAGCTGTCCAGAAGGAGAGGGGCTGGGGAAGAGAGCAGAAAGGAAGGAGGAAAGAAGAAAAAAGTGCAAGTCTATTGTCAGGAAGGTCCTGGTCTTGGCTTTGGCCTGTTGAACTTGCTGAGCTGCTGTTGAACTTTCGCATTTGCATTTTGGAACTTGGTTGCAGCCCCAGCAACAACTACAGCGATTCTAGACTTACTTACTTAATTATCTACGTTTCTCACTGGAGTAGTTTCACTGCTGCCAGTGGTATTTCAATCTCCTACTCATATGCCCCTGCTACGCTTCTTATTTTTCTTTATCCTGTTTTAGCTTTATTTAGCTCTATTTATAGCTCCAGCAGGACCATAGGAGGAGTACAGCTGTGGTGAGGTGTGTACTCCTGTTGCTCCCTGGATGTAAATCTTCATACCCTGAGGCTGGGTCACCCCAGGGGATCATTACAGCTACTGTTACAAGCACAGCCACAAAAAAGGCGGAAGACTGCTAGAAAAACCAAACTCGATCCCAAAAGGATACATCACATAGTAACGAGATAGAACTTGAGGAAACGCCGGCCCATACTGAGGCAAAATTAAGTACGGATCATGTGAAAATGGTCCCTGACCAAGCATCTAAAACTGTTACCGACTTTGGGACACAGCTCTCCCAGTCCTGTATTATGGACTATTTTAAACAATCAGATAAAGTTCAACATGAGGATGGGGTGTCTTTATCCACACCTGCCCTAGTAAACATATGATCACCGATAGTTGAGGCTGTATGCGATGGTGCACTACTTCAGGGAGATGAAACGAGAGATTGCTTGCAACAGTCTGACAATATTACTACTTCATGTTTAAAAGCAACTGCTGTAAAAAATGTTCCATTTGAAAGAGGGCATTGTTATGTAATAGTTGCTAAAGCCCAAGTCCATCTCAAGCCTGCCCCCGAAGCTTGTCAATTAAACCAGTTAGCAGCTCAAATTATGCTGCTGGCTCAAAAGATCTGTCCCTTAAAGGCGGGAGGTAAAGCTGGGGTTGTAACCAACCGTTACAGGGATCCAAGCGAATGTGATGTCCCCATTATTTGTCTGGGTGGCATTCAATTTAATCATAGCTTTCGCAAATCTCCTATATCTATATCTAAGAATGAGAGAGCCTGTGAGAGTCTAGGAGAATCTATAAATCAGCCACCAACGGGAAAAAATTGTATTAGTCCATTTAGTCCCGGAATATGTGATTGTGAACAATTTTCTGATTCACAACCAACTTTAATCCCTCAAAAGTTTAAACTTAGAAGCTCTGACCAAGGGCTAAATAATTCAATAACTCCTTGAATTCTGCAGATCTTTCGTTTTTGGATAAATATAATGTACCCATTTTAGCCTAAGAGTATCCCCCCAAACACCAAAGTTCAGAAAATAACAGAGTGTGGTGAAATTTGTTGGGCACAATGGATGCAATAACAACATCGTTAAATTTTCATTCTAACAAGCTCGATATACAGGTGGAACTATTAAATACTCTAGCAGTATATGTGGCGGGTATAGATGCAAAACTATACAACCTAACCAACTTGGTGGTAGGAGCCCAGTCTGATGTCAATAATCAACTAATCAAATGTACGTGCTCACATATTTTAGATAATGTGTCTGAACTCCCGACTATAGTAGGGTCTCTTATTGAAGAAGTTAAGAAACTAGCTGTGCAACCAAACTCAGAATTACCTCTAACTCCTTATATTAGTCTAGGGTTAAGAGTAACTAGTCTGAATACAAAGCCCCAACACACTCAGCGAGATGTTTCCGTTCATATAACTAGCCGGGGATGTTGGGAAGCAAGAAGTAGTTTGGGCCTCGATACTGTAACAGATGAAAGCCCTGTTTTACAAGGAAACGCTACTATAGAGAGAAGTCAAGTTACAAATTCCACAGTCTTAGTTGATAGTATTAGTGGGGATCCTCCTTTAACAAAAAGGGCCGGGAAAAGGCTGCGGAAAGCTCAGAACAAAGCCAAGAAAACCTCCTCTGAATGCAGAGAGGCCTTGAGAGTTGCTGCAAGCTTGCAAAGGTTTCCTAGCAGGTTCCAAGGAGGTTGTGGAAGACTTTCCCCGCCCCAAGAAGGGAAGATGTAGCTACTGGTGAAGAATACAATCTGTGTCCTGTGGGCAAGGAAATTACTGATTTTCTGTAACGTTCTAGAGGAAAGAGCATTGACACTATTGCCGAGACAAGCAACAGAAGTAGAGCCCCAGACCACAAAAAGGAACGCACTGATAAATGAACTCAGAAGCCTAGGAGTCCACGTTCACTCACACAGTAGCTGAAAAGTAATTTTACTTGTCTTAAAATGGAAACTAGCACAACCGTCACCCAGGAAAAAGGAATAACATGTTCTTCACCAGTGACCACAAAGCTGGGCAGTGAACCTACAGAGAATCCCAACAAAGAAACAAATGGACTCCAGGTAAGAGAGGTTTCCCAGAATTTTGCAGACAGATCTGCTGCCAATCAAGACACAGATATGAAGGGTGACGCTCACTGTGAATTGGAAGGCTCACCAGGAAGTGGGAGCAGGTGTTCACCAAGCCAGGATTCATTGATGATCCTGACACAGATGTTTACCAGCTGCTGCATAAAAAGGAAAATGCTTCTAAAGCCACAGAGGAAATTAATAGTGCACCCACAGCTGAGCAGGAAACAAAGGGCTACCAAGAAGGAGATACTTTCCATGAGTCAGAACATATATGTGATTCCAACCAAGGCAGCAAACCTGCAGAGGAGTTAGACCATATAAAATCAGCTAGCAACAAAGATAAATGTACTGCCTCACAGTTGGACATCGGAGATACATCCAACCAGGAAAAAGAAGCAAAGAGATCACAAGGAACAGATATTGCCCAGGAATCTGAAAGATCTATAGCCAAGCAAGAATAAGATGCAACGGGTGTCTTTAGCCATGGCGGTGAAAATGAGAGAAAGTGTTTAGTAACCCAGCAGATGAATACACCTGTTGTAATTTGGCAGCACTTAAATTAAGCATTAGCTGAAGACAGCCTGTATTCAGAGGCTAAATTGTCCGCTTTGTGGAATCCATTTTGTATTTCTGGCAGCCATTTTGGTTGCCATGTGCTGCCATGTGCTCGCCATGTGCTCTGTCCTACCTTCCTGTTAACTGCTCTTGAAATCTGCCTAGAGACAAGTTATATTTAGTTCTTTTTGCTTTGCACATGCTCAGTTGAGCTTGCAGCTGTTCCGAGTTTATAAATGTCAGGATGTGTCTACTAGAAGTAGAAACTGTTAGCTCCACCCACTTGTCGACTGTGCATTTTCTGTATGACCTTATATGTACCTAAAACCAGCATTTGTGTTTGTACCGCCTTCATTTGAGCCCCTGTGTGGGTATAAAAGGACCACGGTCCTTCCATTCAGTGTGCTACTTCATGCATTACCGAAGGGTGGTGTGTAAATGTAGCTCCACCTCATGAGGTTTAATAAACTCTGTCTTTTCTATTCCCAGTTTCTGTGCCAACTTCTTCTTAGCGGTCTGAGGACTCTGTGCAAGGAAGGGTGAACTCCTAAGCACTGGTAGGCCTTGTTGAGGCTCACCACCACAAATTGGCGCTTCCAACGCGGGGCTCATCGGCGACTCGGATGCCCGAAGGACTGGTCGAGATGAAGGATTGGAATCTCGCTTTTGGACGCGATCGCTGCCTGAGGAGACCCGAGTCTTGGCACCCACGGCGTTTTTCCTTTCTTCCTGATCTGACCATCCCGGCGGCGCCGGTCCTCAACTGAGATCTCTTCTGTTGATTCGCCGTGCAGTGACCATTTGGTCGATTTGAGAACTTGGCAGTTGGAACCTGGACACCATTTGATTGGTAAGAGCCGTTTTGCGGCACTTGCTGTTGGTTTGATGCCTTTGATTGGTAAGGTAGTTTTAGTAACACTTACTGTGGCTTTGTTTGTATGATTGGCCAATTTTGGAATCTGTTTTGTAATTATATATGTATTGCAATACATATAGGCAGGTAATGAGGAGAATTTTCTCTATTTAAAATTGTTTGAACAGCGCAACGTACGAAGAGTACCTTAAGCGCTACTTTGATTATAATACTGCATATTTTGCACTATTTTTTGGCATGCCTGTTTTCAGCACACTTCGTAGGATGTGTTGCTTTTGTAGTGGTACCAATTTGAGACTTGACGAGGCACAACCAGCCCCCGGAGGGGACGCCTAATAGGGATATGTATATTAAGTATGGTATTTCTTCTATAATGTACTGCACGTTATGGAACAAATATACTAGTAAAGATCCTGAGTTGCGTTGGCCTATGTATGGGTCATTTGATTTGCGAAAAATTCAGTATGTGGAACAATGTATGTTTAAACGAAAGACTAGGCAAGATATGTTTGATTGTGTGCGAATGTGGGAGAAAGAAGTGCGTGAGCGAATGAAGCGTGAGCAAGCCTTGATTGACAAAGAACAGCGAAAGACCATTTATGCGAAAGCATTAGAGTTAAAAAACAAGGAGATGAAAGAAATTAAAGAGAGGGAAGATAGGGAACGCCATTTACAGGTAACTGGCCAATACGCTGTTAGGCAGCCCCTTTATCCTATCCTTAATAAACCGCAAGATGATTTCTTGTTATTAGATCGTTCTCCACCTCCGTATATTTTTCTTCCGCTCCTCACGAGTCAGATGAGGACTCTTTTTCAGACCAGGACAAAGTTCGAGAAACTCGCTCTATGTTATCTGCTGAGCGTGCATCTGACATCAGATCTACTGCGCGTAAAGCCGTTCGTAGTACTACCACTGCTTCTGAACTTTTAGATAGTATAAAAGGATGGCAGGAAAGGGAGCAAATATATTTTACCGATACATTTGCTGCAGAGGTTATTTAGGAAGCATTCAGTAGAAGTGGAGCCCGATGATGTAGCAGCTGATTGTAAACAATTACGTGACGGTCTTTTTGTCTTCTCCCAGGTGGCTGACACGATCAGACGCTTGGTTAAACTGCGTGTTGAAGCAGCCCGTTTGCGAGAGGAGAAAAAGGCAGTAGAAGCAGCTGCACTAGCATCTCAGATCAGCATGGCACAAACTTCTACTCCTGAAACAGATAAGAATGTTGTAATTCATGTGAAACCCATGCGGGAAGCCGCGCCTTTATATGTTCCTCCTAAAGGAACGGGTACAGAGGATGATAAGACTTCTCTTAATGCGAAAGGGTACTTTATTTATAATTGGGTTTACACTCCTTGGAATAGAGCAGATGTTATGGCCCTTAAAAATGCATTGCCTGACCCGCGAAAGAATCCAGCAGCCTTTTATGAGGAAGTTGAGGGTGCAATTAGCTCTTGTACTATGACTTTGTAGGATATTGATTTGTTTTTTGGATTAATATTACCGCCTGATATGTGGAGAACTGTGCGTAAAATTGATGATAATGCGACATTTGGAGCATTGTGGAAAGATTTAGAGCGGTTAGATGAAGATAGAGAACCTGCACAGAAACCGTGTCAGTTAATTTTAAATCTTCCTGCAGCTATATTAGTTAAGTTAAAGACGATCATTCCCCCTAAAAAGATAGATTGGACAGTGTTAGCGTCTTGCAAGCAAAAGGTAGATGAATCAGTCTCTGACTTCTTCACACGCTTTGAAGAAGCATTTCACGATTTTAGTGGCCAGTCATTGACAGATGACACGGGTAGGCATCTGTTTGTCGATAAATATGTCGCAAACCTTTTGCCAGGAATAGCTAGTCGCTTAAAGGCCAGTGAGAGTTCATGGACTACATCTTCTCCGGTTTCTCTTTTAACTATGGCCCAGTATTATGAGCGGCAAGAATTAGAAACCAAAGGTAATGAGGACAAAAAGTCTAAGGAGTTGAAAACAAAGGTTATGTTGGCTCAAGCTTATGGTCCGCCTTCTAGAGGTAATGATAGAGGTGGACGTGGATCTTATGGTTCGTCCTTTCCTTCCTCTGCCCGTTCGAATTTGTCTGTTGATCAGTGTGCGTACTGCAAAAATTTGGACATTGGCTTTCTGATTGTCCAGTGCTGCGTGCTCAGCAGAATCTACGTGGTCGGGGACAAATGAGAAATCGTTCAGGATATCAAGGGCCTAGAGGAAGCGCGAATGATCGTGCTCGGTTTGATGCTAATATACGTGGGCAGGATGGGTTTAACACTTTTGATAGAAGGAACCAATATCAAATGTCTGACTATGTGCCCTCTGATTTTCAAGACTCTGCTTATGCATAGGATTGCCTAGGATGGGGTAAGGAATCAGTTGAAGTTCCAGTAGATCAGAGGGGTCCCTATGTTACAGCACATGTTTTGGGTTCTACTGATCAGTTTCTGGTTGATACAGGAGCTACTCGTAGCGCCTTGTCTAAACAATTGGTTCCAAGGGCTCCCCTGTCTGGCTTAACCATTACATCGATAGGTTTCGATGGAACACCTTCCCTTAGCCCATTGTCACAACCACTTGCATTTGATGTTGATAAGTTTACTGCTCCATGTCCGTTTTTGCTTTCTCCAAACACACCAGACAATATTGTGGGTCTTGATATGCTTAAATATTTTAGGGCTACGATACGGTGTTCTCCGGAAGGAGCACGGGTTATTTTGAATGACAACTACCCTGTGATTGAGAGATCTTGTATTATTAAAGAGGACATTGCACTAGCCTCACTCCCTAGTACTTTGTGGGCTACTTCGGACACTGATGTAGGACAAATGGTTATTCCACCAGTACATATTAGTGTTAAGGAGGGCGCTTTATTGCCAAGACTGCCTCAGTATAAAATTTCTCGAGAAGGAGAAGAAGCACTCACACGTATTGTACATGATTTAATTAAGGTGGGGGTTGTGGAAGAAGTTCCTTACAATGTCTGCAATAGTCCGATTCTTCCCATTTTGAAAAAGATACTGACACTAGGATCTATAGATTTATCATCGATTTGAGAGAAGTTAACAAGATTGTAGTACCACAGTACCCTGTAGTATCTGACATAACGACATTGCTTACCCTGGTCCCTCCAACAGCAACTACATTTTCTGTAATTGATCTGAAGAATGCTTTCTTCTCGATTCCTATTCATCCTGATAGCCGATATTTGTTCGGTTTCACTTTGAATAATAGATCATACAGATTTTGTAGAGTTCCTCAAGGCTATACTGAGAGTCCTAGTATTTACAGTCAAGCATTAAAAAGACAGCTTGATTCCTTTACCTTGTCTAAAGGAGTGGCTCTCATACAATATGTCGATGACATCTTGTTGGCAGCTGATACACCTGAGCAGTGTGAGAAATGCACTTTGTCTTTGCTTTCTTTTCTTGCTACACACCACCATAAAGTATCACGGAAGAAATTGCAATATTGTAGACCGAAGGTGACCTATTTAGGACACCTTCTGTCTAAGGAGGGCCGTGCACTGACACCAGATCGCATTCAAGCAATTTTAGACACCCCAGTACCTTCCACGCAGAAAGATGTCCGTGCATTCATTGGTCTGACTTCGTTTTGCAGGCAATGGATATTGGGTTTTTCACACATTGTTAAACCCTTGCTAGCACTTTTAACTAAAAACACTCCGATCCCCCTTCCATGGACAGATGAATGTCAAAATGCTTTTTGTCAGTTGAGACAAGCTCTTTGCTCTGCACCAGTGTTAGGCACACCAGATTACACGAAGGCTTTTACACTCTATGTACATGAGAAAGAAGGATGTGCATTGTCAGTTTTAGTACAGACACACGGGGACAAACAGCGTCCTTGCGCATACCTTTCTGCAGTTCTTGACCCTGTTGCTCGTGCATTACCTGGGTGCTTCCGTTCAGTTGCAGCGACGGCTGTGTCCATACGTCAGAGTGAAGGGATAGTTTTGTCACACAAACTGTTGGTGCTAGTACCCCATGCAGTAGATGCCCTTTTGAATCAGACTAAGACTCAGCACTTAACTAGTGCTCGTTTGACAGGATACGAATTGACACTGCTAGCACCTCATATTACCTTGAAGAGATGTGCGACACTGAACCCCGCCACTTTGTTGCCATATCCTGCGACTCAGTCTCAGTCAAAGGAGCCTCACGATTGTATATTCCTTACTGAGGAACAGACAAAGGGTCGCATCGATTTGCAAGATACGCCCCTTCCAGATGTAGATGGGGAACTGTGGGTTGATGGGTCCTGTCTGAAGTTACCAGATGGCACGACTTCAGCTGCTTATGCAATTACCACGCTTGAGACAATAGTGGAAACAGCTCGCATACCTCAGAAGTCGGCTCAAGCTGCTGAACTAATAGCTTTGACACGAGCATGTGAGCTTAGCACTGACTTGTGGGTGAACATTTACACGGATAGCCGCTATGCTTTTGGAGTGGTTCATGATTTTGGCCTACTCTGGAAGGAAAGAGGCTTTCTTACATCCCATGGGATGCAGATAATGCACGGAGAGTTAGTGCATAATCTCTTGACTGCACTTACATACCCAAAGAGAGTTGCTATTATGAAGTGTAGCGCACACAAGAAAGTGACTGACAAAATAGGACAAGGCAATGCCTTTGCAGACCGCGTAGCCCGTGAAACTGCGATGCAGCGAAGCACTACATCCATGTACGTAGTGAAATCACAAGCTGAGCGTTGGCATGATGCTAGAGAGGAAGTATTGGATATACAGAGATCTGCTTCTGTGGAAGAGCTTGAGCAATGGTCTAAAGAAGGAATATTAGATGATGAGGGTTGTTGGCGTAACAAAGAAATGAATAAGTGGAAATTGCCTGCGGCCTATTTACAACCTATGGTTCAAATGGCACATGGGCTGGCACATGTTGGAGCTCTAGCAATAACTAAATTGCTTACACAAGTTTGGGAGCATCCTGAAATTGCTAGCACAGCCAAAAGGGTAGTACAGTCCTGTTTGATCTGTTGGCAATATAATCCTGGAAAAGGGACACGAACTCCTACAGGAGGGTTTGCTACACCAACCGCACCTTTTGAAGTTTTGCAGATGGATTACATCCAACTCGAACGCTGCAATAATCTGAAATATGTCCTAGTGGTGGTATGTGCCTTTAGCAAATGGATAGAGGCATACCCTACAAAGGATAATACTGCTCTCACCACAGCAAAGGTGCTTCTAAAGGAGTTTTTCCCTAGATACGGTGTTTGCAAACTTTTGTGGAGTGACAATGGACCTCATTTTATTGGGCAAGTTGTTGAGCATGTCCTGAAAGGATTAGGGATCAAACAGAAATTCCATACAGTTTTCCACCCGCAATCAGCAGGATTGGTGGAAAGGTATAACGCTACTTTAAAAACAAAGTTGGCGAAAATACTGGCTTCCACGTCTCTAAAGTGGCCAGATGCACTACCTTTGGCATTGCTGTCCATAAGATCGGTGCCACATTCACGATCAGGTCTTACCCCTATGAGGTGGTGTTTGGGAGACCGATGAACATTTGGGGAATTCCTAAGCCACGCCCCATACATGATGTTCCTTGTGTTCTGATGAATGATTATTTGGCACAGTTAACTGACAGTTTGATTTCTATTCATCAACAGGTTCGAGAAGCTCTTCCTGACAGATCTACAGGTGAGGCCCACGAACTCCATCCTGGTGACCATGTAATGGTCAAGGTCTTCGACAGATCGAACAGCTTGGAGCCAAGGTGGCGAGGACCAGAGCAGGTGCTCCTTGCGACAAGGACAGCAGTTCGAGTGACAAACAGAAAGAATTGGATCCACAGCACACACTGCAAACGCGTGTCGCCTGCCTTGGTGGAACCTGCTGTGTTGACCGACCATCGAGAGATTCTGGAGACGGAGAAAGGCCAAGCTATCTCACCTGACGAATCTGCGGAAGTCTTCCCGGACCACACGATCACTGGAGTATCCAGATATCAATTGAGACCGAGGAAAGGATCTGCAGTTTTGAAAAAGACTGGTTGAGCTACCGCCCTGGGTTAGTGAAACGGAGAGCCAATGTGGCAAGGGGAGGGGATCAGCGCTGTATTAGTGTAGTGACACCCGCTTTGGCCCATGGTGAAGAAATCAACGGCTGCCCAGGGAGAAGAGCTCCAACGATTGTTTTCAACAAGTTTTCAGAAAGATCAATCATTACTGCTGCTAAAATGACCAACAAAAGAATCATTTGTGCTGTAGGGTTTGTTGTTGCTATGGTGGCTATGGCAGCAATTACATGGTACATCGAGAAGGTGGCTCCTGTTCGACAGCTTTTTGTTGCCACTACGCCAGTACCCGTGGAACACCACTACTTTACTCTTCCTTACCATGAGCAAAAGCATCGACAATCTTATCTAAACAATACTTTTATCCAGATGTTGCACCATACTCACAATGCTACAAATACTACCAACTGTTGGGTGTGTGGGATGATACCTGCACATCAAAAGAAAGGAGGAACACCTTTTATTCCTCTTCCATTTTCTCACAATGGTTCTTGGCATGCTTGGTATGCGCTCTTGTTTGCATATGGAAAGCCTTCAGTAGGTGGGATTATTTTTCAACTTAATAAAGTATGTTATCAAAATAAAGAAGGTTATCCACAAGCCAAAGGGACTAAATGGGAATGGGAAGAGTATCAACCGGACAATATTTCAACACCATATGTTTTCACAAATGTGAGAATAATAAAGAACATTGGACCTTTTGTGATTTCTGTGACAAAAGCTAAAGCAGATTTGTGTATTTGTAGTGTTGGAAGAATTCCAGTGGGGAGGAGCGAGTGTACTGTAATCCTGACCATTGAAGGTGCCAATAAGAGCACTTTCACAGCCTCGCATAACACGTATTTTGTGTGTGGAAATAACGGATATTATCAATTACCTGTTGGGTGGTCAGGAATCTGTTATGTATCTTTTCTG
The DNA here is from genome assembly GCA_963921515.1 of Calotriton arnoldi. Classification (NCBI taxonomy): domain Eukaryota; kingdom Metazoa; phylum Chordata; class Amphibia; order Caudata; family Salamandridae; genus Calotriton; species Calotriton arnoldi. Next base: position 471,955 of record CAWUFW010001700.1, on the reverse strand, counting down.
TTGCCCCCTGTGTTTCTGGCACCTGCATTGTATCACCGTGATTTTAAACTGTACAATGATATTTCCAAAAACAGAAATAAGAGGACAATAAGTATGGAAGAAGTTGACCAAACCGACACTACCCTACAACAATATGTTGATTTCAACTTGGGCTTATTTTTCTTTGTGGGTGCTGCATTAAATAGCAGGAAGATCAGGCGACTAACTCATGTTGTGAAAGCTGTTACCAATCAGACAGCTATGGCACTTGGGAACATTACAGAGGAACTACAGATTGCAAGGATTGTAGCACTCCAGAATAGGATGGTGCTAGACGTGATTTTGGCTGATCGAGGTGGTGCATGTCGCATCATCGGTAGCAGCTGTTGCGTATTCATACCGGATCACTCACCTTCAGTATATGACGCAATATCAAAACTGCATAAGATTGCTGCAGAAATTCATCCAGAGACTGGTACTTGGACTTTTGCTGGATGGTTTGGACTCTTGTTTCTGCTTGGGGCTGGAAGCTACTGACTATCCTGTGTGTAATAATCACAATACTTTTTACATGCTGTGTATGTATCCAATGTGGTCCAATGCTTTGCTCCATTTGCATCTCTGCTTGTATACCTATCAAAGGGAACGTTGCTGAAACGAAGGCCCAACAAATGTTGAATAAAGAGGTGGCCGAAATAATGTTAATAGATGTACGGGATGAATATCTAGATTACCCCAGATAAACGAATGTCTTCAGCCAATGCTGAAAGGGTCGTCTGTTGTAATTTGGCAGCACTTAAATTAAGCATTAGCTGAAGACAGCCTGTATTCAGAGGCTAAATTGTCCGCTTTGTGGAATCCATTTTGTATTTCTGGCAGCCATTTTGGTTGCCATGGGCTGCCATGTGCTCGCCATGTGCTCTGTCCTACCTTCCTGTTAACTGCTCTTGAAATCTGCCTAGAGACAAGTTATATTTAGTTCTTTTTGCTTTGCACATGCTCAGTTGAGCTTGCAGCTGTTCCGAGTTTATAAATGTCAGGATGTGTCTACTAGAAGTAGAAACTGTTAGCTCCACCCACTTGTCGACTGTGCATTTTCTGTATGACCTTATATGTACCTAAAACCAGCATTTGTGTTTGTACCGCCTTCATTTGAGCCCCTGTGTGGGTATAAAAGGACCACGGTCCTTCCATTCAGTGTGCTACTTCATGCATTACCGAAGGGTGGTGTGTAAATGTAGCTCCACCTCATGAGGTTTAATAAACTCTGTCTTTTCTATTCCCAGTTTCTGTGCCAACTTCTTCTTAGCGGTCTGAGGACTCTGTGCAAGGAAGGGTGAACTCCTAAGCACTGGTAGGCCTTGTTGAGGCTCACCACCACACACCCACAACTGAAAAAGAAACAGAGGCCTCAGAAGAAAGAGTTACCACCCAAAATGTGGACCTTTTACCCAGCCCACCTGCTGGCCAGGAATATTGTGACTTAGCTGTACCAGACATATCAAATACGAATGCCTTGTTCCCAGAGACTCTTGGATCGTTGACCTCAGTGGAATCTATGGAGTCATAAGACCCTCCAACAACAAATGACCAACATTCTCTGTTACCAGATGCACAGTTTCCTCCGGACTCAAGATCAGAAGATAGTGACAGGGAGTGCTGGTCATATGGCTCCAGCTCAGATACACAGAGACATAACATGGAACCGGACGGGCAGACTAGGCATCCAGAAAGTCGCTCAAAGAAGGAAGACACTCATGAAGTACAATCAACCAACACAGGCTCTGGTACCTCTGTCATCTCCATTTTCCTAGTTGTCTTGGCAGGTGCAATAGCATTCTACAGTGACTACTATCCTGCCCATCCAATGAATCCTTCCAAAAGCACAGCATTGGATGAATTCCTGGCTGAATTTGAACGTGTGTGGACCAACTTTCCTGGCCAAAACCAAGGCCTCTGGTTGAGGGGGCCGAAAATTGCTCCAGAAACATTTCAACTCCACACATCATTTGGAGCCTGCCATAGTCATGTTGACTACTGCCCAGGATGGAGAGAAAACCTTAAAATGCCTAAGCGAACGGGTAGCACACTCCTATGCATCTTCATTGAAGTCTTTTACAGTCTCCGTTGATGGAACCAGGAAAACTACAATGAACAGTGACCTCGCCAAGTTGAAAGTGGACGAAGATCTGAGCTTGGGGTTTCAAGCAGGTGGTCGAGCTGCAGTGATCCACCGCTTCGAGCAGTTGCCTGCTGGATCCCTACTGATCTTCTACAAGTACTGTGACCATGAGAATGCTGCCTTCAAGAACGTGGCATTAGTGCTGACTGTGCTGCTGGACGACAAGAAGCTGCCTCCAGGGATTGGGTTCAGGGAAGTGGAAGAAAAAGTGAGAGACTTTCTGTGGAGCAAGTTCACTAGCTCCAGTGCCCCCAGTGCCTACAATGACATGGATGTAGACAAGCTAGGTGGACTGTGGAGCCGCATTTTCCACGTGGTACTTCCGGTGCACCCTGTGGAGAGGATAGAGTTAGGAGGTTGCCCTTAACTTCATGAAACAACTGGACTCAATTTAGGGCAATGAAGGGGGACTGATAGAAAGGCACTTTGCACTTTCAGAAGTTATTTTCAGTTTTAAATAAATACGTTGTACTCTGAAGCCGCCTGGTGATCTGAGACATTTTTAACAGAATACTGCAAAGCCAAATACAATCCTATCCAAGTTAGATTTCTGTGAAAAATAAAAGAGGGTTTTTTGTTTTTTCCTTTTTTAAGTATGTCAGTTGGCTTTTGCCATGGTTAGGCGGGACTGTGAAAGTCCCTATTTCTATCTTAATTGAAAACTGACTCCCATTAACTCTTGGATCTTGAGTTAACCATTTTGCTTCGTTGTGCCTTATTTGCTGTAGTTCTGCGACTGATGCCGCTTGTCTGTCAGTTGCAAGCCATTTTACTGTTTTGTGCCTCATTCTAACAATATTCCTTTGGTAAAACTGTAGGATCTAAATTTTGACACTGTAGGTCAGATCTGCGTGCTGAGCTCAAATGTTCTTACCAAAAAAATTACCACTGGCCCTTTACTACGAAAACATTACCACAATTGTTTGCGTGTTTTCTCATTGCTTCTCCCCCAACCCACCGACTTGAAGAGACCTTCCCGTACCCCGCTTTCTGCTCCCCTACACACGCTGCTTACCACGTCACACCTCTTTCTCCTCCATCCCAAATACATGCTTATGGTGTTCTAGGATATGGGATTGTCTTATTGTTTTTCTTGGTTAAATGTTCATACTAATCACACAGTGTAGTTTATGTCCATGTCTCACTGATGCGTGTTGTCTTGAATCAGCCACTTACACTACAGAACCTCATTGAATCTTTTGTAATCGTATTTTAATCCAAATACAAGTATTTCATATGTTATATGGATGAACCTGTGCATCCAGTGCCTTTCAGAACATCAGAGAAGCAGGAGGTCATGGCCGGCCTTCACCTAATTCTTCCTCATGAACATGTGAAGATGGTAAACTCTACCGGGTTGTTGTTGGGACAGCATCAGAACCAAAAATGTAGGGTCCCTACCCGCATATGCATTCCTTAATGTGAATTTTGATTTATTTTTTAAAATTTGGATCCAACCAAAGCAAGTATGGACTGTCCAACGTTGCCTTGCAGCACTGTTTTGCAAGGGCGCTTAGAAAGACTGTGAAATGCACACATCTGCACTCCAAAGTAAAACCCATCATTTGCAACTGCAAGAAGAACTGCAGGTCCAAGGTGCACAGGTTATATCGCAAAGCAGTCTGGGTTTTTATACACTAAGGGGCATATTCACAAGGAGCTATCGCCGAAATAACAGCACTTTACAGCAGCCAAAGTCATGATAAATTTACCTCCCCATTCACAAGCCGGTGTTAACAGCCCACAGCACCAGTTTACCCGCAATAGCAGCCGCAAAAAACATCGCCACAGAGGACCCCCGCAAATATCGCTAATGAGATGCAGAGTAGGCGTTCCCGTGACAAAAGCCGAGACAACAGCACACCTCAACATTCACAACGACCAGCCACATCGCGATAAAAGCGATAAAAGCACAAAACAGGCGATAAGGCGCGTTAGCACCAGGAAATCTACACCTGCTCTGACCTGGTGTAAAGTCGGACGGCAGCCTGCAAACCAAAAGGGAGCACAACCCAGGGCTACATCGGAAGGGCAACAGATGCCATGGAGCCACCCATCATGCGGCCCGGACACCCAAGACGGCCACAACGCCCACCACCACCACCCCCAGGACCACCCCTCCCTGGCACCCCCCCCTCGACCAAAGACATGCCACATCAGCCACACCTAAACATGTACAAAATATTCCGCTTGATGCCGCACAATCACAACTGGTGACATGGATGTGTCGTCACAGAAATGACCAGCACACATTCACTTTCGAAGCAACAAATGAAACTTTATTAAAATGAACAACGAAATGAAATGAAGACACATGGCTGCTCCCCTCGGGACAATACGTAGGTCACAGCCTGTAAGACAAAAAACATGATGAGAAGGTGTGTGCGCACATCAGAGGACAGAGAGAGAGCGAAGGAGAGAGAGAGGAAGAGTGGGAGGGAGAGAGAGAGGAAGAGAGGGAGAGAGAGAGAGAGAGAAGAGGAGAGAGAGAGGAAGAGAGGGAGGGAGAGAGAGAGGAAGAGTGGGAGGGAGAGAGAGAGGAAGAGAGAGAGAGAGAGAGAGAGAAGAGGAGAGAGAGAGGAAGAGAGGGAGAGAGAGAGAGGAAGAGAGGGAGAGAGAGAGAGAGAGAGAGAAGAGGAGAGAGAGAGGAAGAGAGGGAGAGAGAGAGAGTGCCGCCCCTGCGCACCCAGGCCACACTGCTCACCTGCTGCCGCCGGTGTGTCTCCAACCACGTGCTGGTATGTAGTGCAGTTCACCAGGTCACACATCTGATTCAGAGCCGTCAGCTGAAGCAGAGCCCAGATACATGACTGGCACAGTACACACACTTGCACAAGACAACATCGCCTGCCCGCCCATGCACACCCAGGCAGAGGCACCCCAACCTCTCCCGCCGCCCATCGGAGCATGCCCGCCCATGCACACCCAGGCCTCAATGCTCACCTTCCGCCACCGGCGCGTAGACAGGACCCACCATGTGCCGCTGCAAGCCACAAGCCCGGGGCCCGCGGACATGGCACCCTCCACATCATGCAGCCTCGCTCCGCAGGCCACCAGGTCTCACATTTGGTGCTGGGTCTTGATTACTCCATGGCAGAGGACTTACCAGTGCACCCGGCACCATTGCAGGCTGCACACCCGCTCAACCCAATGGGTGCCACCAACTCTGGGATCCCGGAAGCGACGCCACGTGGCGATAGGCCCCCGCTGCCCGCTGGCTCTGGCCTACACTGCGGTCTAGCAGGGCACACAAAACCTGAGCTGTCCGGACCGCCGGGACGGGGCATCATCGCAGGCTGCACACCCGCTCAGCAGCTCAAGGTGCCACTGACACAGTGCACCCAAAGTCACCGTCCCATGGCGGGGTGCCTGTGCCATCCGCAAGGCCCCGGGTGCCACTAACCCTGTGCAACCCCAGTCTGCACCATGTGGTGGTAGGCCCGTGCCTTACTCAAGGCCTCGTATGCCACTAACCCTGTGCAACCCCAGTCTGCGCCATGTGGTGGTAGGCCTGTGCCATCCGCAAGGCCTCGGATGCCACTAACCCTGTGCGCAACAACTCATGGGCCCTACATGAGTGAGAACCGTGGAGCGGCTGTCATCCAGTCACCACGGGAAGAGGGGAATGTGACGTCGTCGGCCCCTTATGTTGGCAGAGTCACATGGCCTGTGACGCCTGTGCCGGATGGGTGTGGTGTGTGTGAAAACCTGCCCTCAGGGAGTGGCTGTGACATGCTGACAACTAGACCAGTGACCTGCACACCACCAGCAAGTACGGCTGCGACGGGTAGCAATGAGGGCCCCCCCTCGGGGTGTTAGCCGAGTGGTCTGGCCTGCCGGACGCCCGACCAGCGCAGGGCTTGCAACAATGACTCGTGGGCTCTGGGCGTGGTCCAGTCCATGTCCGGACAAGGAAGTGACTGATGCGTGTGTCCCTGTTGTAGTGTTCACGGAACCCGGTACACAAAATACAATGTCGCACCCTCTGACTGGCATCCCACAGGATGAACATCATTGACGCAAGGGAAGGCACTGTACCCACATTCATCCACACATCCATACATGAATGACGTAAGACATTACACAGCAGTGCGTCACTGGATGTTTATTTGCACATCCAGTGCAGTCATGCAGCTGGAGCGGTACAGGGCAATGCCGAGCACACTACACAATATGGGCCCGTGGAGGGCCAGCCAGTGTCCATCCGGAGATGACCTGTACTACGGAAGAGGAAGGGTGCAGTCCGCAGTATGTCCGCCGTGTCATTGGTCATCAAACAGGATGTGGCAGTCCATGTCGCTGTCCAAGGTGAGTGCATCGGAGTGTATCGGGGGTCAGTGGTAGGTCTTGAGGCCATGTGCGGCACCAAGCAGAAACAGGCAAGGTGGCAGAAATGGATGCTAGTGCCTGGCCCTCCTGACCACAGTCCCATCCACGTCCTCGTCCCCGGGTGTGTGCCCTGCCCCACCTGTGGGTGTTGCAGTACCGGCTGCGGCACTGTGTGCCACTGACACATCAGGTGCCGGAGGAGGATTGTCGGCCGCACTGTGTGGCAGTGACACATTAGGTGCTGGAGTGGATACGCCTGCCGCACTGGGAGGCACTGACACACCAGGGGGCGGAGATGTGGATGGTGTGGGGGCAGCAGCATTCATCATCGCCACGCCTTGTGGCAGCAATGCCATGATGAGGACATGCAGGGCACGGTAGATCCCATCTACATTTCGCTGATGTGCAGCAGTGGCTGCCATCCTTTCCGCCTCCATCCGCACCATGTCCTCCATGAGCCTCCGCATGTGTGCCAGCTCACGGCTTGCATCGCTGGGGCCACTCTGAGCAGACAGGTATTCTTCCCTCTGCGTCATGACTCCAGAGATGTCAGTCAGGGCTCACTGGAGTCCATGGGGCGGACATAGACACCCAAGGATGGCGTCCAGTTTGGTAGCCATGAGCTCGAACCCCACCCGCACCTGCTCGGCCGTCTCCCTCTGGCCCTCCAGCACATGGCGTTGGAAGGCCATTTGTTGTTCCTGGGGGACTTGGGAGGGTGCCGGGGCTGTGGGTGCCTCCTGCTGGGTGGTTTGGGTGGGGTCTCATGGATGTAGCTGGGCTGCCCTGATCCTGGAGGTGAGTTGCGGATGAGGTCAATGAGGTCTTGGATGGTTTGGGTGTCAATGCTGGTGTTGTCCTCCTCCTCGTCATCAGTGAAGAGAGGCTGTGACTGCTCTGTAGGAGGTGTTGACGATGCCCCTGCGATGTGAAGGGGAGATGCTGTGTTACAATGTGTCCACATGTATGTAGCCGCATGGTACAGGTTGATATTCAGACAGCATGGCATTGTACATTGTGACAGTCTGTGGGTCTGGGCAAGGACCCAGAGTGATTGTGGGTGTGCACTGTGCCCTGCTTGCTTGTGCATGTGTGCCATTGTGGCCATCTCCCCCGGTCCCCCCAGTACCTGGTGGTCACTCACCCTGTTGCGGTTGTGTTGTGTCCTGTCGAGCAGTGTCCGGTCCCCCGACTCCGGCCACAGTCTCCACACTGATGACTGTCGACACCAGTTCCTCCATGTCATCCAGCTCCAGCTGTGGCGCTGGGCCCCCACCTCCGGTCTGCGCTGCTGCCTTCAGGTCGGCGGAGAGTTTCTCCTTGGTCTTCCGCTTGATGTCATTCCATCGCCTCTTGACCTCGTCCATTGTCTGCTTGTGCTCTCCGACGGCATTCACCTTGTCGACGATGTCACGCCATATTCCAGTTTTGGTGCCCAATGACACGTTGGAGGTGACGAAGAGTTGTTGATGGTGTTCCATCACCTCCGTGTCTACGATCCTGTTCGCCTGCGGACTGAACTTGGTCTTCCTCGTCTTCTTGTCCTTGCCCTTCCCTGTCCCCGAGGTCCCAGGCTGGTCGGCCGGGGTGCTTGTGGGGTTGCGCTCGTCCTCTGCGCCTGCTCCGGCTGCCTCCATGGTGCTTGTGTGTTGGTCAGTTTGTGTGTGGGTGTTTTTTCTACTTTTATGCAGATTTTTGACGCCTGCCAGGTGTGTGTTGCAGGCCTGGCGCTGCTTGTCGCTGATTCCTCATCGTGCTTTGGCCCATCGCGTGTTTTTTGGTGTTGTGGTTTGTGTTTTTATCTCCATTGTGGTGGTTGTATCGCGGACATTGTCCGCGGTTTCGGCAGACTATCGCATGCTACCGCCTTGTTGTGAATTCCACATTGACACTGGGTTATTTTCCCGCGATAGGCTGAGATATTGAAAGTTGCGTTACGCTACTCTTGCGGTAGTTATCACAGGTTCTTGTGAATATACCCCTAACTACATTGCAAGCAGACCTGAGTTAATTGCTGTAATTCATGTACTAATCAGTTGCATTGCAAACCCTGCATTCACAGGGAATCACAAAAACGTAATTCTTGTTAATATGCATGACTTATGAGGCCTTTTGTGACTCAATGCGAATTAATGGATGGAGGCCTGCAAGTGGCAGACGTCTAAATTCTTGCATGTGCTTTTATTAAATGCCATTATTTTTTAAGTCGCCACTGCACCTTAAAAATGCAAAATAGCCCAGTTCCTTCAAAAAAATCTATTTTTTTTCTAAGCATCTCTGGGCATTAAAGGTACAGGGGCTGCGTTTCAAATCAGTGAATGATATTCGGAAGAGCATGCAGTGGCCTCTTGTATTACTGATGCCAAATGTGCAAATTCACAAGGTAGATGCAGCTTTCAATTTGCACATGGATTACCATCCCCTTTAGAGATTCAGTATCAAATCGATAGTTTACTACTGCAATTGTGGTCACAAACGATTGACACATTTTAATACAGTTCTGCAGGAGGAGGGAGATTCTACTTTCACGCTTCGCTCCTCATACCAACTTGGACTGAGTCTCAAAGTGCATTTTGTGAGTGGGAAGTAATTTTCAACTCAGTGTGTCCTTTGTGCACTGCAGCATGCCTTTATTGGGGTAAAAAAATCATGTGATAATTTTTTCTACGAATCGCAGGCTTTACGTCCAGAAAAGGGTTTGATTACAGGCCTAAGTAACATTATACATTGAGATAACTAACATCAATCAAGATGGCCGACAGGTGAGGAGCTCCGGCCGGGAGCTCCCTGGCCAGGGATTGCCTTTTTGGCTTTTTCCCCTTAAATCACCCCCCCTTGGACTTCTTCACCCTCGGGGATCTATGGACCTCTGCCCTCTGAATTATTCAATTCCCTTGATAGGATTCTAATCGCTAATTTCATCAACATTTGAGGATCATAAAAACTTACCGACAGCGGAGCCCCAGCAACATGGCTGACGCCCGGAGGAGCTGCCTAAGTAGCTATAGAGGAGATTGGCTTTGGATCCCCCATCGGCCATCACCTACCCTTTGGACTTTGGCACTGTTTCTCGTCTCCCTGCCACGTTTACTTTCTCCCCTTGCCTTCCGACGAACTCCAAAAATTCTGCGACGGCGGAGCCCCAGTAATCATTGACGATGCCCGGAGGAGCTGCCTTGGTAGCTATTGAGGAGATTGGCTGTGGATCCTTCCTCGGCCTGACCTACCCTCTGGACTTGACACTGTTTCTTGTTCTCCCCGCCTCCTCTTCTTTTTCCCCTCTCCGTCCGATGAACCTCCGAGGGTATACCGATGGTGGATCCTATTCGTCGCTGCTGATACCCGGTTGAGCTGCCCTGCATGCTTCTGGGGAGATGACTGGGGAGCACCCCTCCGGCCTTCGCCAGCCATCCGGACCTGAGCCGCGGATGCCTGGCGTCCCCCTTCGCCTCTCCTGGACTGCGGTTGGGACGCACGATTCCTGTCCCCTCGACAAAGCAGCAACGAGAATTGCCGTAATCGCTGCTTGCCATTATCACCAAACTTGTTTTCCCTTTCATCCTCCTATTTAGCGCGCCCTCCTGACCCAGCAGCTGCCTTCCTCTTCCGGGGTCACTATGTGGGTGCCCGCGCTGACTTCCCCCTGACTACGACAACCCGAGTACGATTGGCGTCCCACAGCCTTCCCCCGCCGGATCTGGAGGTGGCCTTCCCCTTTCAGCCCTGCTCCTGGGGTAGGTTTCCTTGTTGGCTTTCGAACAGATTTCTGTTTTACCCGCTTTCCCGCCATTTTTTCCGCAAAGTTCCTCCATTTTGCGATCTCTACAGACTCTCAGATTGACTCCTGCTGCCGGTTAGCGCCTTGTATTCTCCAGTCTCACCATCGCCTTAAATCGATCCCCTCTTGGAACTCCTACACCCCTCTTTCCCTGCTTGGTCACTGTGATGCATCCCTTTGCCCCCTCCTTTTGACCCGTTCCTTTGTAATACGACCCGACGCAGTGAGGGAGTCCGGCCCTGGATGTTGTTGATCTATTGGACCCTTACCGGTTTGTTCACTCGCTTACTCTAATCTTTTTGGTGTTCCCTCGAAGTACTATCCTCAATGACCGTTTTCGACCAGTCCTGATCTGCATCCCTACCCCCCTACTATTCCCCCACTACTCTTTAAGCACCATAGGACTTGTTTTCTATGTTTTTTAATGCTCTAATAACGGATGTAATTATGTAACACGTTTTTTTTTCTCTATGCAATGACTTGTTCTTGTAACTGATGTAACGTTGTAACAATGCTAACCTCATGTAAAGCGCTCTGATACCTCTGGGTCTAGCCAGCGCTATATAAAACTCTTCAAACAAACAAATGGTCTCACTGGCCAAACCCAGGGACTTCTGTCCTATCTTTAAATCAGCCAGTCCGAAATTACAAAGGCAGGATTATTTCCACAAGGGTGCAGAAACGCTCTTTGATTCTACTCGGTCAAATTATTTGAATTCACAATCGAAGAGAGAGGTACAGAATTTTTCAAGGGGTAGTAAAAAAAGTCTACGACAATTACCAGAAAAATGACAGCGGGACTCCAAATGGGCAAGAGAGTAAGCAGAGTCATGGAAACATTAATAGAGAAATAATCTGTTATTCGCAAACAAAGACTAAATCAATAGTAAACAATGAGGCTACGCTCTTGTCTCAAGATCACGCAATTCAGATCATGCATGAGGGCCTGTTGAGCCAATGGGAACAGGTCCAGTGTCACCCAGAGATCACCATCTTCTAGAGGACATCAAATCAACTATTTAGCCAATGATGGCAAACTAGGCCCAACAATATCTATAAGGGTCATGGCGGAAAACCGAACTATCGAGAAATTCATTTTTCACCCTTTATACGAATCTAGGGGCCTTCATGATAGTCTTAATCGGAGCTCAATCTTAAAACTTATCTCAACCATCCCTGATCTATCATTCATTAAATCTACTGATCTCCTTTCCATACAGTTTAAACAAATACACTTTAATTCATCTCGTGAGTCCACTATAACAACTTGGACTACCAATGAAATAGTAAAAAAAATCCTAGACTCAAGTTCCTATTTCATGGAATGGGGCATCAAGGTTAAGAATTGTACCCCTTGAAATTATCCTTCCATTTTAGAGGCATTAGCCCCAAAATTGGAAAAAGAAAGAAATCAGATTGAAAGTAAAAAGTCAATCCCATTACTCAGAGGTGTAACTGGCCCATTGAACAAATCACTTTGCAATACAGGTCTGCTAATTACTAATACACTGAAAGGAGTGCGTACCTGTAAATTGTTACCCAAAAATAAAATGCCATTTGAGGACTGGACATGGTTTCCAGCAAACCTTGCAAATGTGCCTTTAGTAGATGAGAACTGAATTTTGCCTGCTGCAAGGGGTAAAGATATACAACTGAGAATATTTTCTTGGAATGTGCACGGGATGGCCCATTTGCTGGCCGATCCGGATACTCTCCTATTTTTAAATACCTTTGAAATTTTAATGTTCCAAGAAACATGGAGAGAACAAGTAACTCCATTGCTTAGGTTCAATGAATTCAATCTCCCTGCTGTACGCACTAATAAATTAGGCCGTGCAAAGGGCAGACTTTCATGTTATATTGCAACTGAACTGAACCTAACAGTAGAAGTAGTTGACTTGCAGTTGGAATGGTTACAACGCGTTCTATTTCACGACAACTGGTTATAAGATGATAATATTTAATGTTTATTTAAATGCAAGGAAAAATAAAGTGACCCAGCTGTATATCTTACGGCATATCATAAGCTCATTAGCAATTCGGCATCCAGATGCTGGTTTGATCATTTCTGGCGACTTTAACTTACATCTGGTCTCTTTTAACTCCTTAGATGGAAAGAGTAATGGTATCACAAATGTGTGCTGTGACAATCTGCACCAGCTTGGGCTAATCTTGTAAAAAGAAAAATCCTTGTGCAAATCAAGGTCAGTTCAAGCATGGCTCAATAATCAATTACACTTTTATTGCAGAAAAACTGGACTCAAAAATTGTTGAACATAAGATGACTCCTCGACTCGAAAGTGACCATAACCCTCAGATATTAATGCCACAACTGCCAAGAAGCTGTAACCCCAAATCTAATGAGCTTCTCAATATGGTTCATTCTTCATACAACTTGAAAAGACTGGTATGGCATTTGGATAAACAAGTGGAAATAATAAAGTTTGCCGAAGCCATAATAAAGGATAGTGACCAGTGCCAGGTGAGGGTAGGTTCAACGCCAGATAAATGGAATTATATTACCTCATTCTTGGTGGGAAAATTTCCAGCACGAAATAGAAGAAAAAGAAAGCCATCATTAACGTCCCCTAATAAATGGTATTCATTTCAATTACTTAAATTAAAACGATCCCTCAATAAAGCTGTATGGGAAGTTTCTTTCCATTGATACAGGCAATCTTATTATGCACTTAAGGATAAAATGACGGTTCTAAGAAGATTATATAGATGAGGCATTTGGTTGGATAAATCACGTTATCAATCAGGTCTAAGGCATAGATTACTACATGCCTCTAAACTAAATAATGTAAAACATTTTGGGAGATCATTAACGACCTCGAAAGGGGAGGCAAAAGGGCTTACAGTATCAATATTATGGAGGACAAATGGGTAAAGTTTATTACCAACTTGTATGGTGTGTGCGATCTAGATGTCAATAGGCTAGACTTGTGCTATAATTGTGATAAAATCAGCAAGCCAAATATAGAGAAAGTGAGCGGCTCCAATCCGGCGAATGACCTGGATTCTACAAACATCACTTTGAAATCTAGTGAGTTATACATAGAGCAAGGGAGCAGCCCTAATTCGGAGAATGGCTTGGATTTTATAAGCACTACTGAAATAGCCGTTCTCCTATGCCGCTTTCGATCAATAGGGCTCCTGGCCCAAATGGGCTTTCCAATGCCATATTCCATGCCAATATTGACATATGGGCTGAAGTGTTGACTCCAGTGTTCAATGAGGTATTGTCATTGAATATTGCCCCTGTATCCTGGCAAGGTAGCATCGTGCAGCCCATGCTCAAAAGTGGCCCAGTTGACAACCCTGACAATTATCGTCTAATTGTCCTAACTGATGTAGATGCTAAGGCCTTTGCCTCCCGTCTATTGATCGATTTGGAAAACTGGGCAGCACAGCAAGGTATAATCCCAATGAACCAAACAGGTTTTCGTAAGTGCCAATCTACCATTACCAATCTGCTGGCCCTTACTTTACTAGCGGAACGTGCAGTTTTAAAAAGCAAAATCTATATATCTCTTTTATAGACCTAAAAGCTGCTTTTGATTCAGTTCCTCAAGATTTACTATGGAAAAAACCGTTAGGTTGGGCCATTCCCCGAAAATTGCTGGATGCTATAATACTCCTCTATACCAACACTTGGGTCCAGGTCAAGTTAGGTGACGGTGGTACTCTATCACAAAAAATGAAAACCTATAATGGTCTTAAGCAAGGCTCTGTCCTTGCACCTTGCCTTTTTAATCTATTTTTGTCAGATCTACTCCAGTACCTGGAGCCTGTTAACGCCCATCCTCCAAAAATTGTTGAGGTGCATCTTAGTTATTTACAATATGCAGACGATACCATTTTGCTGAGCCAAACCCTGATAGGCCTACAAAGATTGATTAATGCATTTGATGATTATCTCCTAGTGAATGGCCTGGAATTGAATGTTAAAAAAACTAAAATCATGAAAATCGGCCCGGCAAAATTTAAGACTGATTCATGGAGGACTAGAGGAGGGCCAATTGAAGTTGTAAAGACATACTAATATCTGAGTCATTTTAAAGACCTAAGGGCAAAAACCGCAACTCTAATTTATGCTTTTAAATACTTACATAAATCATGGAGATGCCAATCATACGAACATCTCCTCAAAGTTATGAGAGCAAAGTTACAGCCAACTATTGCATATGGCTCGCCTATTACCAGGGGGAAAGATGCAAAACTATTGGACCTATTAGTAATTAAGGCCTATAAATCAATCTTTGGGATCCCTAGGTCAATTGGCCAAGCAGAAATTAGATTGGAGTTTGGCCTCCAAAGTTAGTCAATGGTTTCGCAAGGGTCATCTCTGAAATGTATGTACTCTTTGTTTTCATCTGACCCTGATTCTTTAGCTAACATCTGTTGGCATGAAATAATTAGTTCTGCCTACACAGATACCTTGTGATCTTACATTTTGATATGCCTCCGGAGTTTTGACCTGCAGATAGGGCTCTTTGGACTGACAATGTCCAGTTTTAAAAAAAATCCTTAAAAGCAAACCAAAACCAACTCATTTAATGCGGATAAAATAGCTTTAGTTGCAAAAACCCATGCATGGTTTGTGATTAATTCACATCAGTCTCTGTGAATCCAGCCTTATTTGAATGCCCATTTTTTGGCCCAAATGAAAGAAACATTCTTAAAAATAAGTTTGGGTACAAATTCAACCAAGGAGGGTATGCCGACTTGGATTCAACAATGGGCAAGTACTAAATGTAGACTGTGTGGGTGGCCACGTGAAACATTATAGCACATAGTATGTGCGTGCCCTAAATTGCTTAAAATACGCTGCACACTTTTAAAAACTCTATTCCTCAAGGCTGGGGTAAGATCAGCCCGTCAGGCCCTTTTTTAATGTCTATCTATCGGGCGAGTCAATCCCATTGCTATGTCAATTTGTAAATTTCTTAGCTAATGCTGAAAAATGATTGGTGTCTGCAACCTAAAGGTTGTCTTAATGAATTAGGATATATAGTAGTTGTTTTTAGGTTGCTGACACCTTGAATAATCTTGTGTCTAAGCTACTATGGTAATTAGGCCCTAAAGAATATATGAAAACACTGATGCATATTCATTGCTCGTTTGCACAATGAAATTCATTGCTTAAAATTCTAGCCCTCAGGCAATTTCAAATAACAGGCTTCAAAGCATACATAGACACCTTATTGCTCATTTGCACAATGGTCCATAATGTTACAGTTGGACAATGTAATATAATGTGTATATTTTTTATTGTATATTCCTGGGAATGTAACCATAATATGTTATCAGTTTTATGATTACAGTGCGTTCCTGATAAAAGATGTTTATATGTGGTATCAATGTTCTAGTACTGCATGTAACCATAGAAACATTCTTCTTGTACAGGCGCACATTGTTTAAAGAAACTGAGAATTGTGTTTTGTTTTTTTATTCAAGTTTTTAATGTTTTAATTGCAATTATTTTTGTTAATTAAGCAATAAAGAATTAATTAATAACAGTCGGTACTACAATATCAAAGAAAGTATCCAATTCAGCCCACAACACCCCCGGAATCTTGATAAACTGTTCTACCTGTGAGTACCACTGTGGTAGTTTGTCTCCCAATTTGGGAAAATTGTTCGAAAATGATGCGAGATCACCACTGCTCCATGGCACATGCACATGCATCCCTCCTGCTATTTCCCTTAAAGGATAGGCTGTAGTTTCTCTCTCATTGTCCTCATCTTTCTTCCCTGTTGCTTCAGCTTCCCTCTTTTTCTTTTCATGTTTCTTTGCCCATTTAATTTCCAATTTCCCAATCTCACCACATCTATGAATGCATTTTACTAGTTCCATAATATGCAACTGAATTCTTGTTGTATACATATTTTCATTTGCTACATCATACAACTGCACCCTGTAACTTTTCTGCAAATGTAGTCCAATTCTATCAATTTATCATGTATCATGCTCGTCTAATAATTTCTTTACACATGTAAATTAATTCCTTCTTCTGATATTGTTCTAACTTCAAACACCCTCTTATTATCTCTTCCAACTCCACTTTTAATTTGGAAATGTCCAAAAGTCTATCCTTCTCTGAATCAAAATGTTCATGCCACTCTACACCTTCTGCCTTTCTAATCCCTGCTGCTTCCTCTAACCAAGTTGGAAGGCCTTCCTCCTCAGTAGAGTTTAGCTTTCCAGGGGTTATAGGAGCTGTAAAAACCAGCATCCCTCCATCTATAGGTGCTTGCACAGCTTGCAGTGGTTTCCACACAAGACTCTGCAAATTCTGTGAAGTAGGCACAAACCCCGTTACAGGCGGACCTCCTGCTGCTCTTTGAACATCTAGCATCAAATTTACTTTTTGTGGGGCATTAGGAACTGGCCTAGGTAAAGTCTGCACAATCAACAAAAAAGGAGCAATTCCAGAAAAGGATTACTGCTTTCTGTGAAGAAAAAAGGAAGCAATTCCATTTTTAAGAAGAACCCTCACCCACCAACCTAGTTGGTGGCATGCTTCATCATAGAGTTCCCAACCGAGGGGCCGAATGCCTCCTGGGTGTACTGTGACACCTGAATTACAGCGGAGCGGGTTTTTTGTGTGCAAAGTGAGTGGTAAGTGAAAGTGATTTAAGATTGCCTCTATGACACCTTGAAATTTATTGGTGGGGTCATAGGACAAGATTAAAACGTTGGTGTCCTATATGGCTTAATAGGTCATAGACATCCGTGGTGTACTTGTGACAAGGTCTACATGTTTCAGCCTTCTAATGCGTAGTCACAAGGCTTTCTTCAGGACCAGTGAAAACAATAGAGTGTGCACTCGCTAAGATGCACACATGCAGTGCAAGGCTAACTGCAAACTTACGGTGCAGCACTCAACGATTAGTTCTGAAAGACAAAATGACACACGAGGTTTAACACTCCTACATTATGGCAACTCACGCATTCAACAGCAGTAATACCATTATTAGGCTCATCAGGTGGGATATAAAGATCCACATGCCTGGATCTACGTTCTTTTATACCACCCATGTCGCCCAATCTGTGTAACGGGCACTCATGGTTCAAGGTGGCCCTCATTGATCATACGTCATGCGCATGCTTCACCCACACAAGTGACATTCGATGTGTGGTCTGTTTTGTGGAGAATAAATGCAAAATGCAGATATCCTCCTGTCAAGCGCATGCTAACACCCACACACGTGACAATTGCTGTGTGGTCTCTTTTGTGGATAATTAGTGCGAAAATGTCGAAATCCTCCTGTCAAGGGAGAGAGGCCGAAGCTAGCGGGCTCTCCTGTTTGTCGCAATCAAGGAGATAAAAGTGATCAGTGAATCAGAAGTAGGGGTTAAAATGGCTCACACTATTGTTGTGGCATTCTAATAAAACAAACACGGTGGAGAAAAGGAATTATCTAAAAGCTTACGTAACTCGCAAGTGTGCGATACCCCATGGATCCTGCCGGGGGGCGTTGCCTATAGTGAAACCCTAGGAGTAAGATAAGAAGCATTAGGCAAGACCAAAAGTCAGTGCGCTGGCGTGTGGTCGGGCAGAAGCCCTACTTACTTCGTCAAGGTCAGTGCCCGCTTCTGGCACCTACTGCAGTCGTGGCCCGGGATCCCGAGGATGGTTTGTCTCCCGGGCCGGGTGTCTTAAAAACCCCGGTGCTCGAGGCTGACTCACGTGCGCGTCATCATGCATAGCGTGGTGACATCAGCACCGTGTACCTCGTTGCAGGCACTGTTCACCCTTGCTTCCTTGGAAATTATTTCTAGTAAAGCTTTATTTAGGCAGTGGACTTTCTGTGGACAAATATATGTATATTCCGACCCACGTCGATTGTTTAATTCCATTTTTTCCACTGTCAGGTGCTTGGATTTAATTAAAATGAAGCTTTTGCCTCGACAGTGGACTTTATTTGCATATCAACCCACGTCGATTGCTGAATTAAATCATCAAACACCTGTGGGTGTATAAGGCTAAACTCTGCCCCTTGTTTACATACATTCTGTAGGAAAAAACGGACCAGGTGTTGTGTGGTCATAGTTCGTTCTTAATCAAGCAACACCACAAATTTTCCTAATCATCATCCTAGTAATCATATTAAGTGTCCTTGGGTATTCTGTAATCCAGGCTCTTGTGCCAGTACAAGTTCAACCTTTTTACTTACAAGAATGGACATAACTATATCTTCTTCATCAAGGCGACAGATCTTTGCCACCGTATATGAATGGAAGCTAAATCAAATCCATTCAATCAACATAATTTACAGTTTAAGTTCAATCAATGATGAGAGTTTCTAGTACATTTTCAAAAGTTTATTATCTTTAAGAGATTATTAATTTCTTTTTATTTGTCTTTTTAGTCAATTAGTAAATCCGATACTCCAATTACAG
This sequence comes from Calotriton arnoldi, assembly GCA_963921515.1. NCBI lineage: Eukaryota > Metazoa > Chordata > Amphibia > Caudata > Salamandridae > Calotriton > Calotriton arnoldi. The sequence goes on along the minus strand of CAWUFW010001700.1, from coordinate 453,274 downwards.
AAAGAATCAAGTAAAAATATGGTTAGAGTCATCAATAATGCAAACATGACAAACGTGTTCCATAAAGGAATTAATCCCTATTCTATCTAAAAGGAACCTACCCTAATAGAACCCATAAAGAGTTCTGGAAAAGAGCAAAATCAAAGGAGCATCAAAATTCGAATTCAGTATTAAGTAATCAAACTCCCCATAAAGAGTAGTTCATGAAGCTCAGCAGCGTCTCATCTCTCCAAAAGTATTAAGATACAGCTGCAGTAGCAACTGTACAGAAATATTTGTTAATCAGGAAAATAGGGAAACAGATGTAGCAGTAGCTACACCCATCATGGGGTTACCATACAGTGGCAGGCAACAGCAATCACTGTCAGCAGTAGCTCACAGAAAATAGCTCTGGGTGCAAGGGAAAGTGAAGTGAACCCGCACTCAGAAAAAAAGGAGGATAATAATGGGTGCTCTCTAACTAGAAACATGCACTAATATAAAAGACATGAGAGCATGCTGACAACAAAGTTGTGGATCTGATCACTCCCCTCAAATGAGAAGATATCTTTTGATGGTGAGCAGCTTCATTCTTCCTTTCCCATGGCAAACACATGGAGTTCACGATCCACTATCAATTTTTATCTGACCATAATAAACATTTGTATAACTGAGAATGTCTAACCGTGGTTCCCAGGGAAGACTATTGCGCCGTCTATTCTATCTTTTATTCAATGTTTCACTGAGGAACAATGAACTACAATAAGGGCAGAAACATTTGCTTGCAGATCGTTAGTTAATTAATGGCATTCACATTTCTTATAAGCAGATGCTTATTGTTAAATTCATAATTCTCTATTCAGTATTATATGAACATGTGATAAAGTAGGAGGTTCAGCTTAGTTCATCGAGAATACGTAGTTTAAGAAAGGAATACATTTTATAAGCTCAGCACAGCCCAGCATTTATCGAATAACTGGTTTTTACATGACACCATCAAACTGACTATAAGAAATCTGGCTATTATTGATGGACTTCTAGCTATGGACACTTGTTCTTTCCCTCCTCGATGATCTACAATCCAGTTCAAATCATCACTAGACTTTGCCTATGCCAACGGTTGTCCACAAACACAAACGCAGAGCCAAATGTCATGTGTGAACTGTTAGGGAAATCTGCGAGCACAGATTCCAGTATTAACATGGTCTGGATGATTTCAACTAGTTCACTTTCAGGATTCGGCCAAAAGGACCCCGTTGTAGACAATGACATTATTGGCCCTGGGCAACAATGCCCCCCTGACCAATGCAGCAGTGCCGCTAATAAGGGTAGCACTCTCTTGCCACTGAAAGAAATTGATTGACTGTGCACTCATTTTGACAACTCCAGAAGATTGGGAAACATTAACAGCCCATTACTTTTCAAACAACCACTTGGTGCTATGCTGCTCTTATTTGCAACAGGAGGTCCTCTTGTCTACTTCTCAGAACAAGGATAGAGTGTCATGCAAAATCCTTTTATGGAATTTAGAAACATGGTTCCCTGAATCTTGTTTTAGATGTGACTATTCTAGCTTCTCATGGCCCGCTTTGATCCAGGAGAAAGGTCGCCCTGTAGGGTGTTTATTAATTTGGGTAAAAAACTTGTTGGGTAAAAAACCACAGTACTTGCTGGAACTACACCTGAGTTACTCGGACTGAAACTGTGTAAAGATAACGTCTGTTTCTACCGTTTTAATGTTTATAACAGACCCCAGGGCAAGGAAAAGGAATTCTTGACACTAACCCTTTTGGAAAAATCAGTTAAGCTCCTTGCCTTGCGAAGCCCGCACAATAGTGGCAGGTGATTTTAATGTTACAATGGAACCCTTGGATAGCTGAATTTTTTCCATATATGACGAGGAGGACGCCTCAAGGAATATTCCAAGAGTGGGCATCTACCAAGTAAAAAATGCTCAACCCTGGCTCTGCAACTACTGGGCATCACATTAAGAAGTGGGTTAAGAGTGTGCAATGGGAGCTCGTCGTCAGACCAAGAAGGTGCAATGGCCTTTAGGCGTGCAAATAGCAAAAGTAGAATAGATTACATATTTCTTTCCCTGCACCTTTGGGCTCATATGGGTGATATGACAGTAATGGAAGAGCAGATCATGACCACAATTCACTGGTGTTGGAACTCACTGGGCTATTAAATCCCATGTAGAAGTGATCAAGCCTAGTATATTAGGGAACGCAGTCCTGACTAACAACAAAAACCTCCAATTCTTGCAAGATATGGGCTTATTCCCCATTTCATTTACTACCCAAGTGCGTCCACTATTATTCTGGCACATATTGTGGTCAATACCAGAGTTGGAGAGCTTTAGAGCTCCACTCGAGAGAGATTCTAAAATCAGAGGGCCATCTAAGGATCCCATGGTTGTTGTAAGTAAAGAAAATGTTTCAAGCCGTTGCTCTTGAAAATCTTTGGGACTCTCCAGAAGACTCCCATTTGACACCAAGGCAATTAATAAAGGAACGGTGTAAAGAATATTTATGGGGAGAAACAGTAAAGAACAGCAAACCAGGGAGTCTAACAGATCAATTCTTTGACCATAAGTTTGTCCCTCTATATGAACCTTCTCTGGACGTCATCCAGGGCTTGCCCCATCTCAAAATGTCCACTGCCTTTATATTATTATGCTTAATCCCGACATGGGCTAGCCCTGTAAATTCTAGCCCGGATTCCAGGGCATCTAGCAACACATAAACAAAATCAGCGTACAGTGGTTAAACATTTAGCAAAACACTGGACTGGATTTACATACTTTTCCCTAAGAAATGCAGAAAGTATGGGTGATTCAACAGAGAGTGCAGAAAATGGACAAGAAATGGTTTCCCTCCAGAATTCAAATACAAAATGATCTGTGGCTTAACATAGAACACAGAGGACACTCCAGGATAGGTCGATACTGTATCTTCAGTCTCTATGGCACTTCTTCCTCTGTATAACATTAGAAGAAAATAATAAAACGGATTTATTACGTGGTAAAAAAGTACCACAAATGGTCTGGTTTGGAAAAAATTCATGCTAAAAATAACAGACTTGCACGTTGTGTAAAGCCTTCTAGCATTTCTCCCGTATTGCTGCTGTACGTATTTTATCCAAACTAAATCTGGCCTATTGGACATGATGGAATGGCCTAATCTTGGGCATCAGGCACTTTGTCCATAATGTGAAAAGTTGGACACACAGGGGCATATTCTCAAGAACGGGCGATAATTATCGCCAACCTAGGTTAGCGCAACTTTACATAACGCCGTCTATCGCGGGAAACTAACGCCGTGTTAACGGCTTATTCTCAACACGCCGGCAACAGGCGATAGTATCCCGATAACGCGTCAAATGTCTGCGTAAAAATGACCGGGACGGCGATAATAAAAAGGAAACCCAAACGTGAAAAAAGTGGCGATGGGCCCAACAGCGATAAAAACATCAGTGATAAGCAGCGCCAGGCTTGCTATTCCCACGTCAGGCAGGAAAAATCACCATAAAAGCTGCCAAAAAAAAACAAAAACACAAACTACTGAGAAGCACCATGGAGGAAGCTGGAGCAACTACAGAGGCCAACCAGAACCCCACAAACCCCCGGAGGACCAGCCAGGGACCTCGGGGAAGGAGAAGGGCAAGGAGAAGAAGAAGAGGAACCCGCGATTCAGTCCGCAGGAAAACAAGATCCTGATTACGGAGGTGATAGAACACCACCAACAACTGTTCATCACCTCCACTGTGTCATTGGCAACTAAAAATGCAATATGGCAGTCCATCTTGGCCAAGGTGAATGCAGTCGGAGTGAAGAGAAGGAAGTGGACGACTGCAAGAAGCGCTGGAATGATGTGAAGCGCAAAACCAAGCTGAAACTCGCCAACAACCGGAAAGCAGCAATGCAGACTGGAGGTGGGAGTCCAGCGCCACAACAGGAGCTGGATGAGATGGAGGAAATGGTGTCCACAGTCATCAGTGGGGAGACAGTGGCAGGAGTTGGGGGACCGGACACTGCTCAACATGACCTGACCCAACAGCAACAGGGTGAGTAATGACCAGAGACTGGGGGGACGGTGGGAGATGGGCACAATGGCACACATTCACAATTAAGTATAGCACAGTGCACATCCACAATGACTCTGGATCATGTCCCTGATCTCCTTGGCACACTGCAGCACACATAGAAACAGCAAGTAGGCCCCCGTTGACAATGTGCCCAGAGGGGGCCCTCCCCACACATCACTAATCTCACAACAAACCCATGCACATGTGCTGAACCCAGCAAAGCTGCGGGTCCGTGAGCCGCACTGACAATGCAAGTGACACTGCATGATGATTAGCATGGCTGCAGTCCATTTATCATGACATGCTGCATGCCACGACACTGAGGTGGCTGAGTCTGGACCACATCGGTAAAGTAGCAGGTCACACTCTGACACATCCACGTGCACAAACAACCCCTGACGTCAACAAGACATCTGCGGACAAACCATGCCCAAGAGTCCCAACTCCCACCAAGAGCCCAATTTACCCAAGTCTGCAACATCTCAGCACTGCATAAGCACAGAAGTGAAAGGCACACCGCCTGAAAGTGATAAGGGCCAGCAAAATCAGAGCTGCAGGGGCTACTCTCCCACAATGCAGCACACACACACAAGAAACATAGCACATCAACATTGACAACAATGTGGTATAAACTGCAACACCTTCTCAACAGAACAGAGGACACAACTGCTGCCGCTTGTGTGCAGAAAATGGCCATTCGCATTTGGCACAGCAGGAAACTGTGAGATGATAATGTACAAGTACAACCTCACATCCCTGATGGTGTAGAAATGTCAACTGTCCCGCATCAAATAGGCATCTCCTCACAAACAGTCACAATGTACATTGTCATGCAGTCTGTTTGTAAACTTGTCCAATGCGTGAACATACATGGAACACACTGTTAAACTGCATCTCCCCTTCACAAAGCAGAGCGAGAATCAACACCTCCTGCAGAGCAGACCGTACATCTCTTCACTGATGATGAAGAGGACCTCCACACCATCGACACCGACGCCCTCCAACAGCTCATGGACACCCTCAGCACCCCACCCCCAGTAGCAGGGCAGCCCAGCTGCATCGAGGAGACCCCACCCCCTGCACAGACCACACAGCAGGAAGCACCCACCACCACGGCTGTCTCCCAGGACCCCCACGGCCAACACATGGCATTCCAACGCCATGTGTTAGAGGGCCAGAAGGAGATTGCTGATCAGGTGCGGTGGGGTTCGACCTCATGGCAGCCAAACTAGATGCCATACATGGGTGTCTAAGTCCCATCAGGGACCACTTACAGTCCCTAACGGACACCCACAGTCCGATCCATGCTCTCCAACAAGCCATGGCTGACATCGCTGGAGTCATGACTCTGAGACAAGAACAACTGTCAAGTCAGAGTGGCTCCAGCGATGACAGCCGGGAGTTGGGACACATGCGGAGGATCATGGAGAACATGGAGCGGATGCAGGCGGAAAGAATGGCTGCCACGGCTGCGAGATGTAGCTGGGATCTTCCATGCCCTGAAGATCCTCATCATGGCATTGCTGCCACAAGGCCTGGCACAGATGAATGCTGCTGCTACTACTCCATCCACATCTCCGCCCCTGACATGTCAGTGCCTCACAGTGCGGCAGACAATCCACCTCCGGCCCCTGATGTGTCACTGCCACACAGTGCGGCAGACATTCCACCTCCGGCCCCTGATGTGTCAGTGCCACACAGTGCTGCAGACAAAACACCACCACCCACATGTGAGGCACATCACACGTCAGAGGACGATGATGTGGATGATTCTGCCTTTGTGGTAAGAAGGAGGCGGTAGCATTCATCTCTGCCATATGGCCTGTTTCAGCTTGGTTCTGCCCTCTGCATCATGCCCTGGAATAACACCTTCCACTGTCCCCCGATACACTCTGCAACACTCACCTTGGCCTTCGACATGGACTGCCATATTTGGTTTGGTTACCAATGACACAGCAATCAGACTGCGGACTGCACTCTTCCTCTTCCGATGCACTTGTCAATCCCTAAAGGACTCTGGCTGGCCCTCCACGGGGCAACAATGTCAAGTGGGGTTTGCATGGCCACATACTGGTCCAGCTTCAACACTCCACCGAATGTGATTAAAACATTCTAATTCACACAGATGTGCCATGTCAATGATCACGCAAGTATGAAAGTATGGATGAATATAGGGGCAGCGATTACAAAAAAAGGTAGTCCCTGGGAACTGATATCAATGCGCATGTTTGACCGTGACCCAGATAGGCAGTGAGATGACTGGGAATGTGTGAACTAGATGTGGCCTCATTGCTCCTAAACAACAATCTCGCAATTTCCCAACTTAGCCCCACGTCAATGTAGGAAATAGGGCTGTGTGTAAAAAAGTCAAAGTCAAAGTTATGTGGATACCACAGCTCGGAGCAATGATTTGTTTGAGTGTGCAGCGGTTGGACTCCTGGGATGGTCTGTGCATAAGTGTGAAGGTCATTCCATGCAAGAGAACTGCGAGCAAGGACTTCTGTGTGTGGGGTGTGTATACGTTGGTCTTTGGTTAGCGCTGTGCGTAGTGTGGGAGTCATCATCAGCTGCTATGGTATCTCTCAGGGGGTGCCGGGCGCATGCAATTCCAAGGTCGGAGGTGCAGATGTGCCACCTCCTTCTAGTTCAGACAAAGGAGCTTTCATCCCTAATGTTAGTTTGTCATCTGCTTGCATTCTGGAAATGTGATGTGGATTTGGGGGGTGAGGGGGTATGTCACTGCTTCGCCTTCCGGCACGGTTGTACCCTTACCAGCCATGTACGTGCCCTCACGGTAACATTTGGATGCTCTGATGTAGCAGTGTTGTTTTGCTTCAGTCTGACAGTGATGGGTACAGGTAGCTATGAGGAGGCGCGTGGCTTCTCACCTTGCACCTATCAGTTGACACTGTTCACTACTATTGATGGATGACGTCCGTGTACACATGTGATCTGTACATGGCACATATGTCCAGGGGACACCATGGTGTGTTCTACGCAAGGTATTCCTGCTGGCTTTTTGGCTGGTGTGCATCTCCCATGTTGCTGAGGTGTTCACTGTGCCCCCATCCCCCTTACATCCATGTTGCTCATGTTGTGGGACTTGAGTCACAGGGTGCATCTCTGCATCAGGGTGGTTCATATTTGACCCCAAATGACACCCGCAATTTCATATTTGACCCCAAACGACACCCGCAATTTCATATTTGACCCCAAATGACACCCGCAATTTCATATTTGACCCCAAATGACACCCTGTTGTCTTTTTTTTAACACCAATGACAGCCTTCATGTCATGTTTTTGTACACATGTGATACGCTGATGAGTGGGATTACGTACTACATTTGACACCCTGTAATGGCATTCCGAATACGTGACACCCTGAACAGCCTCTCTGTACAGAGGTGACATACCCACCATCTATTTGCTATTTGTGAGATTGTTAGCACTTAATGTTGCACTTACACTTGTCAGAGTGATGTGCTAATGCAGAGGACTGACATGCACACAGGGAATGTGTGTTGCAATGAATTTATTTGCACATGCTGTTCATGTGGTCATTTTGTACTGTTCCATGATTGCTAAGGACTGCCACAATGTGACGTGCTCATGGGAAGAAATTGTTAATGATTGTGTTCCTTCGGGCTATTCCTGCTGCAGCTGCAGTGGGGTGTGGTCCACCTGCCTCATCTTCCTCATCATCGTCCGGTGCATCTGGCACTTCGATCCATGGGGCATTGGTGCGTACACATATGTTGTGCAATACACAACATGCAATGATCATCTTGCACACTATTTCTGGGCTGTACAGGAGTCTTCCACCTGTGATGTCCAGGCACCTGAAATGTGACTTTAACACGCCAAATGTGCGCTCAACAATGCCCCTGGTGCGTTTGTGGACCATATTGTACTGCCTCTGGGCCGGGGTGTTCGGGGCTCGGAGGGGTGTCATCATCCACAGGCAGAGTGCATATCCTTGATCACCTGTGAGAGGTAAGTGAGATTAGTGTAAACTGGTGGTTCTGCATGCTGTGTTGGCAGACTTACAAGTTTTGTGGTGTGTGATTTGTGTGACTTTGGTATTCATGTTTGCCATGTATTGCTTCTGGCCAATGTGTAGGGTCAATGTGTATTACGTAGCCTCACAGCTGCTCCTCCCTCCCCCCGAGCCTATTTACTTGTGTGCACTGCTCGGTTGCATCACTTGCACTCCTACGGCACACCATTGTCATGCCTGTCTGCGCTTGTCCGCAAGCCTGACAACAACACTGTGATGTTGGCCGTTGAAGGTGGGCGACCACGTGTGTGTAGGCCTATGGTAAGGATAGGGCGGACACAGATGTGGAGTTCAGGCCTGGCTGAATTCGCGCTGCGATTGAGGCTAGGCCTTTGGCTTATGCTGCGGCAATGAAAGTACACACACAACAGTTGGCATGTATGAGCCAAGAAACCGAGCGGTCTTGCGCTCCTTTATTCATCCATTCGGGCGAGCCCGCCCTCCGGGTGCATGCTACATTGCAAGATTGTCGATTAAGGGCCGGGTGGCGCAGACACTACAACAGAGACACACGCCATAGTTACTTTTGTGGCCAGCCCAGAACTGAACCACGCTCCGAGCCCAGAACTGAACCACGCCCAGAGCCCAGAAATGAATCACGCCCAGAGCCCCGGCCCATTTCTTCACACTCCTCACACGCCTCCGCATGGGCTGCCGCTGCGGCGCTGGGATGTCGTGCGCTTCGGAGTACGTCTCCAGACCTTCCACCCAGGCTTTCCAGCGGCCTGCCTGGGACGGGGGTGGCCCCGTGACTGTGAAGGGCTCCGGTGGCATTACCGAGGACATGCTGTTGGCTGCTGGAGGCGGACTTGTGTGGTAGCCCCAGGGGACGATGACTTGCGGTGCACTGAGGTAGGTCCACCTGAAGAGCTGAGCGGGTGTGCAGCCTGCGATGATGCAGTAGGCCTGGAGGCTGGACGGTGACTTGTGGTGCACAGAGGTAGTGGCACCTGAGGCACTGCGTCCGGCACGGGCCTACCGCCATGTGGCGATGACTTGCGGTGCACTGAGGTAGGCCCACCTGAAGAGCTGAGTGGGTGTGCAGCCTGCGATGATGCAGTAGGCCTGAAGGCTGGACGATGACTTGTGGTGCACAGAGGTAGTGGCACCTGAGGCACTGCATCTGGCACAGGCCTACTGCCACGTGGCGATGACTTGCGGTGCACTGAGGTAGGCCCACCTGAAGAGCTGAGTGGGTGTGCAGCCTGCGATGATGCAGTAGGCCTGGAGGTCCGGACTGGATTTGATTTGTGTGAGACCTGCTGGACCCCAGTGTAGGCCGGAGGGAGCAGTCAGCACACACAGAACTCCGTGGTGCGCTGCCGCAGGGGGCCTGTTGCACGGAAGCCAGCGATCGGCTGAGGAGGCTGCCAAGGTCGCGGGCCTCGGGCTTGAAGATTGCACCGGCACGTGGTGGGCCCTCTTGGAGACACGCCGGTGGCGGCAGGTGAGCAGTGATGGCTGGGTGCGCAGGGGCGGGCAATCACCGTTGGGCGCCGGACGGGTCTGGGGTCCAGCCGGCTGGGGTGCAGCAGGCGCACAGGATCGCGCAGGCACCACCAGTCACGGCGGCGGCCTCATGGCAGGGTGAGGGGTGCCGCCCTGGCAGACACGCCACTGCAGGCGATGACGAGATGTGCGCCGGGTGGTGTGTCACGTACCCACCTCGTCGCCGGTGTCAATTTGGCCGATGAAGGTGGTCGCCCACGTGTGTATGCGCCTATGGTCAGGATATGGCGGACACAGAGACACATGCAGTAGTTACTTTGGTGGCCATCCGGCAGTGAACCACGCCCAGAGCCCCGAGCTATTTATTCACACTCCTGCGCTGCACTGGCGTACGCCGGCCCAGCCCACTACGCTTACACTTACAGGGGGGGCGACATAGCTACATGTCCAAGGTCTTCCCCACTGCCTGGGGTGACATGGTTGCGTCTACTGTCCACAACACTACAGACACCAGCAGTATATGTCCACATGGACATGTCTGTGCTCTGCATACTCAAGACTGTCCAGCACATCACCGCCACACTTGGCATTGTGTACATTCTTAATCATGGGTCCATTGCCTCCTTCGCACATTCTTGGTTCCCACCTCTCTCCACATTCTGCAATTGTGTGGCAGATGGGCTATGCCTTTGTGGATGGTTTGTCTACATGTCTGGCCCCTGTTACCACAGTTACTTGTGTTGTCATGTCTGGTAGGTGGGCATGTTGGTTGGCATGTTGTATGTGATTTTGTTACGTGTGCATTCCCACAGTTGTGGGTTGTATGATTGTGGAGTTGAGGTGTGTGGTGTGTTCCGTTGGTACTTACCAACGAGTAGTGCATTTCCATAGGCGCCATCCTGAAAGCGCTGGTTGATGATGGACTGTCGGAAGATGTAGGAATCATGCACACTGCCTGGGTAGTTGGCGACGACATTGGTGAACAGTCCCCGGTGGTCCACTATTGCCTGCACATTGATGGAATGCGTGTGCTTTCTATTGCGGTAATTGTGTGCAGTGTCGGCAAGGGGCACAAGTAGGACATGTGTGCAGTCAATTGCCCCCAACACGTGCGGGAAGCCAGCTATGGCGTAGAAGCCTTGCTTGGTCTCCAGCTGTTCCTGCGCAGTGTGGGGGAAGTGAAGGTGCTGGGGTATCAAGCTGATGATGGCTTCCAAGACAGCTGTGAGGAACTTTGATAGGGCTGGCTGTGAGACTCCTCCGACTCTGGCAGTTGTTCGTTGGAAGGTACCAGAGGCCAACAAGTGCAGCACAGCCAGCAGCTTTGTCTGCGGAGGGATGTTGGTTGTCCGCTGTGTTGATACCGTCAGCCTGTGGGCAATGTGGGTCAGGATGTGGAGGATGGTTGTCCTTTTGAGCCTGTAGTGGGCAATGACATCCTCTGGCGTTAAGTCTCTGAGGCTGGTGCGTTTTCGGAACGTCCGCTGTCTTGTTCTGCGCTGCCTCGGTGGCAGTCCGGGGGGGGGAGTGGTCCTGGGAGTGGGGGTGGGGGTGGTCCTGGGGGTGGTGGCGGTGGTTGTTGTGGCCCTCTTGGGTATCCAAGCTGCATGATTAGTAGCTCCATGGCATCTGTTGGTCTTCAGATGTGGTTCTGGGCTCGGCTCCCTTTATACTGCAGGTTTTCGTCCTACTTAAGACCAGGAAAAAGCAGGTCTTAAGTCCCTGCTGCTAACGTGCCTTATCACCTGTTTTTGGACCGCATCACCGATCTGGCTGGTCGTTGAGAATATCGCGAGTTTTTGCATGGGAACGCCTACTCTGCATATGATTAGCGTTAGTTGTCGCTGTCAACCTTGGCGATGTATTCGGCGGCAGCTATCGCAGGTAAACTGACGATGTCGGCTGTTAGCGCAGGCTTGTGAATAGGGCGATAATTCTATCGCCACTCTCGTGGCGGTAAAGTGCCGCTAATTCGGCGATGTGTCCTTGAGAATATGCCCACAATGTTGATAGATACAGGACATATGTAGATCCAAACTTCCGAAATTATAACCTGGTATCAATACTAATTAGGTATTGTAGGTAATATTTTGTGTACATTAATAGATATTTTATCCTTACAGGTTGAAATGAAACTGCATTAATCAACATAACAAAAGAAATATTAGAACAAGCATAGGTGTGGTCTGTTGGCGGGTCTTTAAGTAGAGAAAGAGTAGCAAACCAAATGCATCTTTTTGCTATAACAGAGATAGAAACAAATGATATAGGTTTAACGTGTGTGCATGCTGACTAGATTAATATGTTTAACTGTATTGAAATGCAATATTTGTCACATTTCAAAATGATTAGAAGTAATCAAATTAAAATTAATGCAGCGTAGAATTCTACACATTCAGAGGTACAATAAAGACAGCTGCGCACATTCACTCTCGGTGCATCTATGTTATACAAAAAATCACTTATTTTTCAGTTCTGGTTGATATAAAACATAATTCAGTCTCTGCAAGGGTATATGCATGCACAGCAATCTGAGAATGTTCAATGTGCAACTCAAAGAACCTTTGGTGTGGGAAAAACTCGAATTGTTCAGTTTCGATTCATGGGCCTAGATTATTGGGGAGCCCATAACAGAGCGTTCTTCTACAATACAAATATTCATAAATTAGATATAAAATGCCAGGAAAATGATGAGCTGAACGAAAAATATAGGCAAAGAGTGGCTCATATCAAACTGGCTAATATTAGTCAGCACAAATTAAAGTTATCTCAATGGCAAAAGAAAACAGAACTGTGCGACAGAACGAGCTCACAGGGTGCATAAAACAAATGTACCGACTGAGGGTCGATGTCCAAGTATCTGAATCAGATCGTTTATCTTATCTTATGTCATCTGATTCCCTATAGCGCTCCCTGTGGTATGTATGGGGAGAATGTAAAAAGTTAATTAAACTTTTTTTAAAAGTAGTAATTATTTATTTATGTTTAATATTGTTCTAAATTCATTTTATATATGTATTTCAAATGTGGAACAAAATTAAATATTTAATTAAATGAAATATATTATTAGAAAAAAAAATCCCAACTAAAGTATTTATATTTATTGATTTTTTATTACGTTTAGGTTGCAAAAAGTTATATATAAGGACTTAAATACATTTCTTTTATTTACTTTAAGTTACATTTATTTTGAAATACAAAATGTTATTAAAATATTTAATCATCAAATAATATTTATTTGTTAATCATATATCATGTTGTCAAAATAAGTTAATTTAACTTTGAAATGGGTTTAATCAGTCTACCAATAACCTTTTTTATTGTATTTGATGATTTGATGTGAAATGGCAGTCTCATAAGCCCCAGATGAAGAACCATTATGAAGGCTTGAAACATGTGTTGGCAGGGAATTTCAGTAATGCATCAATGAATCAATCAGGATTTATAAAGTGCGGCTAATCACCCGCTATGGTATCCAGGTGCTTGTAGGCCCCGAAGGCTTATTCGAACAGCCAGGTCTTGAGGACCATTCGGACTTCCAGAAGGGAGGTGATGGTCCGGAGGTGCATGGGGAGGCTGTTCCAGGTCTTTGCTGTGATGTGGGAGTAGGAGGGTCCTCCACTTCTGCTTCGGTCGATGCGGGGAGTATTGTCAAGTGAAAGAGAGGCAGAGCGTAGTCTTCTCGATGGTTGGTGGAAGTTCAGGCAGTGGTAAATGTAGGTGGTCCTTGGTTGTGTAGAGCCTTGTGTGCGTGGGTCAGCAGCTTGAATTGGCATCTCTTCTGTACGGGGAGACAGTGGAGTTTCCTGAGGTGGGATGTGATGTGGGTTTGTCAGGGAAGGCTGAGGATGAGTGGCTGTGGCGTTCTGTATGGTCTGAAGTCTCTGTAGAAGGTGTGCAGTGATTCCTACGTAGAGGGCATTGCTGTAGTCCAGTCAGCTGGTGATGACGACTGTGTCACGGTGCATCTTGTGTGTAGGGGTAGCCACTTGAAAATCTTACGCAGCAAGCACAGAGTGAGGAAACAGGCGGAGAAGATGGCGTTGATCTGTGATTTCATAGTGAACTTGTCAATGATGATTCTGAGGTTTCTGGCTTGGTTGGAGGGAGTGAGTGCTGGTCCTAGGTCTGATGGCCACCAGGAGTCGTTCCATGTATTGCTGCTGTTCCCAAAGATCAGTACTTCTGTCTTGTCTTTGTTCAGTTGTAGGCAGTTGTTCTTCATCCAGTCGGTGACATTTGCCATGCATCTGTGGAACATGGTTCTGGTGGTGATGGGGTCGTCGGTGAGTGAGAGGATGAGTTGGGTGTCATCTGCGTAGGAAATTATGTTGATACCGTGGGATGTGATGATGGTGGCCAGCAGGATCATATATGCGTTGAAGAGCATGGGACAGAGGGATGAGCCCTGGGCGACACCGCAGGTAATCTCCTTGGGCTCAGTGGTGAAAACTGGGAGGGGGATACTTTGGGTTCTTCCGGTGAGGAAGGAGGTGATCCACTAGTGTGTGGTGGGATATGGAGTCAAAGGCTGCCGAGAGGTCGAGGAGGATTAAAGCCGCTGCTTCTCTTTGGTCCTGGAGGGTTTGGATGTTATCGGTGGCTGGGATCAGGGCAGTTTCAGTGGTGTGATTGCTGCGGAAGCTGTATTAGGAGGCATTGAGTAGCTGGTTCTGCTCCAGGTGTGTTATGAGTTCATTGCTGGTGATCTTTCCAAGTACCTTCTTTGGGAATGGGAGCAGGGAGATTGCCAGGTAGTTTTTGAGTTCACTGGGGTTGGCGGACGGTTTTTTGAGTAGTGGTCTGACTTCAGAGTTTTTCCAGGCATTAGGAAATGTTGCAGTGATGATAGAGGTGTTGAGAAGGGTGATGAGTTACTGGCCGATCCTTTGGTTTCCAAGGTTGAAGATATGGTGCTGGCATGGGTCTGTGGGAGCTCCTGAGTGGATGGGTTTCATGGTGAAGGTGGTGTCCTGGGTGGAGAGGATCTTCCAGGTGTTCAGTGTGTGGTTTGTCTCAGTTACGGTGGTGGCGTATCTGTTGGGTAAGTCTGTAGGCATGGATTGAGGTTGAAAGTTTCTATATATGGTTGCGATCTTGTCGCGAAAGAAGTGGGCGAGGTTGTTTCGCAGCTCCTGTGAGGGTGTGATGTTGTTTTTGCTCATTTAATTCCTTAATGATGTTGGAAAGTTCCTTGGTGTTATTGGCACTGGTTTCGATGCGTACCGCAATGGCTGTCTTTTTTGTTGCCCTCAGTAGGCAGTAATAGAGGTTGAGGGAGGTCTTGAAGGCTGCCCTGTTAGAGTTGTCCTTTCTGGTGCGCCATCTCCTCTCCAACTGTTTTCTGTCTTGTTTTGCTGTTCTGAGTTCTTGGGTGTACGAGCTGGCCTTTTTAGAGGATTTTCTCTGGATGTTGCTCTTGACGGGGATGCTGTCTGTGCAATTGGTGATCCAGGCAGTGACGTTATTCACTACCTGTTCAATGTTGGTGGCGGTAGCAGGATTGGAGGTGTTGAGGGCATTCACCAAACTGGTCTCTGAGATTTTGTTCCACCTCTGGTGGGGCGTTTCTCATCTTGGAGGTGGTGGTGCGGGGCTGGACATGCTGATGTAGGAGATGGAGTGATCTGTCCATGTGAGTTCTGTGACAAGGCTGTTATTGACGCGGTTGCTGTAGGTGAAAAGTGGGTCCAGTGTGTGTCCTGCAGTGTGTGTAGGGTCGTGGACTATCTGGGTCAATCCAAGGCTGCTCATACTGTCAAGGAGGTGTGCAGTGTTTTTGTAATTGGGGTCGTCGATGTGGAAATTTAGGTCAAAGAGGAAGATGTAATCCTTGAATTCTAAGTTTAGGGGTGCAATGAAGTCTGCAATGGTGTTGCAGAAGCTGGAATGCGGGCCTTGGGGCGCTATGAGAGGGTGCCTCTGATGGTTGTCCTGTCGACTAAGTGGAACTTGAAGTTGAGATTTTCCATGGAGTTGGTGGTGTTGTCGGTGGTGGTGGTACACTGTACGGTTTCTTTGTGGATGATGGCTGTTCCTCCTCCTGGCTTGTTGGTGTGGTTCTTGTAAGTCATTATATATCTGCTGGGGATTCCTGTGGCAATGCCTGGGGCGGATGTGGGATTGAGCCAGGTCTCAGTGAGGAAAACTCTCTTGAGTGCAAGGGTGGCGATTAGGTCCCATATTTCAGTGGAATGCTTGCATAGTGCGCATGTGTTGAGAAGGGCACATGAGAGTTGGTGTTTCTGTTCAGGTGGTGTCTGTGATGTGTTCAGGGTGGGGCTGGTCGATGTGCTGGTGTGTGTGCAGTAGCAGGTGAAGTGGCAATGGGTGCAGGTGAAAGGTTCTACCATGGAGCATGGGCCGGTACGGTGGCAGTGTCTGTTGCAGTGTCTGGGGTCGAGTGTGTGAAGCTCAGCGATGGTGTATCTTCGGGGGGCGGGAGGGCCATGGTTCGCGACAATGAGCACAGTCCGGGCAGTCACACCACGGCCTGCATTAAGTAGGTCCTGGGGTGGGCGGAGCTTCTGTTGGTGGGAAGAATGGTGATTGGAAAAACACGGTTGGAAAAAACCCAGTGGGAAAACCTGGGCAGCTGCGTTGTCACTGGATCAGTCTGGAACAAACAGGAACGGGAGGCCACAAGCAAGTTGCAAGCTAGGTGTTCAGGTGCATGATTGTTTATTATCTGAAGAAGAAGAAAATTAATACATATATATTTTTGATGCAGCTGAAAAAGAATGCCTGCTTTCAGTACCTTATTGTGAAACTACTTGGCCAATGAATGCTCCTGTGTGGATTAGACTTTGGTTTTGTTGAAATGATTGTCGTTCAGCGGAGTGTTCATTATTTCATCTAGGGTTCTTTTTTAAGTTTCTACTGTCATTGTTTCCAATTGAGGGCAGTTACAGCATCGGTGTTGGGCCATGTGGGGGTTGAACTTACTACTTTTCCTTTTTGGCTGTAGTAACTTTACACTTGTAAATTTGGCTTTATCCCCGGTTTTAGGGGGTGGAAACAAGTAAGTCTACCCTTTTCAGCAACTTTACACATGAAAATGGTGAGCAGCCAAAATTTGTAAATTTATTCAAAAGCGTTATATTAAAGTTACACATATCGATTTACTCATGTGTAAGATTACCTTTGTCAAAAGGCCCAAACATTTCTATGGGTTATTATCCACAACCTTTGGGAATCTATATAATATGTCAGTAATCACTGCCAGGAATGGTCCAGATTCACAAGGGTATACCTAGACGTTTGATCTAAACTTAGACTAAATGTCTAAGTTTATGACTTGGGGAATTCACAAACTTAGACATTTGGTCTAAGTTTAGACCAAACATCTAAGTTTACCTTTGTAAATCGTGCCCATAGTTTGTGCTGTATCTGCCATTTCTGCTATATCTTAAGGAACCTTTAAGATCAAAGTCATAATGTGCTGCGACAAGTCAGTGGGAATGGTTTAGCACTAATAGACCAACTTTGGTTAGCCCTACAACCAAGCATAATGATAAACTAATATTTATTGTAATAACTTTAGATAAAATTATATCTACAATAAATCTGAAGATGACGTAAAAAACACATTTTAATTTTAAGGTTGTAAAGTGATCCATTTTCATTTCACACCAACATAGCATACAGCCACTTGCAGATCTTTATGGAGGATATTTAATCTAAAATGGAGAAAAACTTAGGTTTGCGAAAAGCATTGTAATATTTTTGGTAATTCTAGGACTGTTTTACCAGTAATTTAACAAACTGAACACTCTGAAAACTTTTAAAGATTTTGAATATTAATTTTCGCAACAGACAAGTGGATTTTCCTTTAATTTCACAAAAAAAACTACAATCACTGAATTATATTCAGTTTGTGTTAATCTAAATTAGTCACCCAAAGGTTCCAATAGATATCAAAAATGTAATAATGCAACTAATTAGAAATGCTCTTGTTGTCCTCAATCAAGTAACATATGTTATTATCAGAATAGACACTTGTTTTTTTTCAAGAACACTCACAGCCACTGACATTCACGTTTGCCCTTGTTCTAAATTATGCAGACGCAATGAAATGAAACAGAGCATTGAAGCAGAGACAGTATTGTTGTAATAAAAATAGGAAATGGATCAAATAGCATTCATGCAAAATAATTTGTACATTTGTTATCAGGTAGTCAACAACCCTTCGATAATTGCCGGAATAATTAAGTTGACAAAGAAGATGGAATACTGAACTGGTTGGTTATTGTGATGTGCAATGCATAGCCGAATGATTAATGCCTAATCGTCTAGAAAATCATGGTGGACGAAGGGGGTGTGTTTGATTAGAATTAGCCATTGGAGCTGAAAAGCAAGGGCCATTGTAGGCGCAATAATGTGCAAGTTCGGAGGCAATGGGAAAAAATCAATGGAGCACAATTAAGTTGAACAAAGTCCATTTTTTCAAGTGCATGAGTCAGGGATCAGTACATGAGCCATCCTGTTAATACCGAAACTGGGCGTGAATATAAACTATGCAAGCATCGTGCTGCAGACTTTTCCTGTGAAAGTATAAGATAGGCCTAGACTTTTGAATAACATGCTTTTACAAAGGCAGACAGACTTTTAAACGTCAATGCATGCACACACAGACATTCATTCACAAATGTTGTTTGCGTGTGTTGCATACACAATTACTGTTCAAGTCAGATCTGCAGGCTTTGCAAATACGAGGGAAAGTATAAAAAGGGCCTTATTTACAAGGAATTAATGCAGCGCGGTGCTGCAAACCATTTGGCTGCGCCGCGCTGAGTTAATTCCGAAGCAAAGGGATGCGTCATATCTACAACAATATGACGGATCCCTTTGCTTTCCCCTGCACTGGCGCACAATTGGCTGCCATGCGCGGACGCAGGCACCCTTGCCCTATTGGGCAAGGGTGCCTGCGTCACAGGGTAATTGTTTTTGTGCAGGAAGGGACACCTTCCGGCACAAAAACAATCACAAGAGGTGATTTTCTCTTCCTATATGTGCTGCAGAATTCAGCACGCATAGAAAGAGGAAAAAAATGAGGAGTTATGAAAACATTTCTCCTCGTTGCGCCTCCCTACAACTCCCCTGAGGAGGCGTAGCATTCTGATACATTTCTAGGTTTATGATTTCTCGTAAATCTGGAAATGCGGCAGAAGCCATTGGTGTTGCGTGGGAACACCCACAGCAACACCCATGACACACCCCTTTCACGCAAAGTGTTGCGTGTAAAGGGGCCATATTTACAAGGATACGAAAAGTGACGCAGGGTGGCTTTACCTGTCCTTGTAAATATGGGGCAGCAGGTTGCGCCACCGGCGCATCACAAAAAGTGACGCCCTGGCAGTGCTAGGGGCTTGTGAATAAGCCCTTGAGGATCTATCTCAGTACAATACGTGTAAAGTGCGACAAACAGTGTGATGATTGCAGGGTAGCTTTCAATTGCAAAATATTTTGTTGTGCATTCCAAGTGAAGCATTTCATTGAGGGTGGAATTGTACGCAAAGCAGACGAGAGCATGAGGTGAGAGAAATCTATTCCTCTTTTGACGCAAAAGCAAGCTCCATGTATATTTTTCAAGAATTGGTAAAAAAATAACTTTGCAGACTGCTACATTATGAAGATAGACCTAAAAATGAGCAAGAGTTTAAATCTACTGAAGACTTGCTCAGTGGTATTAATCACAGACATGAAAAGGTTCTGATTAAGAATCTAGCAAATTAATTAGGAGTTCCTGAAATCAAAGATTACCAAGCATATGTCAACTGATCTGAGCACAATTACTTTACAGAACCTTCCCAAAATACCAAAATCTGGGCAAGCCGATTGCATCATGTTTGCTGCCTATGTTATATGGATTAGTGCAAAGTAATTTCGCTGCAATACATATTACAATAAGAATTTTGCACCATGGAATAAATAGCCGAAACGGATTTTGAAACCAATGTTCAACACATATTTTACCAAGAAATTGCTGTAAATTATTTTAACAAGAAATGGTAATCCACAATTAACACTTTTTGAACTAAAAAGTGTTAAGTGAATTTGCCTTGTTGCAGCCATTTATTTAATAAAAATGAAACAAAACTGATTTTGGCCTGAGCTTAGTCTCATCTCTCACATTTTAAAATTTGAGAAACTGTTTTTTATTTCTTTCTGGTCAAAGACAGCAGAAATAGCCAATATCAGTTTGGTCTGCATTTACCACGATGCAACACTATTTGCTCCATTCTCTACTACACAGGCAATTACAAGTGTGCAAGGTTTCTGCAATACTGTCACATTGCTGCCCTTTGATAAAGTCTCCACATAAGGCGTTGAACAATTGTGATGGGGCATATATTTCAGCAGCATATGTTGATATTAATTCCCGGGAACAGATTATTCTTACTGTTTTTCAGCTAAACAGGTGCTGTGGGCGGCCTGCATTTTTTAGTACGTGAAATAGTATTAGAGTATGTTAGACCTGGCTTTTCCAGCAGGTTTATCCCCAGACTTTTAGCTTTTGGGCCTCCTGTTTTTGACCGTGGTTTTGTTGGCTTTAGGACTCTGGGCACTTTACCACTGCTAATCAGTGCTAAAGTGCATATGCTCTCTGTGTAAATTGTTATTATGGATTGGAGTTTCCATGATTGGCTTATTTGATTTACTACTAAGGGGCCGATTCCGATCTCGGCCGGTAGGGCTCCGAATCGGATTCGGCTTTACCGGATCCGATTCGGAGCCCTGTTTCCCGACCGAACCGTACGCGGGTCCGGCCGAGCGAGTACGATGCGAAATCGCCGCCCCGACTCGTCCGGGCGTCCCGACCGCTCCGACCGACTCGCTCCGGCTCGAACCGCTCCGACCGACTCGCTCGGACTCGACTCGCACCGCGCAATGGAGACGTTTCCCGGCCGGGTAAGTACGATGCGCGCCGCGAGCAGTCCGACCGAGCCGCGCCGTCCGGCTCGTAAGAGCTGTCGGAGCCGTACTTTGGGGGTCCGTGTCGGACCCCCTGTACGCGTAGCCGCGCGAGTCGCACACAGGGGGACCCATGGGTCCCCCTACCTGTGCGTGTACGGCGCGACTCGCTTCGCCGCGTACCCGCTGTAGGGGCGCCCTTGTCCGACTCGCACCCATTGAGTCAATGGGAGCCCGCGTACGCGTTGTACGACCGGCTCCCATTGACTTCAATGGGAGTCCGACCGACTCGAGTCCGATAACATACGGACGCATCGTACTCGTTCGGTCGGACTGCACGGGTCCGATTCGGTCGGAAATCTCTCCGGGTCCGGCTCGGTCGGAGAAATTTCCGGCCCGAATCGGAATCGACCCCTAAGTCCCTAGTACCTTGCACTATGTGTGCCCAGGGCCTGTAAATCAAATGCTACTAGTGGGCCTGCGCACTGATTGTGCCACCCACATGAGTAGCCGGTAAATGTATCTCAGACCTGCCACTGTAGTGCCTGCGTGCAGTCTCTACTGCCATGTTGACCTGGCAAGTGCACCCATTTGCCAGGCCCAAACCTTACCTTTTATTACATGTGAGTCACCCTTAAGGTAGGCCCAAGGTACCCATGTGGGCAGGGTGCAGTGTATGTGAAAGGTAGGACATGTACTGGTGTGTGTGACATGTCCTGATAGTGTATTTTGTTGAAAGGCTATCTGTCCCATAGGAAAGAATGGGAGTTTATTTATAACATCTTATAAGTATAACTTCCCATTGGGACAAGCTAGAAAGATTGAGTTTAGTATGCCTGAACTCAGAATATAAAAATGCATCTTTTAGTAAAGATGATTTTTATATTGTGTGTTTAAAAATACCACTTTTACAAAGTGGTTATGTTCTTTCTTAGCCATCTCGTGTGCCTCTGCTGGTTTGTGGATTGACTGTCTGGCTCTGGAGTGACAGGGGCTGGGGATGTGCATTCACTGTAGACAGCCACTGAGGGGTGGGGGGGTGAGGTGGTGAGGTGTGTCCTGCCTTTCCTGGATGAGTCAGGGCTGGGCTGAATAGACCTGGCTGCATTTAGAGGAGGGGGAGGAGATTTCCTTGAACCAGAATGGGCCTGGTCTGCCTTACACAATGCTGTCTCCACCTCCTGCTGGGAAGCTGGGCCACAAAGGACAGAACTGGCTTGGACTAAGCACAGGGACTCTCTGCCACCAGAGAACACAGGAAAAGGCTGTATAAATATTATGGCCCAGACCCCAGAACTTCTGGACTCAAGAGGAACCTCTGCCAAGGAGAAGACCTGGGAAAGCAGAAGGAGAAGTACTGCCCCTTTGCTGTGTGCTGTCTGGGGTTGTCCTGCAGTGGCTGTTTCTGCCAAGGAGAGGACAGATACTTTACTGTGTGCTGTGTATCCTGCTTGAAGAAGATCTCCAAGGGCTTGAAGTAGAGCTGTTCTGAGTCTCAGGGACACAAAGACTTCACCACCAGCTCCCCTGAACTTCCTTGCTGGGAGTTCTGACCTGCCAAGAGGTCCCTGTTTCTGTGTTGGGCCTCTGGAGGTTGTTCCTGCTGCTGTGAGCTGGGAAAAGAGAAGCAACTAAAGAAGCGTGACTCATCTGCACCCGTTTCCGACGCATCGTCGCTGTGCCGGTGAAGGAACCGACGCAGCGCCTGCCCGTGGCTGGAGAAATCAGTGCACGCCGAATCTTGTGCACCGATCACCG
Organism: Calotriton arnoldi; assembly: GCA_963921515.1. Classification (NCBI taxonomy): domain Eukaryota; kingdom Metazoa; phylum Chordata; class Amphibia; order Caudata; family Salamandridae; genus Calotriton; species Calotriton arnoldi. Next base: position 431,027 of record CAWUFW010001700.1, on the reverse strand, counting down.
AAGTCCGAGTTCACCGCACTGATTCCGATGCAGGCCCTGCTGGGCGACTACAAGAACCAACGCATCGTGGGACCGTGGCTGGAGAGATCAACGCAGCGCCATTGCCGCTGCATCGAGAGCCACCCCATTCCCAAATCCCCACACATCACACTGGGGAGCCAAGTCTACAACAACACTGGGGCCACAGTAAGAAACGAACGCATCACCTTCCTGCACAGTAAGAAACCGACGCATCACCTCCTCTTCAGTAAGGAACTGACACATCACCTCCCCTGCGTGGTAGTAAGGAACCGATGCATCACCTCCCCTGGAGCAAGGAACCGATGCATCACCTTTCCTGTGCGTAAGGAACCGATGCATCACCTTCCCTGCAGCTGTTTTTATTTATGATTTTGATGCATCAAAGTTTTGACGAAGGTACTTTGTGTTGAAATTGTCGCATCTACAGTTTGCTATGGACAGAACTGTTTTTACCTTCTAAGAGTCATATTTTGATTATTGTATGTTGGATTTTTGTCATTTTGGTCTGGTTTAGATAAAGATTACCCATTTTTATAAACTGGTGTGGTGCAGGGGCAGGTGGCGATCTCTGCTCCGCCAGTGGAGTTTGCAGAGTTTTGCCAACTCTGCGCTCGGCTGGGAACGCGGAGTTCAGCAAAAACTCTGATTCCACGGCGTGGCAGAGTTTTCCCCTGCCGCCCACACTGTGGAAAGAGTTAAGGGGTTAGGAGGACCAGCACTTACCTGGGTCTGGCGTTCTCTGCCATGACCGGGCTGTCTTCCTCTGTCCTGGTCTCCTCGGTGCAAAAGCAAACTCCCTACGATGTACGTCTTGGGAGGACTGCGCTTGCCTGCGTATGCGCAGTCCTCCCAAGACGTACAGCGTAGGGGGTTTGCTTTTGCATCGAGGAGACCAGGAAAGAGGAGGACAGCCCATGCACGGCGGAGAACGCCAGACACAAGTAAGTGCTGCAAAGCAGGTGGCAGTCTGGGGTTCAGGAACCCTCCAGGTCTGCCGCCTGCATTAATCTTGCATTTCCAGTGTGGCGCCAGCACAGCAATGCTGGTAAAAGTTTAAAATAGGAATTTCATTGCAGTACAAATGTATAGATTTGCTCAAAGCACTGTAGGAGAAAGGCATTGAAATGGGAGAGTGCTGTGACCCTCCGTCTGCTCACTGGGACATAACTCATGACCATATTTGAATACACAATAACAATAACGTGAGATTTAGTAAACAAAAAAGCACATCTTAGCTTGCATTAGGTGATATCTTTGCTCAGCATGCCAAGTGGTTCTGACATTGACAGGGAGATCAGCTACAAATGCCACTTTCTGAAATTAATTAGGGGGTAGAGTATGTGCCTGCAGCCCCCGCATTGCCCGTGGCCTTATCTATCACCTAACTGACCTTGCTCGGGCACTGGTGGTGCTGTTAAGGGCATATTAACAGTCTGCATGACAACGCAAATTATAAAAGAAATTGGCAAACCAATGTGTCTGTATTAAAAGGCTGTGCCATTGGCTTTGCCAGTACTTATTTCTCTGGCGTTCGCGTGTGAATTCACATGTCATGACGCATGCACGTGTCTGCAAATCATGTATAAATTGGGGCGGAGCAGAGTGGAATTCCACTGAGTTTTTAGGCAACTCCGTGGATTTCCGCATAGTGGCACTCCGCCAACGCCACCCACCCCTGGTGTGGTGTCCATTTGTAGTGTTTTCACTGTATTCCTGTATATGTGCACAAATGCTTTACACACTGCCTCTGAAATAAGCCTGTCTGATCGTGCCAAGCTAGTGGGTGATCATGGGCTGTCTAAGGGCAAAACTTCCTTACCCTGACTAGAAGCAAGGGTCCCTACTTGGACAAAGGTGCAAACCATTGCCTACTAGAGACCCCCAATTCTAACAGAGTAGTACCGCTGAAATACTACAAAATGCTATTCACTAACCTAGAGCAGAAACCTCTGACTCTTCTAGCTTTTCTGTGCAGAGATCTCAACTGTGGCGGAAACTGGGAATACTTATTACAGAATGAGAGGGGTTTAGGGAAAATTAATGAGGGGTTAGTGAGGGAAGAGTTTGCCCTTTGGTATTAACAAATGACACTTTTAAAGTTAATACAGGCCTAAAGGCAACCAAACATTAGTAAATGTATTCCAGCCCAGCCTTTGTGTACGTCAACCACCTCACATGGCCACTCACAGATACTGTAGAGGGACGGACTTAAAATACATTGAACACAATACATAAAAGTAAAAATATTAGTGTGGGTAATTTTTTAATTACTTTTTTATGATTAATATTTGCAAATTAAATTAACATAATTTAAGTAAGAAATTGTTCGAAACAAATTTCATTTGAAGGAGGGTGGGAGCACACTGCCTCACATACCAGTACTCAATTAGCCACAGTGCATCATGGCAAATGCAGTGCATGATAACACTTACTCGAGTAGCAGTCTTTAATTTTTCACCCTTGTTGGTGCAGCCTGTGCTGTGTATCACTAGACACGTATTTCTGGTTTCATTCCTTCATCAGTAGAGAGTCATTTTGGGGTTGCTGGAAATGCTTCCCAAAGTCTTCTCTGGTCTCTGTACCATGACTGGGCGCAGGTGCATCAACACAAGCAATCAGCTCAGTAGCTCAAGAGAGCCTTTTCAAGCAGAAGGTGGGTGGGAGCACAGTGCTTAACATCCCAGCACTCAATTTGCCCCAATGCATCATGGCAAATGCAGTGATGATAACACTTACTTATTTAATTTAATTAGCTTATGTGTGTATATATTTGATTATTACTGCTATCTCTTATATTGAAAAATCGAATATATGTTAATCGTGATACCTACAGCTGGTATAAAGAAGTAAATAGATCACTCGAGTATAACTGCTGTTAAATTCTACACCACAGATAGATTACATTTCAGAAGATATCTTCTGCCATAATCATAAATTGAACAAATTATTCACCATTTGGTTGACACATTGTTTTATCATAATTTATTTTTTATCACTGTATTTCCCCACTTTTATTTGTATTTTGTATTAAAACCTTGACGTCATGTTGAGATACACCGTTCAATACATTTTTGCTACTCGCTAGTATTTGTATATCCACTGAATACAGTGCTACTTTAGCCAAAGGTTAGGATTTCGATTAATACATGAAATACATAAGCAATTAACTTTGCAGTTTTTATCACTTTATTTATATGTTGTGTATATTTGCCACATGATCACTTTGAGAAATTCCATCTGACTCATTTGTACCTACAGCATATTTGCTCTAATGTACACTGGATTTATCCTCTGATAGAGACGGAGACCCATCAACATGCCTCAGCCACCATGATCTCTGCACACAATGGCTAACCATTCCCCTCAGTGTAGGCCAATATTAGGGAATTTGTAGCCTGTAACTTGACAAAAGAAAGGATTTATGACTGTGAGTGTTAATATTTGTGTGCAAAATGTGGACATTAAAGGAAGGTAACTGTAATGGGACCTTCAAAATTGAGTCCATTCGATTTGGAGCCCTTTCCATGCTCTATCAAATTACTAATAATACGACTGCTGCTGAAGTCAATAAGTTAGAAGAACTGTCATTAGTCTCCAAATTTTATCTTTACTGATCTTTATTGTACAAAATATGTATAATTTAGATTACATTTGATTAATATTGTCCTTTTCTTGCACTTTAATGTTACAAGGACTAATGTAGTGACAGTGTATTTAAGAAGTCATGAAGCATGTGCTGGCTTGAGCTCACTCTGCCAAATATCTGAATTATGAAGATTTTGTACAATAAAGATTAGTAAAGATAAAGTTTCCAGACCAACGACAATTCTTCTAACTCACTGACTTTGGTAACAGTTATCTTATTGGTGTGCAAAATATTTTGAGCTTATGCACTCAAGTGCAGTAACCTGTGTCTGTCATATCAGTAACTATGAACCATGCTCCTGGAGAAAGCCTCTATCAATTCTCCCTAGATCCTACTTTGACTCTGTAATGTCTTTCCAGGATCTAGATCACTGGGTCTCCTGCCTGTACAGTCAAAATAACATATACACTTATTAAGACTGTATTTGATCAATTAGAAGGTGCCACCAGATACAAACTTCATGTTTGGAAGATATTTAGGTATCTGGGTAAAGTCTTCAAATAGTGTAAGTCAATTTCACAATCTTATTAGCACTTACGGCTGTTGTGAGGCCAAATGTTCAATGTGTAATCTAGTCATTGTCATGAAGACGCAAACCCTTGGCCCATCATCAGCATACAATTTAAATTCTAAAATGTAAACCACCCTGTTAAAGAAAGGTCTATCATGCCTAACATTTGAAATTCTACCAAGGTGGGAGATGTAGATGAGACATCCCCTACATAGTGGAATTCTTTGTTACAACAGTGCTCTGCTCCACTCACTGGATCCAAGTCCTAATGGACTTTTCTATATGTCATTCCATTGTTAGGTGATAGGAGCCTTTGAAGTCCAAGAGAGGTGGAAGAGCAAGGGCGGACCAAGTTTTTTGCTAACAGGCTGAGAGTTCTTCTCAAGACCCTTCTAAGTTGAGCTAAGGTTTCAAAACATAGTTAGATGACTAAGAAGAAGAGAAACGTATTATTTGCCGGACTAAAAACTGGATCCCAAAGCTTTATCAATCTGCTTCCTGAGTGATTCACAGGCTCAATGTCTTACTTTTGTCTGAAGTGGTTCCCTACTAGGGGACAAGCCGGCCCCCATCACCATGCCCATCTGACTTATGAGAACAATTCATGGCAAAGAAATGATAGATGTGTGCAAAGTCAAATACAAAACAGTGAGAATCAGGTGAAGTTGAAAAATGCCTCGACTTTTCAAAGGCATAGTTTCACATACCCTGACCTGTTTCCTGTACAACATCCATGAGAAACCAACTGCCCGCGGCGACTATATCTCTTTTCCTCAATAATAAATGTCCTGGGCAGGGAGCGCTAGGCGGCAGAAAAATAATAGGTGTCAAGTTGTAACTTGACACCGACAAAGGTAAGCAGCTATAAAGCAGTGGGAACATTCTAACTGCCATGCATGGGCACTTGTTGCCCCATTTTACGAGGTTCATGAAGTTGTCAAAGTTTAAACTGTGTAGAACTTCACAATTTTGCACAGCCTTTAGCACTGGGCAGTCTCCTGCTGCTTTCCTATGCATGGAGTGCTAGGATGAAAGTGTAGACACATAAGTGCAGCATATGTTCTAGCTAATGGCTTTTTCACACAGATCCTTATTGTGATTCAGGGGCTGCATGCTATGAAACTGCAGTGACTCATTTGCAAGAGGAATTTTTACTCTTATAAATGTGCTTTCAAATCCAGACAAAATGCGTGTTGGGTTTGTGCTGGCATTGAGTTAAAAGATTTTGTTCCATGCCAACACACATCCAACAAACATGTTGCATCCCATACTTCAGAAAGAGCTGTGGATCCTCCTCTCAAGATAACAACTTGTTCAGAAACCTTCACTTTGAATGTGTACCTCACAAGCATGTTAACAAATGTAAATTTTCCATCTATGCACTCAGGAATTGGAACAACATCCCCATATCCATGAGGATGCCCCACCACTGCCCCAATTTAAGAAAACGTTGAAGACATAGGGCCTCATCATGATGCCGGTCGGATCGGCTTCCGTGGTCCTGTCAGAGGTGGTCAGATCGCCAGGGTCTCATTGGAAGTGGTCGTTCTGACTGCCGGATTACGATGCATGCGTATACACAGAAATCTGACCGCCGCAGTCCTTCCAAATTCGCCAAGAAATTTCGACAGCAGTGGCATTGGAAAGGACCAATGGAGCCAGTCGGGGAGCATACTGCCTTACGAACCGCCCGCCCAATTACGATGCGCCTTTCCGACGAGCCAACCAGAGCTGGCGGAAAGGGAGGTATAGAAGATAGACACTCACCTGTACACAGCTCCTCGCGTCCTGTGCCACCATGGATCCAATTAAACACGTCCACCCGCTGCTCTACCTGCTCTATGATGCCCAAAATAGAGACCATCGTGGACGCAACCATCGGTAAGTGACACACCTACCCTTGTACATAGGGTCCTCTGTAAATCGATGCCGTGCCATGGAAAAAAAGGGGCGAAGCTTGGTCAGCATGAGTGAGGGGTGTGAGGAACCTGTTCACAAATAATCACGTAGGGACATCTTGCCTATCAATACAAATATCATGAGAAGCAGGACATGAGGGGGCAGGAAGGGGCAGTGGAAAGAGCAAGTACTGCCAGTTGTGTAGCAGGGCATGAAGTGGTCCTGGTGTGCCAGTGCTTAGCACATATAGGTCAAAAAAGCAGGTGCTGAGACGGGTCCCATCGGACTCTCCATGTTTGCCTTCATCCTCAGGGTGAGACATAAATTGAATTCTGCAACTGTCGTGTGTTTTCTGCATGTCCCATTGTAGTTTTCTGTCCGTTGGCCTAGCTTTGCACATTGTAGAGTCTAATTCTCTTTTGCATACCCTACTATATAAACATGCTTGCTTTGTGCCACATGGTACCTTCACACCGATCCTGCATATGTTTTCACTTTCTGTTCTTTTCCTGGAATTTAGTATGAACACCACAGACAAGTTCAAACAACAATGTTCCTTGTTATTCTTTCTGGCCAGGCACTAGCACCTACACATAACAGAAAAATGTAGCTGTTGTTTATGTGCATACATGTCTTGTCATATAGATGAGCACAGGAGCCAAAAACAACAGATGGAACAAGAGTTCTGAGACAAGAACACTGCTTCTGCTGAGATGTAGAATGTCCATGTGTGTATGCTAAGGTACGGGGTCTGCCACTAATCCCAGAGATCTTTGCTATATATAATTACTTAACTTCAGCAGCAGGGGAGGATGGTTTAGGCTATTCTGTCCTATAACATAACAGGGCTTTTCATGGTATACGGTTTATTAACCATGCTAACAGTATTTTTAGTATGCATTTGTTTTCTAATTGTGGCACGCATACTGCAGTTCAGAGCACAATAGTTTAATAAATATTCTAAACTTCCTTCGTGCCTGCTGGTTATCTACTCGTGGACAAGTATGAGTGAGAGAGTGAAAGGGTGTGTCCTGTTACTGCGATCCCCCAGAGGGTCGAGAGTGTTGTGCTCTGCAGTGCCAATTCACTTGTTTCTCTGGTAATGATAGGAGAACAAGTGAGGCACTATAACTAGTCTGACTCTGATTTATAGTTATTTATTTATTTATTTATTTACTCATTTGTATGGCGCAACGAATCATCCCCAAGGGGATCTCTCGGCGCCTGAGAAGAAACACCCTATTGACAGTAGGAACCATTTAGAATAGCCAGGGCTTGAGCATTTTCTTGAATTGGGAGAAATTGGAACAGGCGCGAATCTCATCGGGGAGAATATTCCAGTGACTGGGAGCCAGATGAGAAAACGCACGCCCACCCGTTTTGGCCTTCCTTATTCTCCGCATGCAGAGCAGATTGCGGTTACTGGATCTCAGCTGTCGTACGGGTTGATAACGTTCAATGTTCTTCATCAGGTAGGCCGGCCCGGTCCCCTGGAGAGACTTAAAAACTAAACATAGCAGCTTAAAGATAGCTCGTTTCCTGATAGGAAGCCAATGTAGTTGGCGCAGGAGCGGTAAAGAGGGGGTCCGCGCTGGTTTGTTAAGGGCAAGGCGGGCTGCCGTATTTTGAGCCACTTGTAGTTTGGATACCAGGTCCTCCCTCACTCCAATCAACAGTGAATTGCCATAATCCAGTCGACTCACTAAGAGCAACTTAATAAGAGGCTTTCTGGCATTGAGCGAGATCCACGGGAAGATCTTCCTGAGCATCCGCATGGTTCCAAAACAGGTGCCTGATACGGTCTTCACCTGTTCTTCCATAGATAGTTTGTTGTCAATTTTGATGCCCAGGTTCTTGGCCCATCCTCTAGGGGAGGGAGCTTCTCCTAGTTCTGATGGCCACCAATCTGGGGTCCACAGCTCCTCCGCTTTACCAAACAACAATATCTCTGTTTTGGAGGAGTTAAGTTGAAGGAAATTCTTCTTCATCCAGCTTGCTATACTAGTCATACAGTTTATAAACTTTAGTTTGGTTACTGCAGGGTTATCCTCAATAGGGACTATCACCTGCGTGTCGTCTGCATAAGATATGGTCTCAAACCCACAGTTCCTAATAATTGAGGCTAAGGGGGCCACATATATATTAAACAAGGTTGGGCTCAGGATAGAACCTTGTGGGACCCACTTATCCACCAAAGTGGTTTGTGACACCAAGGAGTCAAACTGGACACATTGTGTTCTGTCAGACAAATAGTTCTGGATCCATTTAAAGGCCATGCCTCTGACACCAATCTCTCGAAGCCTATCCAAGAGGATGCGATGAGAGATAGTGTCAAAGGCAGCCTACAGATCAAGCAGCACTAACATGGCTGGAATATCCTTATCCAGAGATGTCCTTAAAGTGTCAGTGACCTCCAACAGTGCGGCCTCAGTGCTATATGAAGCACGGAAACCCGACTGGGATATATCCAGAATGTTGTTCTGTTCCAAGTAGCAAGAAAGATGCCGATTGACTAGTGTCTCCATGATTTTTGAGCAACAAGGAAGAAGAGAAATCGGTCTAAAATTCTGTAAATCAGTGGGGTCTGCTAGTGCTTTTTTGAGTAAGGGTTTGATACGTGCGTTTTTCCATTTACGCGGAAAGGTAGCTGTGACTAGCGAGATGTTACAGACTTCAGCAAGCACATCAGCTAGGACTGGGGTTAACTCAGACATAACAGCAGGCGGCACCGGGTCTAGTGGGGAGCCGGATTTCACCTGAGTTAATAAAGAGCTTACTTGTTCACCAGTGACGTTAGGAAAAAATTCTAAGCTTGAGGGACAACGGTTTCCCTGAAGGGGGGCTCTATCATGGACTCCCTCTTCAGGCCCAAAGGCACAATAGATCACGTTGATTTTATTGGTAAAGTGGCTCCCTAGGTCCTCACATAATTCCTGGGTGGGTGGCGGGAGCGGATTGTTGGCCCTCGGGTTTGTGAACTCCTTTAGAATAGTAAAGAGCTCCCGAGAGGAGTTCTTAGCTTCCATAATGCGGGAGCCTAGATAGGTTCTCCTAGCTAGGTTACAGCTATTTAGGTAGGCTCTATGAGCCCCTCGATAGAGTGATTCATCTTGCTCCGATTTGGATTTCCTCCATTTTCTTTCTTTAGCCCTACATAAAGCCTTTTCTCTCTTGAGACTGTCTGAATACCAGGAGGCAGGAGCTACCCTATCCTGGATTTTTACCCTCTTTAGTGGTGCAATAGAGTCGAGGACATCGGTTATAGAGGCCTCGAACCTTTCTATGGCAATATCACAATCGTCGCAGTTCTCAAGAACGGGGGGGGTATAGGCCCGACTAAAAGCGGCGGGTGTCACCTTTTTCCAAGATCTACGAAGGTCTTTGCGAGTGTGCGGAGGACCGGGCAGTTTCGTAAGCGCCCAGGAAAAGCTTAGCGCCGAGTGGTCGGTCCAGCCTAACCTTTGGGGAGGTTCAGCTACTAATTCTGGGATGTCGGTAAAGATAGTGTCCAACACATGACCTGCCACATGTGTGGGACTAACGATTCTAGAGGAGAGATTCCATCGCTGCCACCAGACAGGCAGACTCTGCGTTGGAGAGAACCTCCAAATGAAGGTTGAAGTCCCCTACCAGTAGGAACTTATTTGTTTGTAGCGTATGTGGGGCCAGCCTTTCTAGCAGTGCTAAACAGAACTCTCTCTTATTACCCCCAGGGGGGTGATACACTAGAGCTCCCACCCACTCAATCACTTGGCCTCGCTGCACCCTAAAGATCAACAGCTCTAGATTGGGGGAAGATACAGTGTCCAAGGTCTTAATATGATAAGGGGGACGCATGGCAATAGCCAGACCTCCACCCCTCTTTCCTGATCTGGCCAAACGGACAACAGAATAATCTGCTGGGAATGCCATTGCCAGTGCTGGCGTCGCTTCACTATTCAGCCAGGTATCAGTGAAAAGACAGATGTCTGGCTTAGCATCATTTAACAGGTCCCAGATTTCTGCCACATGTTTTGGGATGAATCTCACATTAAGATACAGCCCCTGGAAGGGTACTACTTGCCCTCCCTCAGTCTGCTTCTCACTCCCAACATACTGCCCCTTACATGAAGGATTGGAGATGGAGTGCGATTGTAGGCTACAAGAGGTTCGATTATATTCACCCGATGACCATCCACAGTCTGAGCACTTCCCTATTGGGATGGCATCTGCTACTTGTAGGTTGATTCTCCCCCCACACAAGATGAGGCATGCCCAAGTTCCATCAACCTCTCTCTAGGGTAGACCAGCCTGGGAGCAGGAAGTCCCTGTGGGTAAACGGGCAGCATCCCCTGGCAGCCGGCAGCGTCCAGGCGCGGACGGGCGCAGGCGGGCTTGCCTTCAGCGCGCCAGCCTCGCGCCTGCTGCGCGTGTCCGTTGCGTGGCCGGGTGTGCAGTCGTTTTATACCTGGGAGGGCTGACCACTAGAGCGCTAACCGCTACAGTGGCGCCCTGCGCGTTTAAAGAAACTAATGGGCGGTCTCTCTCCACTCAATCAATCGGACTAACCGATTGCGGTGGACCGGAGAGCTGCCAGAAATGCGCGTTAGCTCAGGTAAGGATCAAGCGCCCCAAACAGTTTTTAGTTTAAAACAAAGCATATCTTAAAAACATTCAATCATAAAAACGAACGGCAGGAGATTCATATGCTAAGGTGCTTCCTTCTCTGCTGCGCGGCCAGAAGTGTCGTCGTTTTATACCTGGGAGGGCTGACCACTAGAGCGCTAACCGCTACAATGGCGCCCCGTGCGTTTAAAGAAACTAATGGGCGGTCTCTCTCCACTCAATCAATCGGACTAACCGATTGCGGTGGACCGGAGAGCTGCCAGAAATGCGCGTTAGCTCAGGTAAGGATCAAGCGCCCCAAACAGTTTTTAGTTTAAAACAAAGTATATCTTAAAAACATTCAATCATAAAAATGAATGGCAGGAGATTCATACGCTAAGGTGCTTCCTTCTCTGTTGCACGGCCGGAAGTGCAGTCGTTTTATACCTGGGAGGGCTGACCACTAGAGCGCTAACCGCTACAATGGCGCCCTGCACGTTTAAAGAAACTAATGGGCGGTCTCTCTCCACTCAATCAATCGGACTAACCGATTGCGGTGGACCGGAGAGCTGCCAGAAATCCGCGTTAGCTCAGGTAAGGATCAAGCGCCCCAAACAGTTTTTAGTTTAAAACAAAATATATCTTAAAAACATTCAATCATAAAAACGAATGGCAGGAGATTCAAACGCTCAGTTACTGAGGTGGTATGGTGACACTGTCCCTACATGCTGATGTTTTATGGTTCCAAGCGTAGTTGTGTTTCAGAGCAGAATGCCTGCAACACAGCAGTGCCACCTTCCACTGCTGCTGATGTAATTTCAAAGAGACTCGTAATAGTCCATTCACAGTATCGTTATGTCAGGATTGAAGCATTACCATACTTGTATGCAATGAAGCCACAGTTGTTGATGCAATATCTAATGCAACTAATAACCATTGGCAAATCCAAGAGTGCTGGCTATTTTAGGTGCAATGTAACTTGTCGTATCACATATCTGGATGTTGTGCAATGACAAAAGTAGTAGCATACCATACGTGCGGGACAGTCTGCCAATCACAGATGTCTAGCTTATATGCATGCAAGCCACTCCCTCATATACAGTAGCTGCGCACCTGGGAGACAACCCCCCAGTACACTCATCCCACTCAAAGTCCTGTTGTGGAGAACATGCAAAACACAATTAAACACAAAATTCACAACATTGTTCAAGTCCACCACAACATAAAAGACAGAGAGCGTGTGTATGTGTCAGTGTGGGCAGGTAAAACATCCCAGGCGAAAATCTACACACACTTCACATCACCTGACTGAAACCACTCCTACCCAACTATGTCCCATATGATACATCAATCATGGGGTTGTGACACTACATAAAACCGCCCCTGGAGCCACGAGACCGTGGATAAGGCTAGGGGCATTGTATCATTGGTCCAAACATATTTTGTGGGCCTGTGTATGCAACTTCACAGAATGTATGTTCCCATTACATCTGCATGATGCCCTCTATGTCCAGGTCACTGACAATGTCCAGGCACACTCTCACAAACACTACATGTGTGCACATCTCAGAAGCTGTTGTACTGATGTGTGCAATAACCAGTGTCACAAAACAGCACCTCCTCATAAATGATATAGCAATCATCTTCTGTGACACCCTCACATTGCTCATAAGCTATGTCCTGTTGTGACATCGACATACATCAGTATGGATGTGTCAGGAAAATAAAACACACCTTCACTGCTAAAGCACTGTAATCGGCCTTCACACATCACCCGCATGAAAATGATCAGTCAGGTAAATGGGATTCCCACAAACCACGGTGTCAAACATTTGAAGTCCACAATGTAAAGCCTCCCTGCAGATTTTGGTTCCCCAAACCATGGGGACTCCTGGAAGGCTACATGCCAAGGCCACAGTCCATATTGCACCTGCCTCAATGTCTCCATATGGACAGGAACTTTGGCATGAGGTATATCAGGAACAAATAATATTTTCACAAAATGACATGCACATATGGCTAATGTGTAAGTGCAAGTCCTTAAAAAAACACTGCAGCAACAACAGTTGTCAGACATCTCCCAAAGGTATGTGGAAAGAACACACATGAAAATGGTTACATGTGCATCCAAAGTATCAATTAGGTATGACACTACAACAACCCCCATGAGTGGAGAAACAAATATAACTTTGCACACATTAAACACATAGCCACCCTACATCTCAGATAGTATTGCAAGCTGGAAGACGTGGACATAGGCCAAGACAAGCTGCGATACTTACCATAGCAGATACCCCGCAATGCAATATCTGCCCCAATTGGAACTCATCCCACATATACATCAATTGAACATTGACCCTCTGCCTCTGTAACTCCATAAATTGTACCAAGGTCTGACTATACTTACCACTGCAAATGGGTCAGCTGTCATGGTGAAACAAACACAGCTGTAGTCACACATCCCAAATTATCCAATAACAACAATTAGCATCAGTAGCATTGGCAGGATAAAGGTCTTCAAAACTAAGAAGGTTTTTATTAGAGACAACAAATTGGTCTTCCAAAACAAAGGCCAATGGCCTGTCCAAAGATTATTGTGGGGGCCAGCACACTGCTGTGCCACCAAACATGCCTTCCAGAACGTTGCCAGGGAAGTCTCCCTAGGAAGGGGCATCTAGTGGGCAGTCCAGGCACCTCTTTGATGTTATGTGGGTGGACTGGGGTTGGGTTGGTCTGTGGAGGGCTGGTTTTGGGATAGGGAGGGCTGAGCTGGGCTGTGGGAGGGCTGGTCTTGGGATGGGGAGGGCTGGGCTTCACCATGCGGGGAATCTTTTATGGCAGAAGGGTAGTGATGGGTTTAGGGAGGGGGGAACAGGTGTCTTACTTTTTTTAAATTTAGAGCATCTGGGTTGGGATAGGGAAGAGGTTCATTGGGTGTTGGTGGAGGGTAGGCCTGTTTTGGGATGTTTCCCTCTTTTGCCCTTTTTTCTTGGCAGTGGTAGTGATAGGGGCAAGTGTTTTTAGGGTGGATTGTGAAGTGGACGGGATGGGTGGGGTGGATAACCAGACCTGGGTTTGGGATGGGGCAGGCAGCTGTGGAAGGGAAGAGGTCAAGGGAAATCAAACAAAGTTATTGGGGAGACTGGGGATGAGGTGAGACAAGGGGTGGGGTATTGGAGGTAGAGGTGTGGCTGTGCATGCATGTCTCTGTGTGTCTGATGTTTTTGGGTGTGTGATGTTGGCAGTGGCTGTGTCTAGTGTTGTGGTGGCTGGCTGTATGTGTGTAGTGGCCGTGTCTGGTGGTGTGGTGTCTGGCTGTATGTGTGTAGTGGCTGTGTCTGCTAGTCTGGTGTCTGGCTGAATGTGTGTAGTGGCTGTGTCTGCTGGTGTGGTGTCTGGCTGTATGTGTGTAGTGGCTGTGTCTGCTGGTGTGGTGTATGGCTGTGTGTGTGTAGTGGCTGTGTTTGCTCATGTGGTGTCTGTCTGTATGTGTGTGTTGGATGTGTCTGCCGGTGTGGTGTCTGGATCCAGGTGTGTAGCAAATGCATGCGGTGTAGTGGGTGGTGTCTGGCTGTATGTCACTGGATGCAGTGGTGAGGGGATCAAGTGCCTGGTGAGTGGTTGTGGGCCTGTCTCTTTTCATATGTTTCTGTTTTCATGTGCTGCATCTGGATATTGAGGTGGAAGCACGCTGATGTGTGTGTGTGTGTGCCTAGGACAGATGTGGTTGGGCAAGAGGTGGGTTGGAAAGCTGGAATTGGTGGAAGGCACTGCAGTGAGTGTGGGAGCCAGAGCCTAAAAAGATCTATATAGGCCAGACATGTCAGCATGAGTGCCTTCCAGGTACAACACCATCTGCATGAGCTGGGGGTTTTGCACCTGGATGGCATTCAGCACTGCAGTCTGAACCACAGAGATCTATCTCAGGATGTCAATTGCCTCCACACTCAGGGCAGCAGGGGAGACAGGGGGTGAGGTACCTGGTGCAAAGGAGGACTCTATTTAGGGGAAGATGCCCAAACAGCTGGTTGGGGAGCAGCAGGGAGGGTGGAGATGGACTATGGGGAGGCGGATATGGATGTTGCGAACGCAGGTCCAGGGGGGTCCGCCACCACCAGGGAGTGGCCACTGGAGCTCGACTCTGATGATGATGATGTGTCATCTGGCTCCTCCATAGCACTCCCATCACCCTCTGGAGCACTGGTTCCCTCTGTGTCACTGCAGCGACGGGAACCACTGTGGCCAGCTGCCTCCCCAACGGTCTCAGCCCTGTCTCCTCCACTGCCCTCGGTTGTTGCTGAAATATAGATGAAATAGGTTCATTGCAATTGTGTGAACACACTGGGAAAACAGATCCTAACACAAATACATTCCACAATTGCACAGATCACAACATGTACAAGGATAACTGTTAGATGGATATGTCAGTAATGGCAATGGATCCGATTCATGCGGTTGATTCCCGTATTTCTCAGGACAATCAATGTCCTACTTTAGGCTGTCTTCCACTTGGATTTGCCTCTCCTGAAACAGTGGTCAATAAGGAAAATCGATCCTACAGATCATTGTCCGGGATCTCTTTGACTTTCCTCATCCTAAATGTTGCTATGTTTGCAATTGTATCTTATGCAATCACAATGGGAATTGCTGTGTATTGCTAACATATGCTGGTATGTGTGATCACATGACTTTTGGGTGTGTCTCTGTAAATGCTAGTGCGGACACTGTGACCAATTTCCACTCTGTGCACTCCACACATAGGTACACTGGCAGAGGGAGGAAACAGGTATACCGGCTGTTGCAAAGACATCCTGTGCCCTGGGCAGCCCCCAACTTTTTTGCTGACTGGTACTGGTGGTAACTGACTCTGACTGACCCTGGGCTCTGCCTAACTAGGCCCAGGGCCAGTGCTATGCTGAAAGAGACACTTAGAATATAGTGAAAACACCTACATACACCAGGGTACACTATGGGCTAGGGTACCCTTATGATTGACATAAGATCCCGTATAAGGCACTAGTACATAATAGGGCAGGGGATTGAAACTAGCTTTAAGTCCCTAGTATATAATAGGGCATGGCAGTGTAGAGGCCGGCATCCCTTTCTGCACTTGCATGCGTGCACTGCTAAAGCCTGAGGTGAGTTTAAAGCAGCCTTGGGTTGCAGGACTGCTTTTAAAATGCAAATTGTGCCTAAACCAACTTTGGTGTTTGGGACACTTAAATATTGATAAACTACAATGTTTGGGCATATTAGGTCTCCAGAGGGTCTCCCCTAGGTGTCCCAGGGGGTCAGTTATGTAAAAGGAGGACCCTTATAAAATGAGTTTTATATGCCCTAGGTTTAGTGAAATTGTACATTTCACTCCCCAGATTGTTGTAAAGTGCTTCCCAAAATTGACTTTTGTACTAGGAGCACTGTGGAGTAAGGATCTGCAATATTTTTACCTATTCAGAACACCTAAAGTCTCCCCTAGGTATCCAAGGGGTATGGGGTCCTGTAGATATAGGCAGGGTCCTTATTAAATATGTTTTTTAAGCCTTGGTGTTGGAAAAATGGCCCAAGTCATTTTTCCCATTGCAAATCCCTTGCCACATAGGTTAACATGGCAAGAAGTTATTACCTAATAATTCCCGCTAGGAGAATCATAAAAATGCCATTCAAAGACTTGCTAGAATGGTATTGATAAATCCAAACATATGGTATGTACAGACAAGAAGTTATAAGACTTTCTTTTCAGTAAGCCACAATTCAGCCTTCCAGTGGTCTTTCCTCATTGGTCAAAGTTAAGTTGATTAGCCAGGCTCCTTTGATGAGGTGATAAATAGCCCCTGGGGTTAGACAACTCTACTGGGAGGGCAGAGTTCTGCTACATAGGAATGCCAGAGCAGGGGGAGGGGTCATAAACCATATTCTTCAATGGAAGGAGGAGAATGGCAGAGGAAGTCAATTTCAATTTACACCTCTACTCTTTGAACCCAGCCAGATAGTGGGATTAAGGAAGGAATGAGCAGAGGCAAGGGAGAGCGACTATGAAGATTAACCAACCGAGGAGTGTGTTAAGCCAGCTCTTCTCCCCCTGCTGGAAAATCAGCCATTATGAATTTTGGAGAAATGGTGCTCTCTGGGAGAAAGTAGCGCCACACTTTGGAGGATGTGCCCTCCTGCTTGACAAAGAGAACTTGGAAGAAGTATCAAAGAGGGGCAGCGCCTCTCAGATCTGCTGCTTGAAACTTAGGAGAGAAGAAGGGTCCATGCTGAGGAGTTTGATTGGCATCAACCAGGCCCTGCACTCTAAAGATTGGGCCTGCTGCACAACCTGAACTACACCCCTGTGGGCCTAACTTGCTTCAAAAGGACTAAAGAGTGGACTCCCTTCAAGTTAGGGATTAACAGAGCTCACCTGGACCATCACCACCAAGAATCCTCAGCCTGGAGTACTACCAGTGGATTTGCAAGTGTTTTGTCCAAGTGGATTGTGGGAACTGAAGTCCCAAACTCTTAAGGACCATCTTGGAGCTTCCAGGCCCTTGGAGTAAGTTTGGACAATTTGGGACCCTTTGGGGAACTTCAGGAAGAAGTTCCAGATGTTTGGAGAAGTTTGGGCTAACTTTGGAAAATGGCACCACAAGTGGACCGACTCGACCTGGCCAGCCAAGCCGGCAACCTTAAACCGCGAGCCGACATGCCGTCCAGGATCGTCCCGCTGAAAAGCTCCGGAGGTCCAACTTCCAGAGTTCGACTGGCAGTGAGTTGAAACCCAAGCCAGTGAACCCTCACCAAAGCAGGCCTGGTAAAGAGCATTGAGGGACCCATGAAGAAAAAGCTCCGTAAAGGTTTTCTAAGTCCCAGCGTAGAAAAGGTGACCGGGACCAACCGCGAGAGCCAAGCCGCCCACCTTCAACTGCGAACTGGCCTGGATCCCTGGTTCGTCCTCTGGAAAGCTCCAGAAGTTGTATTTCCATAAGATTGATGGGGAATTTGTCGCAAGGCAAGCCGGCGAACCCTTGCCGAATCTGGACTGGCTGAGAGCTTCGAGGGAACCCAGGAAGAAAAGCTCCAGAAAAGTTTCTTAGTCCGAAGGTAAAAACTTTGACCGAGACCTACATCAAGAGGCAGCTGCGCAGGGCTCCATCGTGGTCAGCCTGAAACTTTGACTTTGACCCGGTCTAGTGTGACCAGATGTGCCAATAGGCGCTATAGGTTTCTATGTGCTATATGATGCTAAATCTTTAAATAATCATATCTCCAGTTCCCTACATTAGATTCTTTTCGTTTTGGTGTCATTTTAAAGATAAAAATAGTTCCTTTTTTTATAAATTGGTATTGGATTTTTATTGTGAGTTGTGTCTTAATTATTTACTGAATTGGTGTATTTAAATGCTTTACATACCTGTCTTTAAAGTTAAGCCTGCCTGCTCGCAGCCAAGCTACCAAGGTTTGAGCATGGGAATAATTTTCTAAGACTTATACTGAGCCCTATATTGTGTTAGTGGCCTTATTGCCATTGTCTGATATACATTTGCCACTACTAATAACCCACTTTCCAACACCGCCCATTTCCAGAACTTCAAATTATGGAAGAAAAAGACGTAATCAGGAAAGTTTTGTCTTAATAGGCAGACAATACAAGATTTATGTGACCAGTTGGAGTCTCATTTACGTCCTCAAAGGCACTATCCCACATCTCTGACACCAATGGTCAAACTCATGGCAGCACTGAATTTCCTGGCCACAGGTTCTTTTCAGTACACTGTGGCTATATCTTGTGGAATGTCACAACTTATGTTCAATGTAGTACTATGTGATGTGCTTTCAGCAATGATGAGATACATGGACAGCTGCATCCAGCTCCCCAGGCTTGAATATTTGGCCAATGTGAAGGGTGACTGCTATAGATTTGGTCGCATCCCACTTGTGGTTGGAGCTATTGATTGCACGCATATTGCCTTAGTGCCACAGCAAGTCAGAGAATAGGTTTATAGGAACAGGAAGCACTTCCATTCTATCAACGTGCAAGTGGTTTGTTTACCAGATTTATACATCTCACATGTCTGTGCCAGATTCCCAGGATCTACCCATGACTCCTTCATACTACGGAATAGCACCTTACCCCAGCTGATGTCACAACTACTACCGGAGAGGGCCTAGCTTGTTGGTGAATATGATGTGTCCAACCTTTGTGTGTGTGATGCCAGGTCATATCCTCTAAAAGTATGTGACTAATTTTTGCACTTCTGCCTGTCTTCCATCTAGGAGCCACAGCGTATCCCAACCGCCCATGGCTGTTGACACTGCTGAGGAATCCGACAACGCTGCGGGAGACTGCTTCAATGAAGCCCATGGAAGAAAACGGCGGCCAGTGGAGTGGGCTTTTGGCCTCCTGAAGGCCAGATTCAGATGTTTGGACAGGACTAGGGGAGCCCTCCTCTACTCACCCGAGAAGGTGTATCAGATCACCGTCGCATGCTGCATGCTCCACAACCTCGCATTGCGACGGAACATCCCTCTCATTGCAGAGGATGGGGACCAACAGGAGCCACTGGGGGAGGATCTTGAAATGCCAGATGATGATGATAGTGGCGAAGAGCAAAGAGTTGACATGAGTGTAAGTATGCTGTGAGATGTCATGACTTTGACTCTTACAGTGACTGCTGCTGCGATGCTGTGAGGAGTACGTTGCGTTCACTGATACATGTTAGGTATGTACAGCTGTGGGAAGCTTTGTGCAAGGCTGTAGGAAGCTGGGTTTCTGTTGCAGTAACCCCCCCACTTTTTTGCCAGACTACTGATGCACTTTGACTTGATGTGCCCTGGGTCCCTGCCAATCAGGTTCCCAGGGCTTGTGTTCTTTCCTCAAAACTGTACCTTGTACGCCCAATTGGGACCTCTCTGGCCACATGTCAGTCCCTTGTAAAATGTACCATGGGTACCAAGGGCACTGTGGCCAGGGAAGGCCCCTAAGGGCTGCATCACTTATTGTGCCACCCTTAGAGGCCCTGTACCTTTACACACACACAATGCCATTGGAGGCTGCATTTTTTGGTGCAGAACAAAGTGAAGAGTCGACATGGCACACATCCATGTGCGCCATGCCTACAACCCACTGCCCTGGCATAGGTCAGCCACCCCTCTAGCTGGGTGCACTATACTAGTGCTGAGGGTACAGGTGCATGAGCCCTGTACCCCTACAGTGTCTAAGCCAGTTCTTAGACATTGTAAGTGCAGTATTGCCATTAAGAGTATATGGTGCTGGGAGTTTGTCATTACAAACTCCACAGCACCATATGGCTTTACTGAAAACTGGGAAGTTTGGTATCAAACTTCTCAGCACATCAAACCCACACTGATGCCAAAGTGGGATTTAATGAAAAATGCACTAAGAGGGCATCTTAGAGATGCCCTCTGAAAAACGACCAGCCTCTGGAGGGTTCCCTGACTGGTACCACACACCAGCCTGCCACCACAAGACATGATTCTGGACCCCTAGGGTGGGAACCATCGCTCCCTGAGCCCAGAAACAAAGCCTTTCCTGGGCGGAGGTGTTCACACCTCCCTCAGGCCAGGAAGAGCCATCTGTAGCAGGGCACCTTCAAAGGTCTGGCAGCCTTTGTAATGCGACCCCCCAGCCTCTCCTGCTATCAGGAGCAGGCCCCCTTCCTGTCTCCCCTCCTTTTTGGCAGGAAGACGGGCAGGAAAAATTAGCCAGCCCAGAAGGTGTGCCCACCTCTGCCAACCCCACCCCTCAGGTGGGGGAGGCGAGGTGAAGCCCACTTTTCAGTGCCCACCATCTTGCAGATGGCAGGCACTCCCTAATCAGGATTAGGGATTCTGCTCACTCCCCCACGTGGGGTGAGCACACCAAGGGTGTAGTCACCCTAAGGTCAGTAGCCCATTGGCTACTGACCTCGAGACCCCTAAAACGCCCCCTAAATACAGTATTTAGGGGGCAGACCTGAACAAAGAAGGGAGACAAGAAACCAGAAGAAGAAAAGAAGAAGAAGGACCAAACAGCCGTGCCGAAGCTAACAGGAGGACACCCACTGACTTGGCCCCAGCCCTACCGGCCTGTCCCCACCTCGTACCTGCAGAAGTGAAACCCCAGTGTGCCCTGCAGCCAGCAGCCTCAAGAACCCCGAGGACCTGCCCTGCCTTCAAAAGAAAAGACTCTGGGGCCGATTCCGATCTGGGTCGGAAAACTCTTGAATGGGTATGTCGCGAACAAGGGGGCCCCCTGTAGTGGGTACGCGTTGGTGCCATCCGCACCGTACACGCATGTATAGGGGGGACCCAAGGGTCCCCCCTGTGTTCGACTCGTATGGCTACGGGTGCAGGGGGGTCCGGCACGGACCCCCCAAGTCCGGCTACGGGTGCTTTTTTGAGCCGGACGCTCCGACTCGATCCGGCTGTCCGACGCGTCCATCGTACTGGCTCGGTCGGAAAACGTCTCCATTGCGCGCCACGAATCGAGTGCGACCGAGTCGGACGGAGCGGGTCGGACACGGAAACGAGTCGGTCGGCGATTTCGCATTCACTCGCATCGTACTAGCTCGGTCGGACGACTGTACGAAATGGTCGGAAACAAGGCCTCCGACTCGGATCTGGTAAAGCCGAATCCGATTCGGAGCCCTACCGACCGAGATCGGAATCGACCCCTCTGTCTCCTGTCAACACCGGATTTGTTCATTAATAGACTCCAGCTCCGGCAGGATCTGCGAGTCTGCACCACTCTGCACCCGACGCCCACGGCTCGAGTTCGAGTGGCCCAACACCAAGAGGAGGTCCCCCTGGCAATCCTGACCCAAGATCCGGTGACTCCTGACCTGTCTCAAGCCGCCAGCCGACACCTGCAGCCTCAAACCGGAAGGTCCCCCCAACCGCGACCAGGAGCAGGTAAGAAGATCCGACCTTAAAAGGCACCCCTGCACCCGATGCCCCACGGCCTTGGGTGGCCCAACCGACAGTGCCTAACCAACCCCCAACATCCCCACTTACCTCTCCAAGTGGTGATCACACCCAGAAGACCTACGTCCCAGAGCTTTCAGTGTGTTTGCAAACCAGAGACTCAACATTGAAAGCTAAAGGGCTCCCGATGTCAAAACAGCACTCTGCATCCGGCAGCCCCAGTGCTGCTGAGGGTTCATCTTTTGTGCTTGCTTGAACCCCCATTTGCCCTGAGCTTAAGTCCAGGAGCTTTGCTCCCACAACCCAGTGGTCTGCTTGTAAGCAGCCACCAACCGGAGGCCCCCTATCCCCCATTGGATAACATTGGGACTCAGCACTCTGCACCCGGCCGCCCTAGTGCCGATGAGGGTGTAACAAGAGTGCATCCTTGACCCTGGGGGACACCTGAGTCTAACCCCAGAATACCAACTCCCACAACCGAATACTTACCTTTGAACCGATAACCCTATTTTCCTCCATAGGATAACATTGACTGTTTTTCTGTGAAAGGTTTCCAAGTGTGGAGTTGGAAAATCTAAGAAACCCTTTAAAACTGTAACTAAATAACAAAAACGCTTTTACTTACCTGTTTACAGGAAATGTCCCAGTGCAGTATCCAGGCATACTGCACTGTGTAAGAAAAGTAATCTGTACAGTAATCTACTTGACATTCTACTAAAAGCCAATACAAAGTATATGTACAGTATATCAAAAGCATTGCATTACTAGTAGCTCTACTGTAATCAAATCAATGTGCATATACAATTGCAATTCAAACTGTTTACAAACTGCATTACTACTGTAAACTACTTATTGCTTACCTGTTCCAGGCTTGCTTGGTTCTAAAAAATAAAATAACTAAAAGAATATTTTTATACAAAACCAATTGGTCTGAAGTTCAGTCTTTGATGTGTGATATCAATTGCTGATTGAGTGTGTACAACAAATGCTTGACACTACCCTCTGATACAGCCTTACTGCTCGACCACACTACCACAAATAGAGAGTAAGGTGCTATCTACTTTTACCTCTGCCTACCTTTGGGGTTCCACTGGACACTATACCTCACTTTGGTATAGTATATACAGAGCCAACTTCCTACAACGGCTGTTCATGGAGGAAAGTCTTGACACATGCATACGTTGTTGATGTAGCTTTGTGTAGGTGACATTTACCCATGTACTGTGTACTCCAGAAGTGAACTGTGATTGTTGTCATACGCATTCCTAGCTAATATCTTTGCATTGGTCTGTTGTAGGTACCTTCACCAAGTCATTTTCATTTGGACATTTCAGAGTTATGACATCAGCGGGTATTTGGTGCTGTTTTGAAGTATGAAGTGGACATGGATTGTTCCTAGGAATGTCCGACACAGACTTTGGGTGTACTACTCCAGTACCAAGCCAGCTCGCACGGCGATCGGATGGAAGTTGCTAAGATTCCATTGGACCTATTCCCTGTTGGGTGGTGGTCCTTTTGTAATATGTGTGCCATCATGTTCTTCAACACAATGTTGTTCATGTTGGGCCAAATCATGTTAGTTTCCCTTTCATTGGCTAAGTCCTCAATGTGTATGAACTGGATATAGCTGTTGATGTGTCTCATCATTGTACGCCACAATGCTTGCGATAACCACTGACATATGTTTGTGAAATTCCACCAGATGCAGCAACACTGGATTGGAATGAACCTGTGCTCAGAAATGTTTGTACTGCCATGTTTTGGTTTCTTGTTTTCAATGAAGTGAAGTGGGATTCCTTATGTGAGGTTGTCGATATGGCTCCAGCTGATGACATGCACGAATTGCCATTTGCCTAATCTATTTGGAATTGTCAGATGAATCCCCTCCGACCATGCTGTTGAGGTCTGCACATGACATTTGTGGTCACTCACACAGATCATTTCAGTGATTCAGTGATTATTTAGCTCTGTTTTTGACATTATGCCAGCCTAAGGGTGGAACTATGGAATAAAGATGTCATGAGACTGTACACTTGTATGTCTGTGTTGGGGTGACATGGTTGTGATACTCAGTTGCACATTGTTGACATTCCACATGTCTATGCTTACACAAGTAGCTTCTACTTACATTTGGTAATTCACAAGGGGTAACTTCATAACTTGCTAGATGTGAATGATACTACA
Organism: Calotriton arnoldi; assembly: GCA_963921515.1. NCBI lineage: Eukaryota > Metazoa > Chordata > Amphibia > Caudata > Salamandridae > Calotriton > Calotriton arnoldi. The sequence goes on along the minus strand of CAWUFW010001700.1, from coordinate 407,277 downwards.
TGAGTTAATGATTTTGTGACAAGTGAATTTATTGCATTTGCACAATGTGCAGAAAACAAACAAACAATATCCAGGCAAATAGTGACAACACAGGAGTGTAGTGGTCAGTGCTGGTGGATGAAACCATTGTTGTAGGAGCCATACTGTCTCAAGTTCAAAGTCCAACATACTCCTTCCATCAGAAATGGAAAGGTGTACAGGAATAGTCAACATAGTAAATGTGTTGCACACAAAGAAGGACATCAGGTGTGACGTTTCTTCCTGGCGGTGGTAGGTGTCTTGCCAACCGAGCCTCCTGGATGTTTTCTTGGATGTCCCGGCCCATGATGGGTAGGGGGGGAGTCTGCTGGTGAAAGGTGAAGAGTGTCTGAGGAGTCATCCTCTGACAGGACCTCCCTCCCTGTGGCTGCCACAGATGTAGAAGGGCCAGATGTAGTTGGGCCACAGGAAGGGATAGTTGGTGTGGGGAAAGCCCTGCAGAATGTGGTGTTAATGTCCCTCAGCAACCCATGATCTGGCCCATGTTGTCATTGTGGGTGTCCAGTCTCTGGCCTATGGACCTCTGCACCTGCTTCATGTCCCGGAGTTCCTCAAGTGCCTGGCCATTACTCCTTGGGAGTCCTAATAGGCTCCCAGGACTCTGGCGATGTTGGCCTGGGCATCAGTGGCACCAGTGGCTTCACTTTGTGGGCCCACAGTAACCCTGCCACAACCCCTGCCCTACAGGCCTGTGTCCTTGGGAGAGCCTGACCCCTCCCACTGGCACCTCCATCCTCAGTGAGAGTGTTGTCAATCCTCACCTCTGGAAGTGGGACTGAGGTGCAGGCGATGTTGCTGACTGTGCTAGGTCCACCAGTTGTTGGGGCAGAGGTCAGCAGAGATGTTGGGGTGGGAGATGTGGTTGTGGGCACAGTTCATGTGTCCAGGAGGTTCTGCATCACTGGAGATAGATAGATAGATAGATAGATAGATAGATAGATAGAATTTTTACTGTATCAAGTTATTTAAAACCATCCAAATATATAAAAAACAGCAATCTAAATGTAACAAATAAAACTGAGCGTCAGACGAATCATAGTTTGATCAATCGGTACTTGTAGCAACACTCAACTCCATTAAGAACCAGATCCACTAATGTGCAAGGTGCAATATTGTCCACATGGGACCTCAAATAAAAACGAGGGGAAAAAAGGGGGAATAACAGCCTACTTGATACACAAACTTATGGACTTCTAAGAGTTCAGGAGAGAAAATATGGTTAATACATAACTTGTTTCTAAAATGCACAGAGCAGAGCCATCGGAGAGCACCTCTGCTACGTGTCTAATGACAGAAACATAATATTCATGATTAGTGAAATCTAGCAACTAATACTGCGGCTGTTCTAAAAGCTGCCATAAAAGTCTATAATACAGGTGCAACTTCCTGCAAGCATCTTTTAGTTTTAGCTATAGTCAGCACAGCTGTTTGAAAATAAAATGTTCAATAGCCCAATGTAGCCCAACAGTGGACAGTTCTTGTTTGTCCTCAATTCCTGATTGTATCTTCGCCATTTTACCAACAGTTTTGTGGCAAGCTTTGGGGATTCGTTGTGGTTCAGGATATTGGGCGCCACAAGGGCTTCCATTGCCTCCCTTAAGTAAGGTTCCCACATGAATTTTTCGTTGTGGATACCTCGCCATATCATTTTCTTTAGAGACCCTAGAGATCCCGCCCTGAGCTTCGTGTAGAATCCCAAAAATGGGGCCTTCAACATTATTGATTACTTACAGAGAGCAAATTCCAGCCGTAGCTGTGAAGATGGAGCTGCGTCAGGGAGGTTGAATAAACGTCTATAACATCTTGTTCACGCTTTGTCAAGCCATCCCGAAATGTGGTCTTTAAAAATCAATTAACCATATGTAAGTGTTGGCATGAATTTGGCGTTAAGACTTTACAGATGCCCAATAGATCGGGCCACTCATCTTGGAAGCCAATTTTAAAATTCATTATCATTGACAATCATCACTGGAGGCTTGATCCAGTGGGGGAGTTGGAGTCTGAGCGGTGTCCTGACTCTGCCCAGATGTTGTGCCCGATCGATCTGTTCAGACATAGAGTAGATTATTATCATTGAAAGTGTGGTATGTGCATCTAAATAATTTGGTACACAGTGAGTTCAGGCCTCGGAGGGACAAAAGGGTTGGAGCTTACCATTCTGAATTATCCCCTTTGCATTTGACTCATTTGCAAGACATTGGGAGACATCTATTAAGTGAAGTGGTATTGGCCTGATCATGTGCTGTATTGATATGCTTCATGTTGACATGAGGGATCGACATGGCATCTCCCAATAACTTGAACCCAACATAGTGTAAAAGGTACGTGTACGAGTAAATTCCAAAAACTAGGTGGGTACAATACAGGCATACACACAACTTGGTAGTAGATTTAGCATTGGTAATCACGTTGAGCCGTGCAGTGTCAATGGGTCACCAGCCATTTCAAATCAGCTGGGTTACCTTCATATTTCAGGTGCACACTTGATATGGTGTCACTCATGGCCTCATTATTTTCATTTATGGAGACCAGGGGAAGTTCAGGCTGAGTATGCAGGCATGTGCCTGAGCAGAGCATTGTGTGTAATGTGCTCAGTCCATATGACCTGGGGATCATTGGTGACATGGCCGACAAGTGAGTAAGGACAAACAACACTGGTGCCTCCTGTTCAGAGTTAGAGTTACAGGGCCTCATGGTTGTTATACACATTTCATTCTCTCCTACCCCACACTTGAACAATGGCCAACTGCATGTGAGGTGAACCTCAGTAGTAACATGGCTGACAAGTGAGTATGGACAAACAGCTTGTTTAGTGTTCAAGCAACAGGGCCTCATGGCAGTTGTAGTAGTTTAAATTTGGACTTGCCAACACTAGCAAAACTGGTTTGTGGTACATACCTGTTTGCAAAATGTAGTTATGGTGGGCCATACTATTAGACATTTGCACATATATTGGGTCTTGGGATGATGATTTGGCAGTAATGCACTTACAGACAGCCGTACCACATGTGGGATGTAATGGAGGTTGACAGATGTGAACTTATGTGAAGGGCTTCTGATTGTAACTGCCAATCAGACATCTCTGAAACTTTGGATACTGCATATAGGAAAAGTAGATGAGAAACACGATAGCAAGAGCTGAGATGTGTGCAAACAGAACATTGATATGTTCTGACAGTTGTTGTTGTGCTGCTTAGCAGTCTCCATTCCACCAGGTATTCCTGTCAAGCCTTCAGAATGCAGGATGGCATGCACCTTCTACTCCCAGGGTGTGAGTTCTAATGGTAGGCTGGTAGGACCACCGCCAGTGTTCTGGGCCACAAGGTGGTGCCTGGAGGCCAGGTTCTTTACCCTCTCCCTCAGGTCTCGCCACCTTTTCCTGATGTCCTCCTTTGTGTGCAGGGTGGTGCCTACAGCATTCACTTTGTTGACTGTCCTGTCCCACATTTTATTCTTCCAAGCGATAGAAGTTTGTTGGACTTGGACTCCACACAATTGTCGCTCTACTCTAATGATTTCATCCACCATCACTGACAACTCAGTGTCAGAGAAATCTGGATTTTTGGCAGGTGACATCTAAATTAAATAAGGTGAGTGACAGTGAAGAAAATGAAAAATGCCTTTACACCAAGGAATTATGTAGAACAATGTGCAAAAAATGTGTGTGGAGTGTTTGTTATGGGATTGTGTGAAAAGGGCTGCCTTATCTGACCAGTATTGCTGATCTGACTTGCTGTGCTGCAGTGGAGAGGCAAGGGATCATGGTCTGGGATAGAGTGTGTTTTGTAGTGTGATTTGTAGGTTTGTCTACTTTGGCAATGGCCATCAGCTGTGTTGATTTTTTCTGCATCCAATGTGCACTTTAGTGCTGCTCTACGGTAGCAGTAGCGCTGTAGTCTAGCGCCATTGTGAAACAGCTAACAAGGGGCCACCAATACAATGGTTTACTCATAATCTGCTTGGCCTTGGTACCACAGCCCTGACAGCGTCGGAGTCTCTATCGGGGACATTGCCGACCACAGTACACTGACTGCCGAGGCCCATACGGATAACACTCCGACCATCGCGGTCAGCGGTTCGGCCTGCATGCATCGTAATACGGTGGGGGTAACTTTGCGGCCTTGGCAGTCGTAATCAGACCACAGCCATGGTGGTCGAACAGTCGGTCCAACAGTCATCGTAATCAGCCCCACAGTTCTTTAGAGAACATTACATCACGATGCAGCAACAATTCAATAATCAGCTATCTCTCCTACCTCTGGTTGACTGTACGCTTGCCTTTGACGCTGTACAGAGTTCTGCTGCTTTTGTGGCTAGAATTATGCTTTACTATCACCACATACATAAATGCATACATGCAAACTTTCTCCTTTTTGGTCACGTTTTGCTTTTATTTTACCCCGTCTGCTATTCCATTATTCTATAAGTCAGTTTACGCTACACAAATATATGGACAATTATAAATAGATGCTTCTTCCAATAGGTGTCAGTACAGTAGAGGTGGGCGAGCCACTTAAAGCTTGAGATAGGCTCGAGCCAAATGCCTAGCTCTGGCTCAGCTTGAGGTCTTCTTGGAACTCAAGTCCAAAACGAGCCAAGCTTTCACTAGAGGTTATGTGACCTAATGGCTACAGCTGCTGACCATGTAACTTGAGGAACCAGATTAAAATCCCAGCCTCGGCTAAGCATCATGTGACTTGTAGTCTGTGTAACATACTCTGTGTCTGTTGTGAAGCGTTCTTACGTCATTGGGCAAGGTTCATGCCAATAATAAAATGTGGATTCTGCCTATTACCCAAGCTCTAATCTGAACCTCCAAAAATTGAGAACAAAGCATTACCTTTTGATGTGAGCGATACCAATCTAGTGGCTGAATTGCACATCGTGAAACTGGAAAATCAAGGATCAATCCTGGTTTTCTTGCTTGACTACATTTTATTATCCTAGCCAAATACTTCATTCCATTGGTCCCCTTTGTGTTCACTATCACGTATGTCAGCACCTTCTAATACTTGCGTTCAGGATGGATGTGCGCTGTATAAGAACCTCTCTTGTGTTTGATTTAATAGCCTATAATGTTATTCCATCAATAATATAAATCTGGGCCACATATAGTTGGATACATGACAACTAGCTTCTTAGTTCACTAATAGAATAGTCATCAGGGCGGGGACAGCAATGTTTCATAGTTCATGTTTAAAAACTTTCCCTTTTAATAAATACTTCTCAATGCAGAGATATATACTAATGTGCAAGTAATATACCTTTTTGCACTTTTAAGATATCTTATTCTAGAATGATTTCCGTGCCAAATATTTTCAAGGCTTGGTCTGTACATAGGCTCTTAGTCCAGGATCCATGATCTGGTCTTTGTGATCTGGTCTTTGTCTCGACTCTGGCTCAACTCTCCCTGGTAATTTGTTGGCTTACCTACCTCAACTGTATAGATTGGTAAAAAGTGAAACTTAGCATGTCTAAATAAACAAAATTAATGCATCTGTGGGTCCATTAGGCAAACAAATTCCACACATGCTGATAGACAATGCATAAAGGTGCTTTGAATGGTGGTCGCTTATGCAGCAAACCCCGATCTAGGCACCTCCCCAATCACAGAGGAAAATGGTAGGCTTGGTGCTCGCTCACTGCTACTTTGCTGCTTGAGGCTAGACTTGGCTCACAACTTGTGTAGAGGCAGCTGCAATGCTGATAGATAAGGGACAAATGTGTCCCCTGCATACATTTAACTTCCTAGGAACGAATATATAAATGGTGGAAATGAAAACTGTAATTTCCCTTTGACTGGCCCTTTAAATGAAGTGTACCCTGAAACAGGTGGTGAAGAGGCGTGGTCTCCTGATGTGCGCAGGTGCATGATCCACCTCCTAGATGGCTCATAACAGCCACACACTGCTGGAGCAGTGAGTGGAAGCCACCTCAGTATGAAATGAGGGTCCTGCTGCAGCAGGCACTGTAGTGCTTGCCCTGTGCTCCTTGTCTCCCTCCAGGTAGATCATTGCAAAATAATAATAATAATAATACTGGAGCTTATAAAGCGCGACAGCTACCCCAAGCAGGGGTGTCCCGGCGCTGAAGCAGCAGGTAATAGCGACCAGAGCGAGCACCGGGGTCCATCGAAACCTTATTGATCTGCCATAAAGAGCCATGTTTTCAGGGTCTTTCTGAAACAGGATTCTGACTTGACCTGTCGCAGGGATCCCGGTAGAGCATTCCACAGTGAGGCCGTTCTGACTGTGAATGCTCTGCCGCCCAAGCGTGATTTCGCAAAGCGTGGAGTGCGCAGCAAATTATGAAAATTGGATTGCAACGTACGATTTTGCTTATAGAGGCACAGTCTTTCCTTCAGATAGCCAGGGCATTTTCCGTTGAGGGCCCGGTAGGCCAATGTCATGGCCTTAAATGTAATTCTTTTCTCCACTGGAAGCCAGTGAAGCTTCTGTAGATGTGGAGAGACATGGTGTCTAAATGGTATGCGACAAACCAGCCTCGCAGCCGCATTCTATATCATCTGAAGGCGACAAATAGCGTAATTGGGAAGGCCAAGATATAGGCTATTTGCGTAGTCCAGCCTAGATGTAACTGTGGCATGGACTACTGATTTGCGGCAATCTTCCGGTAGGAAGTGTTGGACTTTCCGGAGATTTTTTAGTATACTGAAACAGGTTGCAGAAACCTGCTGTATTTGGGCTGAAAAAGAGAGGTCCGCCTCCCATCTCACCCCTAAATTTCGGATACGTGTGGCAGGGGATGGTGGTGCACCCATTTCTGACGGCCACCATAAATCAGAGTCTGGCACTGGGTCTATCCCGAAGAACAGAACCTCTGTCTTCCCCGCGTTAAGCTTTAGTTTATTCGAGTTCATCCATAGAGCTATATCGTGCAGACAGCCCTTGAAGTTCTTGAAGGCATCTGTCGTCCGCTCCTTAAATGGAAAAACCAACTGGGTGTCGTCAGCGTAGGAAATCGCCTTCACTCCCCAGTTGGCAATCAGGGAAAACAGTGGAGCTAGATATAGGTTAAAAAGCAAAGGACTCAAAGCTGAGCCCTGGGGGACACCACACCAGAGCTGTTTTGGTTTAGATTCACACGGTTGAAGGGCAACTCTCTCAGTACGCCCGCTCAGATAGGATGTTAGCCAGGTCAGTACTTTCCCACCACAGCCCACACCTTGTAGTCTCTGGATCAATATGGTGTGGTTGACAGTGTCGAACGCGGCGGACAGATCCAGGAGCACCAGCAGTGCTGATGCTCCTGAATCCAACGACCATCTTACCGACTCTGCCACCTCAAGGAGAGCGGTCTCCGTACTGAAACCCGCCCGGAAACCAGATTGTGTGTCGTGCAAAGCACTATTCTGCTCAATAAAAGTGGTCAGTTGGCGCTGGACCAACTTCTCCAGCATTTTTCCTGGGGCGGGGAGCAGAGAGATGGGTCTAAGATTGCTGAGGTCGCCTGGGTCGCCATTTGGTTTCTTACGCAAAGGGAGAAGTGTTGCATGTTTCCATTGATCAGGGAAGCTGCCTGTATCTAGGGAGGTATTCCAAATGTGAAGTAATCCACCCATCAGGGAGGGAGCTAGCATTTTCCACAATTTGGAAGGGCAAGGATCATCTGGGGCGCCAGAGCGGCATTTTTGGATTTCAGCTAGCGCATCCTGCAGCGAAATCGGTGTGACGTTGGTGAACGGAAGAACCTCACCCATACCCTGTGGAAGATCCGATTTCTCAGTTGCCTCAGGGGGCGAGAAGGAGTCGTAGACCTTTAAAATTTTGTTATCAAAATGACTAGCAATTTTTTCACACAAGGCTACATGAAGGCTACATGAAGCATGAATACAGTTAGGAAAAGTACAGTCGAAAATCTGTAAAGAGGAATTTGTTTGTTGCAGATCAGATAGGTTGCTGCAATTTGTGAATCGTACCCAAGCTGAACAAACCAATGAGCAACAACAGCTCTGACTCTAAACGCCCTGTGGATTCAGTTTCCTAGGGTAGTACCATACATTTTATCATATAACCTCTTTCCATTGTCCCAGCTCACTTAAAATATATTTCCTTTTGGCTGAAATGTTTTCCAAAGATTGAGTGATATGTGAATTTATAATATTTGATTTAACTGGTTTGGTAGGTGCCAAAGGTGAATCACAGGAAAATTATTATTCATTTTAATTCTGTTATAATGATTTTACAATTGAGTTGCAAACATTACATATGCATCATTTATCAAGTATACCTAGGGTCGAGTATTTTTAATTTGAGCAAACATAGAGCAACAAGCAGAATAACGATAAGGCCTAATGTACGTCTTGCTTTTTATTCAGACGTTAAGGGGAGGGTCATGTATGTACCTTGTGTAAATACATTTTTAAGATGACAATTTGCAACACATGAAAATTATAACATACAATTATAAGGACATTGACACCTTAAGTCAATTAATTACCTTCATTTTGTTCCTAAACAACAACACTTTTAGGACCTTGTTGCCGTATTTCTCAGAGAGTGTTCTAGTCTGAAAAAGCACTTAACATAATCTTGATTAGATGATATTTTGACAGTTGACTTGCATGCAAATCTATATGTCAAGTGGAGAAAATTATTGTAATTTTAGTAATTGCAATTCAACGCATTTTAATGCAGATACCCAATAGTTTTGAAAATTGGTTTCTGAACGAAATTAGGTTCTTTGGGTGCGTTGTCTAGCATGCCTTATTTATTTAGACAGGGTGAAAAACGACAAGAGTGGCATAATAGTATTGTGGAAAAGGCATCAATGTGGACTCTTCACAATATATTTTAGAAACACCTGGCTGAAACGTTTGACAGGTCTCAAGGCTCTGAAAGTGAGGCGCCCATTATGGGGTGTTAATAATGCTCTGTATATCTCCAGTAACTATGGATGTTTTGGGTGGAGTATTAAGAGCTGAGTAATTCAAAGAGCCTGAATGTCAGACTTCAGGACAGCAGTCTCTTATGAAGTTGAGTTTAGTAGTTTACTGTAACCATTGTAGAAGGACGAAGTTCAGAGCTGTTCTGACCCAAGGCAGGAATAGGAAGGAACAATTGAAATAATGGTTAAAGAAGAACCAATTCATTAACAAAAAAATCGGATATGTGTAGATGGTTGAGGAGTCTGCTCTACGTTCCGAGCTAGAGACTTTGAGATGGGGTGGTGGTTGAAAGTGGTGATGTGCCACTAGTACGTTTGGGGCGTCTCCTCCGTTTGAGCGGAGGAGCGTCGCCCCACAGGCCAGAGCTGAGAAATAAAACGGTGATAACGTTTATTTATTACCATTTTATTTTGCAGCAACCGACCCGTCATAAACTGAGTGATAGGATTGGGGGTGGGGGGGTCAGTGCTGCCAAGTGGCAGCTGGGAGTTGTGCGCTTTAAAATGCACATGTCTTGTCACGTGGTTTGTGGCCTCATGGCCTGCCCTGCTAAGTTGGCTGCGGCCTGGCTGCCATGATGCCTTTTCTGCACACGTTACTTTGTGACTTTGTTTTTCAAGCCTCTGCTTGTGCCTGGCTATATTAGGACTGTCTGCATTTCTGCCTTTCACCTTTTCTCTTGTTCCCTGTGGGTCGCTTCTGCACAACATGTACAAGGTCGAAAATCAACGTCCCTTGTTCTTACTGATCTGGCCTATCCCTCGCACCTAGACATAACACTATGTGCAGCTGAACTGGAGAAATTCGGGTGCTTTTAATATTGTGATTTCACTGTAAGACACACTTGGAGAAAAACCTTTCCAGAGAGAAGAGCTGTGTTTGTCTACTGATGTAAAAACTTGCATCTAGAGATTGAGGTATGAGGGTCCGCCTAACAATGCCCAGAGGTTTTCTATTTATATAATAAACTAGCAAATAGCACGGGGAGGGTGGAATAATTATTAGCCCTATATCCACTGTTTTATTAAATGCTTTCCCCGTTTGTATTCTGTGGAATTGTAACTATGCTGATTATATTATCATTATGCTGATAGTACTGGCTCGTGTACTGTATCTTAGAGCACGATAGTTGAAATAAATATTTAAACTATACTGTGTCTCTTATTACGCGCGTTGTGGACAGGTATGAGTGAGTGATGAAAGGGTGTTCTTGCTCCTGCGAGTCCTGAGAGAGAGATACCGTGTTCTGGGTTGTCTAATCATTGGTAGTATTGTTGCTAATGAGACGCTACAGCTAGTCGGGTTGGGGTTTTAGGTGCTAAGGTTTATGGTTGGCTCACCACTATATTCCGAGGTCCTATTATCCTGTGCATAGCTCTGTATATGTGCAGAATCCCTACAACAGTCTCTTTGGCCGGCTATCTTGGGACGGCCAGCCAAACATGCACATTTTAAAGTTCTCTAACCTTGCTGTCTTAGACAGCTGGATTAGAGAAAGCACAGGCCTCCAGTGCTTTTAGGAGCGCTGAGAGAGCCTGCTCAATCTAATCCTTGCGCTTCTCTCATGCTGTGAGAACAGCGCGAGGATTGGCTAGTGCAGTTTCCTGGTCTTGCGTTGGAACCTGCCTGGAAGAGAGACGACCGGAGGAGGACATTGCGTCGCGCCTCAAGGTAAATGTTTTAATTTATTCCCCCCTTTCTGCCCCGCTACCTTTAGTACATGCCAGCTGTCACTGTAGTACTTAAGAGATTGTTTTGGGTGTTGACTGAGGTTAATCCCACTGGTTGTTTATGCCTGAAGTATTTATGCATGGAGAAGCAAACTGAGGAGGTACAGTAGTGCTTTTAGCTAATAATTCAGTTACAGCATCAAATCCCATTTGTAGTATGTGTCATCAGTTGCAATTATACATGCAGCATTACAGTATAGTATGGCTGTAGAGCTGCCTTGAATATGCATATGCCTATACTGAGGTCAAATGGAATAATTGCAGGTTTGATTAAGGCATGTTGTGCCAGACTTAGTTGGTCCCTTGGAACCTCTATGGACTACGGACAACTTAACCCAAGGCTGGGAGAGAGAGAAGGCCTGATTTAGAGTTTGATTGACTGGCTACTCCATCAAAAATGTGGCAGAGTTTCTGTTGTTGGACCACACCCTCTCTGTAGGGTTACATCCAAACATTTTTGCCTTCGTTCCTCCTGTCTTCTGAAACCATTTTTGTTGGTTTTTAGTATTCTGCACTTTACCTCTGCTAACCAGTGCTACAGTGCTTGTGCTTTCTCCTTTAAACATGATAAATTTGCTTATACCCAATTGGCACATGTAATTTACTTGTAGGTCCCTAGTAAAGCGGTACTACATGAACCCATGGCTGGTAGATTAAATACTACTAGTGGACCTGAAGTACCTATTGTGCCACCCACTTAAGTAGCCTTTTTAAACATGTATCAGGATCGGCCATTGCAGGCTGTATGCAGTTTTAAACTGCCATTTTTACCTGACAAAACAAACATTTTGGCAGGCCTAAACCTCACTTTGTAATACATATAAGTCACCCTAGGGTAGGCAGTGTATTTAAAAAGTTGGATATGTACTTTTAAGTTTTACGTGTCCCGGTAGTGAAAAACTCCTAAATTCATTTTTCACTTTTGGGAGACCTACCTCTCTCCCATAGGATACCATTGGGTTACCTTATTGTATTTAATAAACAATAACATTTGATTGGGAACAGGTGGAAGTATCATGTTTACACTCAAATGAATTGTAATTTAAAACTCTCTTTAACAGTAAAGTCGTATTATAAGTCACAGTTCTGAAAATGCCACTTTTAGGAAGTTTGCATTTTCTTGTCCTAACCATTTGGTGCCTGCAGTCGGTTTCCTTGGTGTAGCTGGCAGTTGGCCTTTGTGTATTCCTCCCAGATAGCCACACAATAGCGGGACTGCGTGTTGGCAGGATGGGCCATCTTGAATTGAGGGGAGGGACTGAGCTGTCGCCTATCACCCTTGCACTTCAAGACCCCTGCCTCAGGATACACACCAAAAACATCACACTAGGCCATTGTGATTCCAGGGGAAAAACTCCAGAAGCTTTTCCCATTTCAAAGCTAGCAATAGGTATAAAACTAGGACTGTCAGACCCACTCTTCAGTAGACTCCTGGACCTCAGGAAACTACAGAAGAAGGACTGCCCTGCTGCTTGAGGTCTGCACTGCTGTCTGAGAAGGATGAAGGGACCTGCTGCCTTCATCACAGGCTACCTTAGTGACTTAAAAGGCTGGTTAGCTGGCCTTCTGTTCTTAGCTAAAGGAACACAACAAGCTCCAGAGGTCTCCCTGCAACTGCACAGCTGACCTGCTGCACTAGACCTGCAACTGGACCTGCCTGAGACCTGCTGACCTCTTCTTGAGTGAGTTCCTGGTCCTCAAGAGGTGCCTCCCAGGTCCTGGGCACTTAGGGGCCGATTCCAATCTCGGCCGGTAGGGCTCCGAATCGGATTCGGCTTAACCGGATCCGATTCGGAGCCCTATTTCCCGACTGATTCGTACGCGCGTCCGGGCGAGCGAGTACGATGCGAATTCGCCGACCGACTCGTCCGGGCATCCCGACCGCTCCGACCTACTCGATCCCGGGTCTAACCGCACCGACCGACTCGCACGGACACGACTCGCACCGCGCAATGGAGACGTTCTCCGGCCGGGTAAGTACGATGCGCGCCGCGAGCAGTCCGACCGAGCCGCGCACTCCGGCTCCAAAGAGCAGTCGGAGCCGAACTTTGGGGGTCTGTGTCGGACCCCCCTGTATGCGTAGCCGCGCGAGTCGCACACAGGGGGGACCCATGGGTCCCCCCTACCTGTGCGTGTACGGCACGAATCGCATCGCCGCGTACACTCTGTAGGGGGCACCCTTGTCCGCCTCGCACCCATTGAGGCAATGGGAGCCCGCGTACGCGTTGTACGACCGGCTCCCATTGAGTCCGATGGCATACGTGCGCATCGTACTCGTTCGGTCGGGCGGCCAGAGTCCGATTCGGTCGGAAATCTCTCCGAGTCCGGCTCGGTCGGAGAGATTTCCGGCCTGAATCGGAATCGGCCCCTTAGTGTGGCATCAGCTAAGCTCTTCCTCGAAAAAAAGCAGAAATCTTAATGTTTTGGGCTCTTTGCAACTACAAACGGCCCTTTCGCATCAAGATCTTCCTTGAAAAAAAGCAGAAATCTTAATGTTTTGGGCTCTTTGCAACTACAAACGGCCCTTTCGCACCAAGATCTTGCCACCCATGATGATTGCCAACGCGAAGCTCCAGTGAACCTGACTCTTTGTGCTACAGTGACTGCCAGTGAGAACCTGCAACATGAGACCTGCTCTTCATGCTACAGCATTGACAGACCGTGGTGACCGCCAATGTGAAGCTCCAACAAGGACCGTCCATGACACCCGACACGATCTTTGTGCTACAGTGACAACTGTCCCCAACACCCGGCTTCCTCTTCATGCTGCAGCGACGACCATCCATGACACTCTCCCTGCCCCTCACGGTCTCCTCCACTGCAAATTGAACTCTTTGCCTTGGACTTTAGAGGTAACTTTTTAAGCTGGACTAACCTGGTACGTGTAGCTGGCTACACACTCCATCATGGACATCCTGAACTTGTGATTGTCGGCCATTCTTGCATGACCAGATAACCGTGTGCGGCGCTTTGTGCCTTTAGGCACTATACTTACCTTAAATCTTTGAAATTGCCTATTTCCAGTACTACTGATTTGATATTTGCTGTTTTGATGTCAAATAATTTCTTACATTTTACTCTGTTTTTCAAAATTTATATGGAATTTTTCTTGTGTTGTGTTTTCACTTTATTACTGTTTGAGTGCAGCATAAATACTTTACATGTGGCCTCTAAGTTAAACCTGACTGCTTTGTGCCAGGCTACCAGAGGGTTAAGCATAGGTTAAATTATTGACTTTGGTTCATCCTGAGAAGGATTGCGGCTGTTGCTTGAGAAGGGCTCACACTCCCCTTAACCAATAAACAATTTCTCACACAGTCCACATTATTACAAGTACATTATATCCTATGACACTTGTAATGGGGGGGACAGGATATATTCCATGTTGTGATGGAGTAAGCTATTCACCAAACAATAAATAAGGTCTCAGTTTGTAGGCTATATGGTTATAAAGTACAAATGCAAAGCCTTGTGGCACTTTTGCAAAAGCCACAAAACTGCTTCACTGCTCCAAATATAATGAGGACATTTGTGGTGTCATGAAATAGGCCAGGGATAAGCTGGACAGAAATGCAACACTCACAACCAAGAAGGAAGGCCAATCTCTGTATTCACCAGAAACACCTTTTGTACAGGAGTAATATTTGAAACTGGAATGATATCTTCTTTCCCATCAGAGGTATCAGGTACTTACAGGCCCTGGACAGAGTAGAATTGAAGGCACCCACTAATTCTGTGACCACTACAGCATCTTTATTGTCATGATACTGCTGTGCAGCACAGGCAACGGGTCCCTTTCCCCAGAGCATCATAACATGCCATGAGCAATAGGAGAAAAAGAGCTGGATTGTACTGGACTGTACTAACCTTGTTTTCCTTATTGAACGCTAGCCACCAGGACAGGGTGACAGTAAAAGCAGGATGCCTGTCAAGAAAAATCACATGGAAAAGAGGATTGCAAGAGTCCACAGAGAAAGTGGAGAGAGAAAGTGGACTAGATTGTCTCATTATTTTTACAATTTCTTGCTTCATCTCCTTCTTTTCCAAACCACACAGTAACAGCTAAGGTGCTCCCTCTGAGGTGCCAAGGTGAATAAAAGCAAACAATAGAATAGTTTGGTTTCCTCTATAACTGCACTACTAACTACAGACATATGAAACTAGGGAAGCCTTCAGCTAATAAGTTAAGCATGAGGTAAGCAGACCAAAAGCTCTCAGCATCACTCTTTTCACTGTTCAGGACTACTGACCATTCCCTCTAGGTGCATGAAATATGCTTAGAAGATGTTGAGGTTGTGAGCAGCAGCTCTGGTCAAATTTGACTTCTCAAAATGAGAATATATGCATGTGTCAGATGGCACTTATCACAAAAACATGCCCCGTCCCTCAATGGCCTATTCACCAAGCACTTACATGTCATTATCTTCCTATTAATATATCATATCTAAGTTTTAGGTTAACCAGCTGGGTTGAAAACACTTCATGATGGAGAAAGGGCAAAAGAGATCCTTACTCACAATGTCTCATCAGATAGGCAGAGACATCAAAGCAATTGAAATCAAAGCTCATGCATTTCCCAAGCTTAACTTTTTAAATGCTGGTGTCGGCCAATGGCCGACACCCACACTACCTCCCCAGTGCATGTGTCAGCCATTGGCCAACACTGGGGAGGTATGCAAAGGCCCATCTAGAGTCCTTTCTCTTTTTACTTTACATCAGGCTGCTCAAAAAGAGCTTCTCGAGCTGCCTGATCGTTTTTTTTTTTGCTGCAATGACAATCAGCGTGCAGGGCACACTGACATCATTGCAGTAAAAGTGAAAGTAAAATGAGCCGATGGGCTTATTTTACTTTCACCTTTTCAGTGCTCAGGGGCAAATCTCAGCCCTCGAGCACTGGGTCTCACAGGAGTGGTATCTCTGCCCAGTGGATCTCTGCTTGGGGATCACCAAAGAAGAGCAATCCCCAAGCATGGATCCACCCACTAGCCACCAGGGATAGGGGGAGCTGTCCCTTTGGCAAGGGCTTGTGCTCCGCCAAGGCAATTTTTATATTTCAGTCTCTATGCCTGCCAATATAAATGCTGCACCACTTGTATGGTTGTGCGTAGTGCTGGTGACAGGAACTCATCAAACTGAGGTCAATAGGAGTCCCAATGCAAGGGCTCCCATTGTCCTTGGTTTGATCTGTTCCTGTTGCAGGCCCTATGCCCAGCCGCACAAGTGGCACAGCGTTTTTATTATCACAAGTGGGGAAATTCTGGGTGGTAGGAATTTTGTGAATTCCAGAAGTTTCCATCACAGAAATGTATGGAAAATGTGTGATTTCAGGCAAAGTTTGAATGACATTGAGTGTAAAAAAACCTTATGGGATCCACACAAGGCACACCACCCTGGACTCCCCTAGTTGTCTAGTTTTAAAAAATGTGCAGGTTTGCTAGGATTTCCTAGGTTCCCGCTGAGCTAGGGCCCAAAATCCACAGCTGCCCGCTTTGCAAAAAAGGGGTCAGTTTTGAGTGGAAAAATGTGATATATCTATGTTGCGGTTTGCGCTGTTTCCTGTCACGGGCACTAGGCCTACCCACATATATGAGGTACTAGTTTTACCAAAAGACTTAGGGGAATTCTGGGTGGGAGGACATTTGTTGTTCCCCACACTTTCCAGAGCTTTCCATCACAGAAATGTGAGGAAAATGTGTTTTTAGCCAAAGTTTGTGGTTTGCAAGGGATTCTGGGTAAAACAACCTGATGAGAGCCATGCAAGTCACCCCATCCTGGACCCCCCCAAGTGTCTAGTTTTTTTAAATGTACAGGTTTGTTAGGTTTCCCTAGGTGCCGGCTGAGCTCAGGCCAAAAATCCAAAGTTAACTACTTTGCCAAAAACAGGTCAGTTTTGAGTAGACACAAGTGATGTATCTATGTGGCATTTTGGGCCGTTTCCTGTCACATGCACTAGGCCTACCCTCACAAGTGAGATACCATTTTTATCAGAAGACATATGGGATCATGGAATAGTAGGATATTTGTTATTACCAATTACATTTTGCTGCTTTTGTGCCTTCGAAATGTAAGCCAGTGTGTAAAAAAAGAAGACATTTTTAAAAAAATACCCTCTAAATCATATGCTTGTATGAGTACCCACACATTCAGAGAAATACAAATACCACTCCTCCTAAACTCCATATCTTGAGCCCATTTTTAGAAATACATAGGTCACCTTGATACCTATTTTTCACTCGACATGTTACACCATATGAATTGCTCTATACTCATTCACATTGAAATACAAATTAGAAATACATAGGTTACCTTGATACCTATTTTTCACTATACATATTTCACCATATGAATTGGTCTTAACTCATACATATTGAAATACCATTGTATGGTGCAGCTTAGTAGTTGGCTCTGGGTAACTCGGGTTCTTGGAGGTCCTACAAACCCTATATTTCACCACAACCAAAAGGGTCTAGCAAATGTAATGGTACATTGCTTTTGTAAATCGGACACTATGACGAAAAGTTACAGATGAAAACATTGTCACAAATGGCTGTTTTTTCCCATTCGTTTTCAATATTTCTTTATTTCAACAGTTGTTTTCTTTAGAAAAACCTTGAGGGATCTACACATATGACCCCTTGCTGAATTTGGGATTTTGTCTACTTTGCAGAAATTTATAGCTTTCCTGGGTCACCCATGGTTTTTACATTGGTTTACACCACAAACTGGAAGTAGGTTGAAAGCACAAAAAATCAGAAAATGGGCTACCTCTGAAAAATTCCCAAACTGTGGTAAAAAGTTTTGGTTTTTTATATTCAGCTCTGCATATTCCTGAAAGCTGGGAAGATGTTTAATTTAGCACAGCAAACCGTTCGTTGATGCCATTTTTATGGAAAAAACACTTCTATCCAGATTACTTTTTTCCTATTTTTTCCAAAACCTCAAAGCTTAGCTATATTTTAGCAACTTTCTGGGTCCCCTCCAAGGGAACACACAAACCCTGGGCACCTTTAGAATCCCCAGGATGATGGAAAAAATGAAGCAAATTAGGCGTGGATACATTATATGTACACAAAAGGTTATGGAGGCCTAAATATGGACTACCTCAACTAGCCAAAAAAGGGTTCAGCACTGGAGGGGAAAGGCACAGCAGTTAAGGGGTTAACATTTAAGACCAAATGCTTTTAGTAGGCTTAAGTAAAAGGAGAAATGTTACCTTAGTGACCTCTATCTCAGGTTTCTGGCTTCATTACAATTCACATTCATTTTCGTGATAATTGGGTACAGTTCCAATGGTAGGTGGATCCCATTAATTTTTATGCAGGTGAAAAAATCAGTTATTCTGGAGATTACAGCACACGAACATGTGAGCAAGTTCTTCTAAGCTAAATGTACATCCAAAATTATAGATGGCTGGAAATGGATTCAGATTGTGTTTGAATAGAAGCCCATTGCTCTATAGTGTTAGGGAAGCATACTGCATTTTTTGGTGTATATAATTATGTTAATTAAATTACTGAAGATTTAGAAGTGCTTGTTCACCCTAGGGTCTCTTGGTTCTAAGATTGAAAGTTTAACAGAGCAGCTGGACCCAATTGCAAGGATAAAGAAAAGTTTTTATTTTTCATTTGAAAATTATAAGGGAAGACACAGATCCTTTACCAAGAGGAGTGATAGAGGCATTAGGAGCGAAGTAGGAAAATATTCGGCCCCCCCATAGGAGGAATGTGTCATCTTAGAAAATGCTGATCACAGAAGAATGACAGATAGATAAAAAGAGCAGGACATAATGCTTTTAACTGTCCTCTCAAAGCAAAAGGGACCCAGTAGAGTTGAAGTAACAATGGAATGGCTCTTAAATAGCAGAGGGCTGATGTTGCTGGCTTAGCAGGCTATGTATGTGGTATTTGTCACGCCCAGGTATACATAGTTACAGTAATCTAATCTGGAGCAGATGAGGGCATTAACATCTGCGCTACAATCTTCGAGGGAGGGAAAAGGTGAAAGTTTGTGGAGCTTCCTTAGATGAAAGGTGCCAGGGGAAACTATTGTAGACACTTTATCATCCATAGTTAGTTAAGAGTCTATCTTGATGCCAAGGCTTTAGACTGCGGTGGACATGTCAGTTGTTGGCCTAGTTCAGAGGGCTAGCAGCTTTTTTTTCAAGTAAGGGTTGCCTCCGACTACCAAAACCTGTTGGCACTCATCCAACATTCAATTTCAAGGAAATATTTAGGAACACTGGGCCTGATTCACAGAACTAACTTACGTCAAAAACGTAAAGTTAGTACTTTTTGGTATTCACAGAATACACTTACTCATTTTGGTATTCACAGAAGTTAGTAGTCCTAACTTTAGGATTCCTAAATGCCTTCTGTGAATACCGAAAGTCTTAATGTTAGGATTTTTCTCAGTTTAGGAGTAGTAAAGTTAGGAGTCCTAATTTTACTACTTCTAAACTGAGAAAAATCCTAACTTTAAGACTTTTGGTATTCACAGAAGGCATTTAGGAGTCCTAAAGTTAGGAGTCCTAACTTTACTACTCCTAAACTGAGAAAAATCCTAACTTTAAGACTTTCGGTATTCACAGATGGCATTTAGGAGTCCTAAAGTTAGGAGTCCTAACTTTACTACTCCTAAACTGAGAAAAATCCTAACTTTAAGACTTTCGGTATTCACAGAAGGCATTTAGGAGTCCTAAAGTTAGGACTACTAACTTCTGTGAATACCAAAATGAGTAAGTTCATTCTGTGAATACCAAAATGAGTAAGTGTATTCTGTGAATACCAAAAAGTACTAACTTTACGTTTTTGACGTAAGTTAGTTCTGTGAATCAGGCCCACCGTCAGTAAACTGGGACAGAACGGGGTGGGCAGTTAAGATGGTAAAAAGGTTGTCTGTCATCTCTGTAAGTGGAAAATTTCAGGCGGTAAGAATAAATTAAATGTGTTAGTGGTCACATATAGACATTAAATATATATAGGGATATATGTGTGAGAAAACATACATGGGGATAGGGAAGAACTCTTTAAGGCTCGTATGTCATGGTGAACAACTTAGAGCTGCACTGTCTGAGAAGGACCTTTTACGAGTCATTGGTGATGAATGATGGAAATCATTGGAAGGCTGTCCATATGGGCGCAGCGTTTATGAGGGGTCATGTGGGGAAAGGTGGTCAACAGTGTCAAATGCTGCTGATAAGTTGAGTAAGATCAGAACACTGACTCTGCCAAAAAACTACAGATCTTCTGAGCATATCAATAACAGTGACATTTGCCAGACTATTGCCATGGCCGGGTTGTACACCCAACTGGGCATCATCAAGATGGTTATGCTCTTCAAGATGAGAGCACAGTTGGATGGCCGCTAGGTCTTCCAGGATGTTCTTACTACTGGGAGTAGAGTAATGGGCCAATAGTTCCTGGGGGAATCAGCATCAAAATATATATATATTTTTTAAAACAGTATGTCATTAGGCTTTCTTTAAGTTCAGAGGGAACAAGGCCTGAAGTGAAATTTTGATTAGAGGTTTACAGTTGAAACTCAGGATTGGTGTTAGAAAGTGAATCAATCTGAGTGGGAGTGTGTCAGAGGGGGATCCTAAATTAAAGCTACATGAGGCTGGTGCCATGTGCTCCTTTGAGGGAATTATAAAATGATCCTAGGGTGTAAGGTGCAATGGTGACATTGGTGGAATGTGGGGGTCATCAGCTCTAGAATTTAGTACAGTTGTGATTTTATCAATCCAGACGTTAACTATCTTTTTAGAGCAATCCTGTAAAGGTAGAGACGAAGATGTCAGATTGGCAGTATTTGTTAGCATCTCAATTACTTTGAAGATCTATTGTTGTTTGTTTTTTGCATGGATTATTTTATCAGCATAGACGTTTGTGCATTCAACTTGAAGATTAGATTTATTTGAAAAGGTTCATAATCTTTACACCAACTCTTTTCATCGCGCAGTTTCCATTTGTAATCAGTTGAGAGAATTAGAGAGCCATGGGGCTGCATGGGTTTTGTAGTTGCCAGCCTCTCGGTTTTGGATCAATGGTGTATGGGGTGTGGAGATGATCCAAGTACAGAGTTTTAAAGGATCAATGATAGAGGATGGGTAGCTGTGGCAGCTGAAAAGGTATCTTCAGTGATAGTGATCCATTTCACACCTTCTTTGTAAGCAGCAGTGGTCGCATGTTTTGCTATTGAGATGTTCAAAGTAATTGATGTGTAATCCTACCAGATTGTTGGAGAGAAAGTTTTTGAATATCCCCAGAGAGGGCAATAAGCAGGACATGTACACTGTCTGCTGAATGGATATGGAATTGGATATGCTGGAATAAATTGTTGTGCGCTAGTTGAGCTAAATGATTTATAAAAGATAGATGTATTGGGTCACTTAGGTGGATATTAAGGTCACCTAAAATAATAGGGGCTATACTATTTGTGATAAATATTTTTGTGGGTTCTTTGAAAGCATCGAAGAGCACAGTGGGCACATTCGCAAGGGTGGCAGTTTTCTATCTGAGCCTCAGGTTGCTGGTATTATTTTTTGCATAATAAATGTGGAAGGGCTTGTATTATAATGGCAATGTCCCATTCACCGCAATGTGATTAGTCTGCTGCAGCCATTGTCTTTGTTTCAGGCAGCCTTGTATTGTAATGACAATGTCACATTCATCACAATGTGATGACTCTATTGCTTTCATTGTCTTTATTTCAAGGAGGGTAGTAATTATATATCTGAGCCTGCTGGTGTTATTTGCTATATAATAGATTTAGAAGGGCTTGCTTTGTAATGGCAATGCCCCATTCATCCCAATGTGAGGACTCTGCTGCTTTCATTGTCTTAATTTTAGCCCGGAAAATATAGATTTCGGGATAGAATCAGCTTCCAGGTCTTCAGGGTCTGATCTGAAGCCTTTTCCAATATTTCTTGGGTGTGGCATTCCAGGTCTCTTTATTCCATTCACAGTTATTAACACTTCTGAGTCTCACAAGGAATCTAAAAGCTGTTTTTTAAAATCAATCAATTAATCAGGAGGGAGGGTTAGCCCTGGGCCGGGTATCACCCTGGAAGAAGTGGTCATTGTTCTTAATGGCAGATATGTCATATCCAGATGTCACAGAGAAAGCTTTAAATTTCATATAATTAACGTGTACGTCCCAAACTATGATGATCCCCAGTTTTTTCATGCCCTGTCAGCCCGGCTGTTGAAAGAACCACATCTGCCGTTAATCTGGGGCGGTGATTTTAATTGTGTTCTGGATCCAACTTTGGATCGCTCTAAGGGTCCCCCTCGACTTCCCTCTACAGCTGCAAGAGCAATAGTGGATATTAGTGAGCAATTGGGTCTTCTGGATATTTAGCGTATGAGATTCACGGACACTGGTGGGTACACTCATTACTCCTCACCACATGATACCCACACTACAATTGACTTCTGGTTGATTACCCGATCACTTGGCCCCATGTAGTGGCATGTGAGCCGCTCCCTCGTACAATTTCTGACCACTCCCAGGTTCTGTTTGATATTGAGACCCCTCAGAAAAGGAGTGCCTCCTTCACATGGAGATTCCATCCATACTCCCTGCTGGACACAGTCTTTAGGGCTGAACTCGCTGACTCTATTGAAGCTTTCTTTAGCGATAACATTGGCACAGTCGACCGTTTTTCAACAGTGTGGGAGGTGTTCAAGGTATTTATCCGAGGTGTGAATTTCTCTAAACATGCAGGAGTACTCCGCTCACTATGTAACAGATTGAATACCATTGAGAGTCAGCTGGCCAGGTTAGAGAAGGCCTAGCTGCAAGATGGTACTGCACAAATCCTGGAAGATTTGAAGCTAGCACTAGAGGAGTATGGGAAGTTGCAGATAGCGAGGTGAAACATATGGGCAAATATGCTACGGCTAGGGCGTATGGAGAGGGTGAGCGCCCCGGATCGGTCCTTGCTGCCTTGCTGCGTTGTAGGAGGGAGGCTAGCTCAATCATGGAATTAAGTGCTGAGGATGGTAGCTTGCTGCGCGATCCAGATGAGATTGCTAATAGATTTCATAGCTACTACATGGAACTCTATAGCTCTAGAGGGATCCCGGATGAAGCAGCAATGGAGGATTACCTAGAGCACATACACATGCCTTGGCTCAATAGCGAACACAGAGAGCACCTGATGGGTCCACTTAGTCCCTCAGAGATCAGCGCTGCACTTAACGCAATGCACAATGGAAGCGCCCCAGGCCAGGATGGGTTAGCAGTGTATTTTTACAAAGCTTTTAGGGAGTCACTTATTCCGCATTTAGCAGCATTGTTTGAGGAAATGGCCGGAGCAGAGGAATTGCCTCCCTCAATGAGAGAGGCTTTAATAGTTACTCTACTTAAGCCTGGTAAGTCTCCCACAGAATGCTCCTCTTACAGACCCTTTTCGCTTCTGAATGTTGACACCAAGATCTTTGCCAAAATGTTGCCGAATAGACTTGCCCCTTTGGTCCCGCTTCTGGTCAGTCCGGAGCAAGAAGGCGTTTGACTCGGTGGAGTGGGCATTTATGAAGGCAGTCCTGAAGCGAGTGGGTGTAGGCGATGTCTTTCTTAGATTAGTGGCAGTATTGTATAACTCACCGATGGCCAGGATTAGGGTGGGTGATGCGGTCACATCCCCTATTGTGATATCGAGGGGCACCTGTCAGGGCTGTCCGTTATCCCTGTTGCTGTATGCAAACGTGGCAGAACCATTGGCGTGTGCTCTGAGAGAGTATCAGAGGGATTCGCTTCCCAAGTTATCATCTCATAATATCGACGTATGCTGATAACATGCTTTTGTGTCCGAGACCCGGCCACAAATCTCATCCCCATGCTCAATGAAGTGGTGTGTTTCGGGGCTATATCAGGCCTAAAAGTTAATTGGGCTAAGTCGACCATTTTCCACTGACCCCTATGCTGCCTATCACGCTGGATTTCCCATTACAATGGTCTATTGAGCCTGTGCATTACTTAGGTATCCAGGTGCACACAGATTCAGATTTGGTGCTCAAAGAGAATTATGGGAAAGCAATTTCTAAGCTGGAGGACGACGTCGGACGTGGATTCTTCTTCCATTATCAATGATGGGGCGCATTTCCCTTATGAAGATGGTAGTTCTTCCCCGATTCTTATTCCTGTTCCAAAACCTACCGATGTTGCTCCCGAAATCAAAGTTTAAGACACTTCTATCTACACTGATAAAATTGGCTTGGGCTGGGAAAAAGCCACGAACCAAATGGGATACACTCACATTGCCATACTCCATGGGCTGCCTCAGTGCACCCGATTTGGAGCTATATCATAGATCAGCACTGTGTTCTCATGCACACTACTGTATTCATGGTCCACAGAATCTCCCACATCTGCTAATTGAGGGGATTGCGGTTGAACCCAGCACCCTTCCGCAGAGACTGTTGCAAGCACCGGATAGGAGGCCGGGTGTATTAGACTCCATTAACTCCACGGTACATGCCTGGCACGATTTATTAAATAGACAAGCTGGGGCCATCATGTATTCACCCCTACTACCTGTGAACTGGTGTCACTGGTTCAAGGTTAGCAAAGAGAAGGAAGTACTACTCGCACTTAAAAAACTTAACATCACAAAGATAGGGGACCTCTTCCAGGACAGTGAGGTCTGACGATGGGAAGATGTAGCATCTGAAAGCAATTATCACACAATATTGACTCAGTATCACTACTATAGAGTTAGGCACGAGTTACGCAAGATGTTAGGGAATGACATGCGGGAGCCCCTGGAGTTGTTACCCCTATCTTTCTTACTACGCTCCATTTCTCCCTCGAAGACAGTGTCCACCATTTATAACTTGACACAGGAGTCCAAGAAAACACATTTTCTCAAGGCTAGATTAGAGTGGCAGGCCGATCTAGGCACCATCATGGATGATGGTGTGTGGAAATATTGCTGCAAAATGACTAAGCGCATTTCATTAAACGGAAGGCACCGCCTCATACATTTTAAATTCATAAACAGGGTGTACTACACACCAGAGAGACTGTGCCGATTTGGGTTGCGGGGCACAGCGGCTTGTTATCGTTGCAGAGAAAGCGTGGCTGGGTTTCTGCACATAGCCTGGCTTTGTCCTGGGATTGCAAAATTTTAGGATAACGTTTTTGAAACCTTAAATAAGGTTACTGGACTTTCGCTCACTCCAGACCCTTTACTTGCCCTGCTGGGTTATGACAAAAACCTAAGTAAGGATGTCAGGCATTTGGTTGCTATGGGATTGCTGGTGGCCAAGAGCGGAATAGCGATACGCTGGGCGAAGGGCCCAACCCCAACTATGAAGGAGTGGTTCAATGACACATTGTACTGTAACACGCAGTCAGAAAATTATAACGAACTCTTACCCCCTAAGAATCATCCTAAAAACATTTGGGGATTATATCAACTATATCTTGTGGGAAAAGAAACTGGGGAGTCGGAAGGAGGTGAGGATAACTAGATTAGATGTATTTTGATTTGGATATCTGTATTCTTTAACTGTCACACGTTGGATGATGGTGGAGAGATATGCTGTGGGCCTAACTGTTTAGAAGTGGAGGTTGTGTTATCCCTATAACCACTTCCATACTAGATTGCTGTCTTATTCCCTTTTTGTTGTGACCCTCATTATAAACTGGAATCCTGTGATGGGGCCACCCTGCTCCCAGCCAAAATGTATGTGTCTTTGTACTATGTCTGTTGCATACTGTAAAAACGGTTTAAATAAAATATTTTTTTTAAAATAAAAATTAATCAGGGGGATTTGTTAAGCACAACTTATCATCCGTCAGGGTCTCCAGGCGCTGGGGAGGGGGGTTCTTCGCTGCTCTGAACTATTTGTTGTAGAGCCAGGTTTGCATTCTCTTCCGGAACTCCAATAGCGTTGATGCAGATCGCAGGGGCAAGAGGAGGGCATTCCAGAGTGTGGGTACCAGTTGAGAGAAAGAACGGCTGCAGCTTCAGCAACTACGAGGGGCGTGAGCAAGGAGGAGGGATGAGGAGCGGAGTTGTCTTGTGGGCTGGTGGAAGTTCGCTCTCTGGTTGAGGTAGGCTGGGCCCTTGTTGTTAGGGGTTTTGTAGGAGTGGGTGAGGAGTTTGAAGTGGTAGCGTTTGCTGATGGGGAGCCAGTGTAAAGTTCTGAGGTGGGGGGTCATGTGGGTACATCTCTGGAGGTTGATGACCAGCTTGGCAGTTGCATTCGGTATTGTTTGGAGTCTGTTTAGGAGTTGGGTGTTGATCCCTACCTACCTCTCCTTGAATGCCCATCTGGTGGAGGCCAATGAGGAGTGTGTAGTGAGATACGATGTTGAAGGCTGTGGAGATGTCGAAAAGGATGACGGCACCGGTTTCGCCCTTGTCCAGGAGGGCTTTGATGATGTCTGTGGCTGCTATGAGGGTGGTTTCTGTGCCAAAAGAACATGGAAAGTTATCACCACAATCCTGTTTGACCTTTAATTGGACATAGATGGTAAAGATCTTGGAGACTGCATTCAGTCTATCAGTGATGTTTATGAAAATTAGCTACTACATTACCTCATCTAAAGCCCAGACAGAAAGCGCTTGTTTTTCAGTGCTGGATTGGATGGATATTTCTTAAAAGAGACTACCAAGTTGTACTTATGTTACTTCCCCAGGTATTGACTGAGTGACTATTTGTAGAATGTCCCAGAGCTCCATCTTAAACCACTTCCATTCTTCTGGAGGACCTTTATAAAAACATATATTTTGTGAAATTAATGTTTTTGAACTGCGCAGGCAATACCAATAGCTGCTCAAATCCACCCCAAACCTGACATCTTACTTACCTGCTTTTTCGACCGAGACCATCGCCACTGGAACATGGAACTTGAAGACTGTGTACGAGACAGGGAAGACAGCTCAAGTGGCAGCGGAGATGAGAAAAATACAAACCTGACATTATGAGCAAAAAATGTGTCAGACTGACTACAGTCCATCAAGAACTAGATGAGAAAGAATTCTATAAGAAGGAATTCCACTAAGATTACAGTTGTGGATGTTGGAGCTCCTTCATCCTCATGGCCATCAAAAAGCAGACTAGATCTTTAAGAGCTTGCTGTGCAGTTTTGAAGGCAAGAATACACGTAGTTTCATGCACAGAGAGCGGGCCATAGCCTCGCAGATCACCAATATGTTTAGAATTGTGTTTTTTTCTTCTAAGGATACTGAGACAGGCTATCCCGAGCTCAACATTTCTAGAGATGATTATTTACATTAAGCTTGGCATTTCCCTGTACCCACTATAACCCTTGCAAAATATAGAATACAGAATGCTGCTCTGTTGCAGATATTACACTATGCATGTCCATCCATCTGGTTACTTCACTGGTTGGCTTTATAGGAACAGGTCATTTTTAGGAACTGTATATGTTGCAATGTGGTAGCAAGAAGCCATGTACCCATATTGCTTAGGTGGTGTCCGCTCTTATGAACTCTGTAGTTATCCATTTCCATCTTATAGTGGTCCTGCAATACATTACATTTCAAATGTGCATAGTTTTAAACTGTGCACATATTACAGGCTTGTAATTCCACTTTTCTGGTTAGCTAAGTAATAATCTGATTGCATTTTTAGTGAAATATTGTACTTAGAAAGTGCATTTTATTTTGCATTAAAGTCCTTTAAAACAGCTGTAAAACATGAGTCGAGTGTCCTTTTAGTCAAAGCTGCATAGCTATTTGCTTTAGTTTATATGAGTTAATAAATATAGTGAATTTCTTATTTGAGCTTTTATCTGTGCACCTGCTTAATAAAAGCTTTCTCGGAGTAAGGCTCTAGCTCAGCCCACAAAATAAATCCAAGGGTTGGAAAGGCACATTTTAATGAGTCATTTGTTGCTTGTCTCTGAATGCACCCTTCTCCCTCAACACTTCAAGGGTGTTCTTGGAGGTAAGCAGTAGCACCTATGACCAACTTTGGTCACTATTTCTTCAGACTTTCTGGAAATCATTTTACATATGTTTTCCAGTTGCTAACATTTGTACAATTGGAAACTCCCATGTTTCAGCTGTTTTGAATCAAAACTCAACTCAAGAATTATCACCACTGGCTTTTTTAAATTGATAGAGATTTCAGAACAACGTCACTCTGGAGATCTAACAAATGACCATACCTCTTTGCCTGGACTAAGGGCTCCAACTCTTTGACAGCTGTGCAAAGAAAGTGACCTCATACATGGCTCTACATTGATGGAAATGGATCCCTCACAGGTCTCAGTGCCGCAAAATAGCCAACATAAACCCATGAATACATGTTGATTAGACAGCTCTCAGTTAATAACCTGAAATTTGATAATGTGGAAGATGAAGCCAAGAGAGAAACATGAAGAAGGCTAAGACCATCACTTATGCCAAATTTCCTGCCCACCTACGTTTGGTGGCTTCTTCCAAAGGTTTCCAACCAGACCTATTGGATAGGGAGAGACTGCAAATGGTGGAAATGAAAATAGAAATGGGACAGCCCTTGAAGAACAAAGGAAGATTCACCTTACCCTCCACTAAAAGATCTAGAGGGAAGCTAGACTGGTACTAGAGAAAATGATCCATTCAAAAATATTCAAGAAGCTGCTGCTGGAGGTTCTGCAAGCTCATTGCATCAATGTCTCTGCAAGCACTGTCTTGGCAAAGCCTAGGGACATAGCATGTCTAGCTTTCTCGAAGCTTAACTGCAGCATGCACCATGCAGAGAGAGAACATAAAGTCAAAATATCAGAATTATTACACATTTATACATTTTATAGAGAGTTTTGAGAAACCTTAATTTGATGCCAAGCAGTACTAAGAAGCATAACCAGTACAGAACAAATACCTGGACTTTGTACCAAAATTACCAAGTATAGTTAATAAAGTAGAAACCTAACAAATGCTTTTCAGACTGGTGCCACATTTGCTTGATTCAAAATCAACTGATGTCATCGAGTTTACAAAGGCAGCTATACCGTATGCAAACATGTGGGTTAAAAGTGAAGGTAAAAGGAGCAGAACATTTTAAAGGTAAGTAGGGAATATTTAAAGGAGTCCGTCTTCCAGAGTCCTAAGTGGAAGTGCAAAGTAGTTTAAGGAACTTAGGGCCCAATTACGATGGCGGGCGGAAAAGCACTCCGACCGCCGTGGTAGCGGAAATTCACCGTCCGCATGTACTGCGGGAAAACCGGTGGTCAGATTTGGATGAACCGCCAGAAAAATCCGACCGCGGCTGTCAGAATCCACGAAAGACCGCTGAGAGCATGCGGAGCAGGTAAAAATCCGTCGGCGGCGGTCGGTCCTGCAGTGGAAACACCCAAAACCGCCACACGGCCAGAGGAGTGACCGCATATTGAATTAGGATACCATTGCGGTGAAAGCGGAACGATCAGCTTTTTCCGACCACCGCGATCACAACCATTGGTGAATGGGAGAGCCGGCGGAAGGGCCGTTGCATTCCGACCGTCGCAATCGCAAGCATTGATGAATGGGAGAGCCGGCGGAAGAGTGGTTGTATACCCACCGCCGTGCTCGCTCCGGAACAGCAATGGTGGACGACACAACAAGGCTACCAAGTGTGGCTATTAACCTGGCTCAGCCTCAAAAACACCTAACACACCCCAATGAAACATCCCCATGGCAACAAAAAATACAAATCCCAGGTCAACACACACAACACACCTGACAGGAATACACCATTTTGACTCACCCACATAGCTGAGTCTAAAACCAGCCCCTTCCCTGACCACAATCCTTTGCACTACTCCACAATTGAAGGGCCCAACCCCACGGCACAAAGGATAGGCAAATCTGCACACATCACACCATCACAACAACGCACACACCACACACATCACCACCACCACCTTCACACCTGCACCTTTAACCCATTTGCACATCTCATACCATGTCACAGAAGAAAATGCCCAAATTCACTGACAATGAGTTGTCAGTGATGGTAGATGAGGTAATCGGAGTAGAACCACATTTGTTTGGAAACCTGGTCCAACAGACACCATTAGCCACCAGAACGCAAATGTGGGCAAGGATAGTCAGCAGGCTCAATGCAATAGGGACCATCCCGGGCACCAAGTAGGAGATCATGAGGCGGTGGCATGACCTCAAGAGAAAGAGAAGAACAACAAGAACCGTGAGCTGGCTCAGAGGACTGGCGGTGGCCCTCCCATTCCACTACGAGCATTCACTGTATGGGAGGAGAAGGTGCTTGGCATACTGCATCCAGAGAGTCTCACAGGAATACCCGGGGGAGTGGAGGCTGGTAAGTACCAACAAATGTCTACCATCACACTGCTATGTACTGTCTTGCACAACTACAAAGCTACACCTCCTAGGTCAAAATGCATGCATGTGCACCACACTCTCCCCAACACATGTCTCACAGTTCCAACATCCACTCCCTCTGATTCACCCCAAAGGTAGCTAGCAATATTACCATGGGGGCAGGTGTACAGGCAGCCAGCACTACAACTCCCACCAGGCCCCCTTGTCCCAAAGCTTACCAGGATGGAGCACTCCCCCCACCCCACCCAGAAGCAAGTGGCAGACATTGCATTCCCCTCATCAAACTAACAGGTAGGTAGCCATCTTAACAGGGAGGGGATGGTTGTGTTTGGGAAGCCTGCACTACAACTCCCACCAGGCCCCCTTGTCCCAAAGCTCACCAGGATGGAGCACTCCCCCCACCCCACCCAGAAGCATGTGTCAGCCATTGCATTGCCCACCTTCCACTAACAGGTAGGTAGCCATCTTAACAGGGAGGGGATGGTTGTGTTTGGGAAGCCTGCACTACAACTCCCATCAGGCCCCCTTGTCCCAAAGCTCACCAGAATGGAGCACTCCCCCCACCCCACCCAGAAGCATGTGTCAGTCATTGCATCGCCCACCTTCACCTAACAGGTAGGTAGCCATCTTAACAGGGAGGGGTGGTTGTGTTTGGGAAGCCTGCACTACAACTCCCACCAGGCCCCCTTGTCCCAAAGCTCACCAGGATGGAGCACTCCCCCCACCCCACCCAGAAGCATGTGTCAGCCATTGCATTGCCCACCTTCACCTAACAGGTAGGTAGCCATCTTAACAGGGAGGGAGTGGTTGTGTTTGGGAAGCCTGCAATACAACTCCCACCAGGCCCCCTTGTCCCAAAGCTCACCAGGATGGAGCACTCCCCCCACCCCACCCAGAAGAATGTGTCAGCCATTGCATTGTCCACCTTCACCTAACAGGTAGGTAGCCATCTTAACAGGGAGGGGGTGGTTGTGTCTGGGAAGCCTGCACTACAACTCCCACCAGGCCCCCTTGTCCCATAGCTCACCAGGATGGAGCACTGCCCCCCCCCGGAGCAAGTAGCAGCCATTACATCCCCCTCATCAAACTAACAGGTAGGTAGCCATCTTAACAGGGAGGGGGTGGTTCTGTTTGGGAAACCTGCACTACAACTCCCACCAGGCCCCCTTGTCCCAAAGCTCACCAGGATGGAGCACTCCCCCCACCCCACACAGAAGCATGTTTCAGCCATTGAATTGCCCACCTTCACCTAACAGGTAGGTAGCCATCTTAACAGGGAGGGGGTGGTTGTGTCTGGGAAGCCTGCACTACAACTCCCACCAGGCCCCCTTGTCCCAAAGCTCACCAGGATGGAGCACTCCCCCCACCCCACCCAGAAGCAAGTGGCAGACATTGCATTCCCCTCATCAAACTAACAGGTAGGTAGCCATCTTGACAGAGAGGGGGTGGTTGTGTTTGGGAAGCCTGCACTACAACTCCCACCAGGCCCCCTTGTCCCAAAGCTCACCAGGATGGAACACTCCCCCCACCCCACACAGAAGCATGTGTCAGCCATTGCATTGCCCACCTTCACCTAACTGGTAGGTAGCCGTCTTAACAGGGAGGGGGTGGTTGTGTCTGGGAAGCCTGCACTACAACTCCCACCAGGCCCCCTTGTCCCAAAGCTCACCAGGATGGAGTACTCCCCACACCCCACCCAGAAGCATGTGTCAGCCATTGCATTGCCTACCTTCACCTAACAGGTAGGTAGCCATCTTAACAGGGAGGGGGTGTTTGTGTTTGGGAAGCCTGCACTACAACTCCCATCAGGCCCCCTTGTCCCAAAGCTCACCAGGATGGAGCACTCCCCCTACCCCACCCAGAAGCATGTGTCAGCCATTACATTGCCCACCTTCACCTAACAGGTAGGTAGCCATCTTAACAGGGAGGGGGCAGTAGCGGCTCCTCGAGGGAGTGCTGCGGGGCAGTGGGGCGGGGGAGGGGCAGGGTGGGGGTAGTAAACTCCGGAATATGGACGAACGGAGTTGAGTATCTAAATAAATAAATAAAACGAATTACATTGCACGCGCTGCAACGCCAAATCGGCGATGCAGCGCGCAATGTAATTTGTTTTATTTATTTATTTAGTTACTCAACTCCGTTCGTCCGTATTCCGGAGTTTACTAACTCCCCCGCCCCACCGCCCCGCAGCACTCCCTCGAGGAGCCGCTACTGGGAGGGGGTGGTTGTGTCTGGGAAACCTGCACTACAACTCCCACCAGGCCCACTTGTCCCAAAGCTCACCAGGATGGAGCACTCCCCCCACCCCACCCAGAAGCAAGTGGCAGACATTGCATTCCCCTCATCAAACTAACAGGTAGGTAGCCATCTTAACAGGGAGGGGGTGGTTGTGTTTGGGAAGCCTGCACTACAACTCCCACCAGGCCCCCTTGTCCCAAAGCTCACCTAGATGGAGCACTCCCCCACCCCACCCAGAAGCATGTGTCAGCCATTGCATTGCCCACCTTCACCTAACAGGTAGGTAGCCATCTTAACAGGGAGGGGGTGGTTGTGTTTGGGAAGCCTGCACTACAACTCCCACCAGACCCCCTTGTCCCAAAGCTCACCAGGATGGAGCACTCCCCCCACCCCACCCAGAAGCATGTGTCAGCCATTGCATTGCCCAACTTCACCTAACAGGTAGGTAGCCATCTTAACAGGGAGGGGGTGTTTTTGTCTGGGAAGCCTGCACTACAACTCCCACCAGGCCCTCTTGTCCCAAAGCTCACCAGGATGGAGCACTACCCCCCCCCGGAGCAAATGGCAGCCATTACATCCCCCTCATCAAACTAACAGGTAGGTAGCCATCGTAACAGGGAGGGGGTGGTTGTGTTTGGGAAGCCTGCACTACAACTTCCACCACGCCCCCTTGTCCCAAAGCTCACCAAGATGGAGCACTCCCCCCACCCCACCCAGAAGCATGTGTCAGCCATTGTATTGCCCACCTTCACCTAACAGGTAGGTAGCCATCTTAACAGGGAGGGGGTGGTTGTGTCTGGGAAGCCTGCACTACAACTCCCACCAGGCCCCCTTATCCCAAAGCTCACCAGGATGGAGCACTCCCCCCACCCCACCCAGAAGCAAGTGGCAGACATTGCATTCCCCTCATCAAACTAACAGGTAGGTAGCCATCTCAACAGGGAGGGGTGGGTTGTGTTTGGGAAGCCTGCACTACAACTCCCACCAGGCCCGCTTGTCCCAAAGCTCACCAGGATGGAGCTCTCCCCCCACCCCACCCAGAAGCAACTGGCAGACATTGCATTCCCCTCATCAAACTAACAGGTAGGTAGCCATCTTAGCAGGGAGGGGGTGGTTGTGTTTGGGAAGCCTGCACCTCAACTCCCACCAGGCCCCCTTGTCCCAAAGCTCACCAGGATGAAGCACTCCCCCCACCCCACCCAGAAGCATGTGTCAGCCATTGCATTGCCCACCTTCACCTAACAGGTAGGTAGCCATCTTAACAGGGAGGGGGTGGTTGTGTCTGGGAAGCCTGCACTACAACTCCCACCAGGCCCCCTTGTCCCAAAGCTCACCAGCATGGAGCACTCCCCACACCCCACCCAGAAGCATGTGTCAGCCATTGCATTGCCCACCGTCACCTAACAGGTAGTTAGCCGTCTTAACAGGGAGGGGGTGGTTGTGTTTGGGAAGCCTGCACTGCAACTCCCACCAGACCCCCTTGTCCCAAAGCTCACCAGGATGGAGCACTCCCCCACCCCACCTAGAAGCATGTGTCAGCCATTGCATTGCCCAACTTCACCTAACAGGTAGGTAGCCATCTTAACAGGGAGGGCTTGGTTTTGTCTGGGAAGCCTGCACTACAACTCCCACCAGGCTCCCTTGTCCCAAAGCTCACCAGGATGGAGCACTGCCCCACCTGGAGCAAGTGGCAGCCATTACATCCCCCTCATCAAACTAACAGGTAGGTAGCCATCTTAACAGGGAGGGGGTGGTTGTGTTTGGGAAGCCTGCACTGCAACTCCCACCAGACCCCCTTGTCCCAAAGCTCACCAGCATGGAGCACTCCCCCCACCCCACCCAGAAGCATGTGTCAGCCATTACATTGCCCACCTTCACCTAACAGGTAGGTAGCCATATTAACAGGGAGGGGGTGGTTGTGTCTGGGAAGCCTGCACTACAACTCCCACCAGGCCCCCTTGTCCCAGAGCTCACCAGGATGGAGCCCTCCCCACACCCACAACCATGTGGCAGCAATTCCCCACAATTGTGTCACAGTACAGGTAGGTAGACAGTGCATGCACCCTGCCAATCCTCTCAAAAAGCATTGAGCCATATTACCACACCACCCCTCACATGTCACCCAACATGGCATACATCCAATAGTCACTTCCTGTGTGCAGAGAGCCAAGCGTATGTAACTGTCACAGAAATGTAACGTTAAGCCAGCAAGTCACATTGTGAAGAAATACAGGGCACAATCATGTCCAGCACGGAATGCTATGTGTAAGTGTCATGGTGGCAGAGCATGAAGGCCCATAGGAACACAAAACATGCATGGTCAGTTGTTTAAAGAAAGTAAAGTACATGATATCACAAAGGTATGCAAAAGATTACAATGGCTAGTTCTTGCTCAGATGTAACGTCTTCATTGCAGAGCAAACCAAAAAGACAAATCACATAAAGTTGATGGGCTGCAAGTCGGTAGATGACGACATGTTCTTGTAATCACACAATCTGTACGTGGAACATGGTACCTATTTACATGTCACACCATGGACAAGTAATGTATGTACCTACACATCATGGCATGATGTGCAGTACCTTGCAGCCATACAAAGTGAAAACAATGTAAACTGTGTGGTGTAACACATGGAACATCCAAACATCTAACACCATGCTTGTGGAATGCACTTTAATAACCATTTCACCTCTGTTCAACAGGAGATCAACAACTGACTGCTGCAGAAGACACCACCAACCTGCAGAGCCAGTCTCCACACTCGTAACATGGACTCTCGGATGCGGACTCCATAAGTTTCTTGGATGAGGAGCACCGACCTGACCCATCCGGACTGCCAGGGTGCACCATGTCCCAGGCCCCCACTGTCCCCACCACCACTACTTCAGCAACAACAACCGCGCTGACCCCTGCTGCAACGGCCTGTACGGCCTCAACCACCACCACCACCACCCCTGCCTGCAACACTCGCCCTGCCTCAGTGGTTACCAACACCATCACACAATCAGAAGAGGGCAGGCAGAGTCTGCGGGTGCGTCGGGTGGCAACGCCAAAGGTCTGGGACAGCAGGGCAGGTGGGAGGGCAACTGGGGGAAAAAATCGAGAGGACACTGGGACCGAAGCCCTGGCCAACATCGCCAGAGTACTTGGGGCCTACGAACAAGCCCAGGGACACACGGGCAAGGCTCTTTAAGAATCGCGTGAGCTCCGCCTGCTGCTGAGGTCCATAGACACGCGTATGGGCCAAATCGTGGACTTCTTGGGCCAGCTTGTGGGTGTTCTGACGGACAGACCTGTGGCCCAAACTACGGCTCAACCCCCCTCCAGTGGTCCGCAGGATGATCCCCCCACCAGCCCAGCTGCGGCCACAGAGAGGGGTGAGCAGCAACAGGATGACTCCTCAGACACCGCTGACCCCGCAGCAGGAGCCCCGCCTGGAAAATGCAAGAGGGGCCATCCGAGATACACCACGGGAGGATCAAGTGGCAAAGCACCAGCCAAACGCAAGTCAAAGAGACAGCCATGATAGCACCTCTGTACACCTTGAAATTGACTTTGTTGACTATCCTTACCCACACTTCCATGTTGATGGCAGGTGTCTGTTGGACTGTGTCACCTCATCAATGTGGTGACTACTCTATTGTCTTGTTTGCCATTACTGACAACTCATTGATTCACTTTGCACCATTCCTTGAAACATCACTTGTCTGTCACAACCACTCAATGTAAATAAACACTCTTTACACACCTATGTCTTTGTGTCAGCTCCATGTTTATCACAATATGTACAATGTTGACTCAGAACACAATGTACCAGAAGCTCAGATCGTGACGAGGCATTGAGAGTCTGAAGGGACCTAGGGAGACACAAGAGAACGACATTTACTCGTCAGGTGTTGGCATCACAGCCAGTACACAACATTAGTCATCAAGGTACACAAACCAGCACACATCACGAGGAAAAACAATCTCAACATAGACATCATGTAGCTGGTCAGGACTACACTGTGCCACAAACATCAGCCATCAGCACAGAGCCAACAACAGGCAGCAGTCAAGAAGCTCCTCTCGGCCTCATCACCACCATCAAAGACAGCAGACAATGGCACTGTTGTACAATGTTACTCACACTCAAGGGAAGTAGCGGTTGATGATCTGTTGGCGCAGGTCGACACCTTCCTCCTCTCCTCTATCCTCGTCACTGGACATGTGTGGGCTTGCAGGGGGGGGCATCTGCGGCGCATCATCGTCCAGGAGCAGGGGGATCTCCTTGCGCAAGGCCAGGTTGTGGAGCATGCAGCATGCAACAATTATCTGGCACACCTTTTGGGGAGAGTACATCAGTGCACATCCGGTCCTGTCCAGGCACCTAAACCGAGACTTCAGAAGCCCAAAAGTACGCTCCACCACACGACGTGTCCTCCCATGGGCCTCATTGTAGCTGACTTGACCCTTGGTCCTGGGATTCCGCAGTGGGCTCAGCAACTAAGGCCGGTTGGGATATGCAGAGTCACCTAGGTGTCAGATGCACAGAACAATTTTGTAATATGACTGTAGCTGCGGACAGCATGTCACACATAAAGCACAATACTTGACTCAGCTAACTCACCTACAAGCCACGGTCAGGATGCAGATTTGCCATCATCTGTGGTACAATGCTGTTACGCAGGATGTAGGAGTCGTGGGCTGAGCCAGGGAATCTGGCACAGACATGTGAGATGATCATATCTGCCTGGCATACAACCTGCACATTAATGGAATGGAAATGCTTCCTATTCCTGTAGATGTGCTCACGTGCCTGTGGCGGAACCAGGCCAAAATGGGTGCAGTCAATGGCACCAACAACATTAGGGATGTGGGCAAGGGCATAAAAATCACCCTTCACAGCTGCCAAATCCTGTCTTTGTGGAAAATGGATCTAGGTGTTCTTGTATAGCATCATAGCGGACAGAACATCCCGTAGCACCATGCTGAACATTGCCTGGGACATCCCACCTGCGCTGGCCACCGTGTACTGGAACGAGCCCGTTGCAAATAAATGCAGGGCCGCCATCACCTTACATGTTGGTGACACAGCAGTTGGATATGTCCTGCGAGGCCTCAGATGGGGCTCCAACTGAGCACATAGGTCTTGGAGGTTTTTCCGATCCAAACGGAACTTACAGATGATGTCCACATCCTCCATGTCCGCCAGCAAGGTGAATGGACGATGCACATTTGGTCGCCTCCTACATAAGATAAAAGGGGACACTTGTCAATTCAATTCCCCTATGAGATGTGTCCAACATATTACGTCTTGACTGACACAGCGCCAACAATGACTGGCCTGAAACAACAGCTTACAGCACAAGTCACATGCAGAGACAACTTGACCCCAAGTAGTTGTACACGTGATCAGTATGTACAAACTGAGTACACCCAAGACAGATTCAGACTATGTGAATGTAAAATAGGACATTCCAACATCTTGTGTCACCAGCCCTGAGAGTGCTTGACACAGCACATGTCTGAAACAGCATCACTGCTGTCTCTTACGTAGCTGCTGTACCTGCCACACCTTCTTGCGTGAGTCGGACAGGGCACACATTAACAACACAATGAGCACAGTGTGTGCATAAAGATCAAGTACCAACATGAGTATCAGCAATCTACACTGTGAAGTAGGCACATTAAGTAGTCAGTCCATCATTACTGTGTGTTGCTTAGCCATCTCACGCATTGACATGTTTCCATATTTGAGAGTCCATCACACAACAGATCTGTGTACATGCACAACAACATCATCAGTGACATGTGAGGGACTACATGCCAATGCATGTACTCCAGTGCACTGACATGGCATGTGCAGAAATCAGTGAGTTAAATGTCACACTAGCATTCAATTTAACTATCTGGTGGCATGATTCATTGTAAGTGTGGAGTGTTCAATGATGAGAACTGGCCATTGCCATTGCTACAGCATGATGTGTCCATAGGTGCCCTAAGCGTGCACCGCCACCGCAATCACGGTCATTGGCACCAATGTAAAGATGCCAAATCGCGGTAGCGACCGCCTGGGCCCCGCGGTGTGACACCGCCAATGCCCATGCCCATTCAGCCAATGCGAACCGCAATCGCGCTAGAGGAATACACTTTTGGAAATCGTGTTAGGCGTGCTCCGCTACCACGGGCCGGTCATTGAATACAATTGTAAGATGCACGATTGCAGTAGCGACCGCCTGGGCCCCGCGGTGTGACACCGCCAATGCCCATGCCCATTCAGCCAATGCGAACCGCAATCACGCTAGTGGAATACACTTTTGAAAATTGCGTTAGGGGTGCTCCGCTACCGCGGGGCCGGTCATTGGATACAATTGTAAGATGCACGATTGTGGTAGCGACCGCCTGGGCCCCACGGTGTGATACCGCCAATGCCCATGCCCATTCAGCCAATGCAAACCGCAATCGCGCTAGTGGAAAACACTTTTGAAAATTGCGGTAGGCGTGCTCCGCTACCGCGGGGCCAGTCATTGGCCACATTTGAACAAAGCTGATCTGGAACACCAATTGCAGCAGCTGAGTACCACTGAAACAACCCCAGGGGGCTATATATATCTGCGAGAGAGCTACACATTTCCACTGCATCCAGACACTGCTGCCTGCCGTTCTTCATCCCCAACTGCTGCTGTTCCTGTCTCCTGGACCCAGTGATGGCGAGAACTGAGAACATCAGGGCCCGTCCCTTTACAACAGAGGAGCTGGAGGTCCTGGTGGACGAGGTGCTTACACACTACGGGAGGCTATATTTGCTCCTGATGTAATGGTAAGTGTTTCAGAGTGAAATTTGGAGAGTGCAAAGAGTACTCACATGATGTTGCTCTGCTGTAAGTTTGTGTGATACACTGCCTAGCATGCTGACTTCATGTCAATGGGGTGTGTAGCCTTATTACCACAGATCCATGGCTGCATTGAAGGTTGGGAGGGACATGCAGTGTCTTTGCAGCCATACAGTAACACTGCTGGTTTGGAAAGTGGAAATCAGAACAAACATTGCCTGTGCTAATGGATGTCAGAGTCCATTTGCCTTTCACATGCTCATTTGGGACATTACAAACGTGTTTCGTCCAGAGGGTACTGAAGGATGCGTGTACACTTTTCATATTGTCACCATGGATATGTGAGCATTATGCACAAGATCGAAATGCCTGAGGGTGACACTTTTGGTGGAAAACCGCCTATGACACATCAGAGTGATGTACTTCTGAAACATCCTCCTTCCATTGATTTCATGATGTGTACTGACTCGCATGTGTAGGCACAGTTTGACCTCTAATATTGTACATGCATGTGATTGTTCAGATGGGCCAGGTTTAACCTCAGTGTGAGTCCCCCTGGCCTGCACAGATACTGCCCAATTTGACATGGACCCATCAGTAAATGGACACAGTGAGACATATGTGTTGTCTGCCACCCTGTTACTCAATGAGCTATCTCAGGCCTGATAATTGCACAAGACAGACCTTGTGAGAAGGGTGTGAGAATGTAAGATCATGTCCCTAGATGTGACATTCACGACAGTGAGCCACTCACAGGCCAAGGACATTGAGGGGTGTGTAGTGTTGGACACAGTGAGTCTTCCCCAACACATCATTTCCAACATGATGTATGTCTTGCTCTCTCACATACTGCATCACAGATGAGGGCCTTCTTCACATTGCTTTGTGTGCTGCCATTCTGCATGTGCATGAGATGGCCAGGTCCTGTGTCCATCCTCATACCTAAATGCATTTCAATCCGATTATCTGATGCAAATGTACTACGTGTCATGCTGTATGGCCTCTGCTCAAGGTTTCTGTACAGCTGTGCTAAGTGTTTGCATGCTCCTGTCCTGAGACACATTGGAACATGACCCAGTGTCCCTGAAACTTCCTCTTCTTGTCTCCCATGCCTGCAGCTTAAAGTCCGCCAGCGTAAGGCCTTATGGAGGGCCATCGCACGCAAGGTGCGGGCTCTGGGTGTCTCCAACCGACGGCACACACATTGTCACAAGAGGTGGGATGACATCTGCTGGCTGAGCAAAAATGTGGCAGAGATGACGCTGGGGCTTCTCCCTCGGACTGGAAGGTTGTCGCGCAGGAGCATGACACCACTAATGGCCCGCATCTTGGCTGTGACACAGCCAGAGCTGGATGGACGTTTGAGGGCCCATCAGCAGCAAGTTGGGGGTGAGTATTCTGCGAAGGGTGACTTTGGGTGTGAGTGACTGCATGTATCCCAACTCTGCACCAGTGTTGAGCTCTGTGATGTTTCCAGTGTGATGCAATGGCTTGTAAGTGGCCTCTGTGTTGAGTGCAGCTGCCATGCATTTTTGCTACATGTACTTTCTCATGTGTTTAAAATAATGGCCCTTGACATTGCAAGATAAGATGTGGCCTCATGCCATCTGCTGCATTATGGGTGTCATAGACATCACCGGGGAGTGAACATCTGTGTTCCTCATCTTAGTGTGCTTACGTCGATGTGTGCAGTGCCTGACTTTGGAATTGTGAGAACTACACATCTGACAACAATGTGCAAGGGTCGTTGCACTTCAAAGCACAACATGGTGGACATCAGTAGCTCACTGCCATAGTATAAGGACATTCTGGAGTCAGTATCTGTGTTGTCCCCTTAAAGTGACTCCGTATGTGACTGTGACAACATGTTGAGACTTACATCTATCTCACCTACAGGCACGTAGGTATGCTTACAGGAATCAGTATGTCAGGTAACAAGGAGGCACGGGCCAGCTATTTGGCAGTGTGAACGTCACATGGGTAATTAATGCCAACTATGCATGTTTCCATGCATCTTCAGACTTTTGCATAAAGCTTGCACATGCAGACTGCACAGGGTGGTGTGCTACATGGGGGTATCATACTCTAGTTTTTTGCTTTGGTTGCATATGATGTTTGTGAGTAGGGCACTACACTGAACCTATGTCTCTGTCTTTTGCAGCATCTACTGAGGGCACAGAAGGACAGGGGACGGACACCAGTGGTGAGGCATCTGGCACGACTGCTACACATGAGCTCACTGACACTGATGTGACCAGTGCCTCGGAGGGGGACAGGAGTGTCTTGGAAGAATCACTCCCAGAAACACCAACCTCAACATCATCTGACTCTAGCAGTGACTCCTCGATGTTGGTGGGCACAGGGAGTGGGAAATCTGCCTCTTCTTCCACCACACATCGTCCTGTGCCCACCCTCCCGGCTACTACTACTAGTGCTGCCGCAGCAGTAAGAAGCGTAGAGTGTCCTTCCCCCAAGGCACCGCTGCCCCTGCCCCTGTCTCCCCTGCTGCCCTCAGTGTTGAGGCGGTGGACCTTTTGCACCAGCTGTGTGGTGGGTCAGACTACTCTCCTGAATGCCTTCCAGGATCATGACAGGAAGTTGGCACAGGTAGTTGCCTTCATGGAGGGCATTCATTCTGACGTGGGTGGGCTGCACAGAACTGTCCAGTCTTTGTCCTCCACAGTGACGGCAGCCATTCAGCTGTCACAGGCTCAGAGTCCAGGTCCAGTCCCTTCGGCAACCAGCCTGCCAGTGGCAACATCTGATGAGAGTGACCACACACCCTAGTCCTCAGGCTCCAAGTACTCAACACGCAGCACACAACAGCAGCACTCCAAGCGGCCCAGAGCACAGACACCATCCCCCTAACCAAAAACAGGCACACAGGAGCGCAAAGGCAAAAGCACTTCTGGTGACACTCAGGGGCATCAGGCCAAGAAGCAGGCCTCAGGCTCACATGCATCCAAATCACCCCCATCCAAGGACACTCCCATCCCCAAACCTGCTCCCAAAGGCAAACAAACAGTTGCCCTGCCTGCTGTGAAGCTGGTGCCTGCAAAGAGTCCGCACAAACAGCTCTCTAAGGCAGATTCACCCACAACCTCAACTCCCACCCACACCCCTGTGAAGCTGGGACAGGAGAGCAATGTGGGGGGTTCACCTGGTCAACAGGGGATGGAGGGGAACAGGCAAGGCCAGCCCAAGCGTAACACCAGATCCAGCAAATCCCCACAGAGAGAGCCACCTGCACCTGATGCACCTTTGGTTGTGAGTAGGCCTGGGCGGTGAACTTCGCTCCGTTCACGGAGTTTGTGGAGTTTTCTGCACTCCGCACTCCGCGGAGCTCGCGGAGTGCAGAAAACTCTGCTTCGCGATGTGCAGCGGAGTTTTTTCCCTGCTCGCGATCGCGAACGGTAACTTCGCGATCCCGAACAGTAAGTTCGTGGGCGCGAGCTGCCGCTCGGGTAGAATTTCTACCCGAGCCGCAGGAATACCAGCACAAACTGCAGTTCGCACTGCACGCCGCCACTCGCGGAACTTCACAGAGTTTTTATGTAACTTCGCGGAGTTCCGCGTAGCAAAACTCTGCAAACTACTCCCAGGCCTAGTGTGAGTGAGGCTGTTGTGCCCGCCCCACTTCCCACTCCTACCAAGACAATTCTTACCTATCGAATCCCCAAGAAGTGGAAAGGCAGCCCTCCACATTCTCCCTCACACACTGTGTCTCACGGCAGCATGTCTCCGCCTCCCCGTGCCACACTGCCACCCGGTCCAAGCAGCCCTCCGGCTCACAAAGCCACTGATGCCTCTACCTCAGCTGGTCCTCTCTCTCCCAGGTCCAGTCCTCCAACTGGCCCGACAATCAGCTACCTCCCAGTTCAACTGACAGCCAAGTGTGAGGCAAAGTCCCCCTCCCAAACCCATCGCTCCCACAGCGGTGCCTGGACTGCCCATTTGTATCCCCAGAGCTGTGCTGATTCCCATGGCAGTGTACGGTGTTACCCATTCCCTGTGCAGTTCCTCATGCACACATGTACATACTTTGAACTATGGAGTGGCCACTGGCCTTGCTGTTTGTGACTTTGGATGCCCATTCCCTGTGCAGGCTCTCATGCACACATGTATATACTTTGAACTATGGACTGGCCACTGGCCTTGCTGTTTGTCACTTTGGATGCCCATACCCTGTGCAGGTTCTCATGCACACATGTACATACTTTGAACTATGGACTGGCCACTGGCCTTGCTGTTTGTCACTTTGGATGCCCATACCCTGTGCAGGTTCTCATGCACACATGTACATACTTTGAACTATGGACTGGCCAATGGCCTTGCTGTTTTCTACTTTTGGTGCCTATCTGAGTTATATGTAATAAAGACAGTTACTCCTGTTGTCTGCTTTGTCTGTGTCCTTGCTAAATAAGAGGTTTTATGTATGGGTATGGTTTCATGTGACACATGCTCTGTATGCCACTTCAACATTGCCAATTGGTTGTTTTACTTTTTCAGAGTTTGGCAGAGGTGACAGGCACTTTAGTTCTTCAAGACTGTGAGGCCTGAGGGTGCAATGATGGTTGCTTGTGATGATCTACTCTTATCCTAATCACTCTATGGTCAGGTTTGCTACATTGTACACATGTCATGTTATGATGCAATACCACAACAGAGGTGATTTCTATCCACAGGTTTACTTGTGGGGTGGGCATGGTCCATCATATCTGTGTGATCGTTCTTGATGTGTGAACAGCAGTGTTGATGTGTGGTCATCTTGTGTAGGCCTGTCTTCCTAGTCACACGGGGGACATTTGAATATGTGAACTTGAGTGGTCATACAGTGTGAATGGGCCGTCATTGTCAGTAGTGTTGATGTGTGTGTGCCCCTGCAATGCCAACTGCACACATGTATGATCCAGGTAATGAGTGCCTGTTTGTTTCAATTGTCTGCCATGTGCTTCAGATTGTGGGCACATGTAGGAGTTGTAGGTTGGGCACTGTTAGACCTGGTACCATTGGCGTGAGTCTCCCTTCCACTTTTTTCTGATTGCCTCCTCTGTTTTTGATCTGTTTGCTGGTTTTAGATGCTTTGGGCACCGTGCCACTGCTATTCAGTGCCACAGTGCAAGTGCTCCCTATGTTAAATTGATGTATTGATTAGTGACTCCATGATTGGATCATTTGATTTACTTGTCAGACCCTAGTATAGTGCACCAGGTGTGCCCAGGGCTGATAAATCAAATGCTGCTGGTGGGCTTGCAGCACTGGTTGTGACACCCACAGAAGCAGCTTGTAAAGTGTGTCTCAGGCCTGCCATTGCAGAACCTGTGTGCAGTCTGTGACTGCCATGTCGACTTGGCAAGTGCAACCACTTG
Source organism: Calotriton arnoldi (assembly GCA_963921515.1). Classification (NCBI taxonomy): domain Eukaryota; kingdom Metazoa; phylum Chordata; class Amphibia; order Caudata; family Salamandridae; genus Calotriton; species Calotriton arnoldi. The sequence continues at coordinate 362,877 of CAWUFW010001700.1, read as the reverse complement.
CCAGTCCCTAAACCTTCCCTTATCTTCATATCAGACACCCCTATGGTAGGCCCAAGGGCAGGGTGCATTGCAAGTATAAGGTAGGACATGCCTGGTGTGTGTGGCATGTCCTAATAGTGAATCACAGCCATTTTCGTTTTTCACTATTGCAAGGCTACCTGTTCCCCATAGGCCAGAATGGGCAGTTTGATTATTACAGATTATAATCCTAACTGACCCAGGGAACATGGTAGAAAAACGAATTTAGTATGCCTGAACTCAGAATGATAAAATACATCTTTTAGTGAAGTTGGTTTTAACATTCTGTGTTTGAAAATACCACTTTTAGAAAGTAGGTATTTTCTTGCCTAACCATCCAAGCCTGCCTCTGCTAGGTTGTGTATTGTGTGTCTGGTTTTGTGAGTGACAGGGGTTGGGGGGATTCCAGGAGACAGGGTGAGTCAGCACAGGGCTGAATAGAGAGATCTGCATGTAGATGAGTGGGAGGAGTTGCACCTGGGACCTGAATAGGGCTGTGCCTTCCCTCCACAATGCTGGCTCCACCTCCTGTGGTGCGTCTGATGTCCCTGGCCTACACTGTGAAAGGAAAGAAGGAGTCTTGTCAACAAAGTGCTCCAGGACTGACAAGAACTGGTTTGGACTAGGCACAGGACCCTCTGCCTTCAGAGGACAAAGGATTTTGCAGTATAAATATTGGGGCCCTGACCCCAGAACTTTAGATCACTTCTGGAACAACAAGACGGACCTCTGCCAAGGAGAAGAACCAAAGGAAGCTGTAGGAGTTGGACTGCCCCCCTGCCAGTGTGCTGTGTTGCTGGGTTGGCCTACAGTGGTGTCTTCAGTGCCAAGGAGAGGAGAAAGGAACTGCGTGTGTACTTTCATCATCTTACAGAATATTACTCAAAGGGCTTGATTTGAGCTTGCCTCCTGACCGAAGTCTCAGGGATACCAGACTTCACCCCCTTCTGTTTGCCTGCACCTGGAACTTGCTTTTCTGGTGCTACAGAAGGAATTTGCAACACCGACGCCGGCGAGCGACGCCGTCTCCTGCATCGAAGCCGTGAGCGCTGCTCCGACTTGCAACGAAGACTCGATGCCGACCGCCGTGCCACATCGACGCCAGCGAGCGACATCGTAAGCCTGCCATAGCCGTGAGCGCTGCTCCGATGCCTGCTGCTGTGCCGCATCGACCCCGAAGCCGACATCATCGCGGAGCCGATCGTCGACGTGGGTGGTCAAGAATCTATCGACATCGTGACATCGTACGGAACCGTGGCTTCGGCGCCATCGTGACGTCACCTCCTCTCCGGTCCGGAACCGACGCCTCCCCTGCCTGCGCAAGCATCCAGGTCCCGACGCATCATCTCCTCCGAAGCAAGGAACCGACGCTGCAACGCGCCAACGACGCCGCACCTCCCCGACGCCGTGAGCTGTCTTTGTTTTCGCTTTTCCAAGGTACTGTTCTGTGTGGGTCTGTTTTGACTCCGGGCCCGACGCCGCGCACCTCGCGGTCGGCGCCGTACTTTGGGATTTCTTTGACCTCGACGTCGTGATAACTCCAGTTGGGGTTATTTGTTGCAAAAGACTGCTTTTAAGTGAAGAACCTATTTTTAAATCATTTCTACCATCCTGAAGTACTATTTATTACAGTATTGTGGATTTTTGTCGTTTGTGGTCTTGTGATAAATCTATATAAAGTATACTGATTTTTATAAAACCTGTGTGGTGTCCATCTGTAGTGTTTTCACTGTATTACTGTATGTGTTCACAAATGCTTAACACACTGCCTCTGAGATAAGCCTGTCTGCTCGTGCCAAGCTATCAAGGGGGTGAGCAGGGGTTATCCAGTAGTGTAATCCCCTTTCCCTGACTTAGAAGCAAGGGTCCCTATTTGGTCAAAGGTACATACCATTGGCAACTAGAGACCCCCAGTTCTAACAGGCACTGTGTAGCGTGTTGGTGTGTCCTTGAACTCCTGGGGGACACTTACTTGTTGTCGCTGCCAGTTGTGAGTATGCAGTGTGTGTGCCTGCCAAGTCTGTGTTGTGTTTTGTTGATCAGCCATGTGTCTTGTTGCTGTTTGTGCTCACTGTGCAGACCTGCTCAGCCACACTGACATTATTTGTGAGTTTTCTCATGCATTGCTGTTACTTGACCCACTTTTGGCTCCAGTATGGTATGTGTTATGTGGAGTCATGCCATCCCCTATATGTGCTTCTGATGCCTACACATTGTGAGTAACTCCTCTATGTGTTTGTGTACTGTTCACTCCTCACCTGTCCACTACTGACGTACACACCACTTCAATCTCATGTCTTCCACTACATGGCTTGCCAGTGTGTGAGCCTCCCGACCACTTCATAGTGTGACACTATGCTGTGTGGGGCTGAAATGTGTACAGGACCAATGTGCCACTCAGGACAGTTGCCCAAATTAGTTATGTGTTGTTTTCTTCAACTGTTTTGCAGTCATGGTTGCTCATGTGCAGTGCATATGTTTGAGCAGCACAGTCCTCTAGTCATGTTGTTTGCCCCTGGGTTTCCCTTAGTTGTGCATCTGTGGGTGATGGTTAACCTGTATGTGTGTTTGCTGAGGTACTGCTACCCTTCCTGAGTGTGATGTTCTCTGTGTGCTGTGATGATTTGTGTTGTGGGAGTTCATGGTGTGGCACTCAAATATATGTGCTACTGGTTTGGTTGGTGTGCACACAATGCTTGGTGTGCTTGCAGTGCTGTCAGTGTGTGTTGCCTTGAACTTACCTGGTGTGCATCCCCCTGATGTCCAGCTGAGTTTGCTATGTGATGGATTGGTATGTGCATCTGTTGTGTTTTTGTTGTGGATGTATGCAGTGTTTGGCCTGTGTTGGCTCTTTCTACTGACAGATGCTATGTGTGTGTGATGTTCAATTTGCATGAGATTGTGTGTGAGTAGTTGTAGCTGTGTGATACATGCAGATGTGTGTTGCAAGTGTAGGGTGCATTACTTGTGTGTCTGGCACATGCAGCAAGGTGGATTCTTGTTCCTGAGCTTGTTTTGAGTGCACATTGGTGGTTTCTCCTCCTATTTTTGACCTGTCACTTGTGCATGCTTGTTCACTTGATGAGTGGTGTGGTGTCTCAGTCTGTGTCAGCTGATTGTCCCATTGATCCCAGTTATTGTTCATGTTTGTTTTTGGATGGTGCGATTCTTGTTTGTGTTGGGGTATGGTGTCTGGGCATTGGCCCTGAGTGACAATGTTGTGTACTCCTGTTCTGTCTGTGGTCACATTGCCTTTCCACTATTTGGCTGCACATGTCTGGGCTTGTTGGACTTCTGTGGATGTTGTTTGTGGGCTTTATGTTTGGCTATTGTTTTTGTGTCAGCATTGGTTCAGGCATCCCTGAGTGCGGGTGTGAAATTTGTGGATGCACCACAGGGAGTGTGATTGGTTGTCATTGGACTCACAGGACATCATTTGGACCATTCTGTGTGTTTCTCACAGGTGTTGTGTGCTGCAGGTGTGAGGTGGGTAGAGGAGGGGTATGTGTGAAGGTCCTACTTGTGTTTGACAGTCAAGGAGTGTGACAATGAGCCATGTGTGTTGTGCTGATGACATACACATGTCAAGTAAGTGGAGACAGATGTGTGGCTGGTCACTGTATGACTTCAGACACTTCCTGTCATTCCTGTGCCTATGCATGGCCTGCCTTGATGTCTCCCTGAGTTGTTGCACTGAGGTCACTTTGGCTTCATTTCACTCACTGTGCCAGCCATGTCTGATTTGATGGCCTAAGGGTGGTGTAATATGTTCCTTCTCTTGCATGTGATGTACAGATGCTATGTGGCTTGCTCCATGGTTTTCCAGCACTGTCCACTTCACTTTTGGCTGGCCCATTTATTGTCCTCCATTGCTGCTGGCCTATGGTATGGGTATGTGACTGGGTGTCAGTGTGGGGTGTTTGTGAGTGACTTGACAGGCAATGTGAACAGTTCATTCGATGTTCATAGGCAGTGTGAGTCTTCATTTTGTGTTCATACTCAGTTAGCTTCACAGTAGTGGAAGGTTGGTGTGAGGAGGAGGGTTGTCCAGCCCCTGAGCTTCTGTGCAGGGTGTTCCTCTTCACCCCCACCTTCCCAGTCATTCTCCCTTGTCCTTTGATGTGTGAGGTGCAAGGTCTGGCTACACCTGGCAGATTAATTGTGCAGGGGGGCACAGGAGGAGCACACAGCATGTTCTCAAATGGGTGTGGGAAGAGTAGTGTGGAAAGGGTGAAGGTGGAGCCCTGTGAATCTTTGCGGACTGCCCATGCCTGGCGAAGGCCCTGCCTACTACATTGTGCGCAGGTTTTCCCGTGTCTACACTGCTGCGGTGACGTGACCGGGACATTGCTGTGATTTCGCGGTTGATGGGTGACCCGGATGGGGAGGAGTGAGTTTCTGACAGGTGGGAGATGTGTGGGCACACAAGGGAGATGTGTTCCTGTCCCCACCAGAGTGTCTGATGTGGACAGGAACCGTGTGTCGGCACAGGAGTTGTGTGTTGTGGTTGTGTGCGGAGTTGTGTATTTGCGTACCTGTGGCGTTGTCTGCGACGGTGCATTATTTGCTGGTAGTGGAGGAGGTACAGCACTGGAAGGGCTGGGAGAGCTGGATCCATTGCGATCAGGACCGGGTGGAGGGGACCGGGAATCTGGTTTCACGCTCCGCTGTCGTGCTTCCACCGTCTCTGGGTGGGTGGATTCTCCGCTGCGGTGTGATGGGCTGTTTGCGGCATCATGATTTGTACGGCAGACGGAACGTCATTCCGCATGGCGGTGAGTCTCTATTGGCTCGCTCCGCCGCGGTGACGGGCGCAAAATTCTGGCGGTTCACCTGACTCCGCAGCGGACGGAAAATGGGCTATGTTTGTCCATCATAATATGGCGGGCGGGAGGACCGCTGCTGGAGTGCGGAAAAGGGCATGTTCCGCCACCGCGAGCACCGCGGATGTGCCTCCGCCCGCCATCGTAATTAGCCCCTTAGTCACAAGAGAGGGTATGAGACCTTCTCTTGCAACATAGAGACTTAATGGTCTTTGGGGCATATTCTCAAAGACTTATCGCCGATTTATCGGCACTTTAGCGCCGCAAAAGTGGCGATAGATTTTTCGCCCTATTCACAAGCTGGTGCAAACTGCCGTCATCACCAGTTTTCCTGCGATAGCTACCGCAAAAAACATCGCCACGGATGAGTGCGACAACTAACGCTAATGATATGCAGAGTAGGCGTTCCTGTGCAAAAACACACGAAAACACCACTTCGCGCGATTCTCAACGACCAGTCAGATCTGCGATGCGAACCGAGAACAGGCGATAAGGCGCGTTAGCTGCAGGGATTTAACACCTGCCTTTAGCTGGTGCTAAGCAGGATGACTACCTGCAGTATGAAAGGGAGCCCAGCCCAGAGCCACAACTGAAGACCCACAGATGCCATGGAGCCAATGAACATGCAGCTCGGAGACCCAAGAGGGCCACAACACCCACTGCCACCACCCCCAGGACCCCCCCTTCCAGACCCCCTCCGGACTACCACCGAGGCAGCATAGGACAAGACAGCGGACCTTCCGAAAATGGCATGGCCCCTCAGCCACACAAGTGCAGAATGGGGGGAGAGTTGGGAACCAAGTATGTGTGAAGGAGGCAACTCACCCATGAAGAAGAATGTACACAATGCCAAGTGTTGGGGTGATGTGTTGGACAGACCACAGAATGCAGAGCACAGACATGTCCATGTGGACATATACTGGTGGGGTTTGCAGTGTTGTGGACAGTTGCCGCAAACATGTTACCTCAGGCAGTGGGGAAGACCCTGCACATGTAGCTGTGCCGTCCCCCCCTGTAAGCGTAAGCGCAGTGGGCTGGGCCGGCGTACGCTACTCCAGCATAGGAGTGCGGATAAAAAAGGCCGGGGCTCTGGGCGTGGTCCTCTACCGTGATGGGCAACATGTCTGCCAGGGCGGCGCACCTCACCCTGCCACGAGTCTGCCACCGTGACCTCCAGACTCCGTGACATAGGCCCCCAGCGCATCCAGCGGCACAGCAACACGAAGTCATGTGTGTGCCGGATACTGCCTTAGTCCTACCCTGCGGTCAGCAGGTCCCACAATTCAAATCGTGCCACATTTCTGTTAATGGAGGAAACCACTAGTCAACAGACATTGCCCCCAGTGCGGCCCGCCCGGATGACGCATCATCGTTGGCTGCACACCCGCTGACCACTCCAGGTGCCACTAACTCAGTGCACCACAAGTCATCGCCAAGTGGCTGTGGGCCCTCGCTGACCGCTGCCTCCGGCCTACACTGCGGTCAGCAGGTCCCCCAAGTCAAACGATGCATCATCACAGGCTGCACACCCGCTTAGCGCTCCAGGTGCCACTAACTCAGTGCACCACAAGTCATCGCCACGTGGCTGTGGGCCCTCGCTGACCGCTGCCTCCGGCCTACACTGCGGTCAGCAGGTCCCCCAAGTCAAACGACGCATCATCGCTGGCTGCACACCCGCTGAGTGCTCCAGGTGCCACTAACTCAGTGCACCACAAGTCATCGCCACGTGGCTGTGGGCCCTCGCTGACCGCTGCCTCCGGCCTACACTGGGGTCAGCGGGTCCCCCAAGTCAAACAACGCATCATCGCTGGCTGCACACCCGCTGAGCGCTCCAGGTGCCACTGACCCTGTGCAACACAAGTCGACACCACGTGGCAATATTGAGGCAGAATTCAGAAGGCAAAAAGAACATTGCTCCCAGTGCGGCCCGCCCGGACGACGCATCATCGTTGGCTGTGCACCTGCTGAGCGCTCCAGGTGCCACTGACCCTGTGCAACACAAGTCGACGCCACGTGGCAATATTGAGGCAGAATTCAGTAGGCAAAAAGAACATTGCTCCCAGTGCGGCCCGCCCGGACGACGCATCATCGTTGGCTGTGCACCTGCTGAGCGCTGCAGGTGCCACTGACACTGAGCACCACAAGTCATCGCCACGTGGCTGTGGGCCCTCGCTGACTGCTGCCTCCAGCTACACTGCGGTCAGCAGGTCCCCCAAGTCAAACGACGCATCATCGCTGGCTGCACACCCTCTGAGCGCTCCAGGTGCCACTGACCCTGTGTAACACAAGTCGACGCCACGTGGCAATATTGAGGCAGAGTTCAGTAGGCAAAAAGAACATTGCTCCCAGTGCGGCCCGCCAGGACGACGCATCATCGTTGGCTGTGCACCTGCTGAGCGCTCCAGGTGCCACTGACCCTGTGCAGCACAAGTTATCGCCACGTGGCTGTGGGCCCTCGCTGACCGCTGCCTCCGACGCATCATCGCAGGCCGCGCACCCGCCAAGCGCTTCTGGTGCCACAAGCTCAGTGTAGCTCAAGTCATGGACCCTTTATGATGTAATCATATGTGTTTGAGTCCAGTTCTGGTGCCCCTACCTCAGTGCACTGCAAGTCCTGGACCCTTCATGAGTGACTCTGTGTGTGTGATCCGATGATCACTGTTCTAGTTGTTGCCAGCACCAACCACTCCCTGAGGGCTGGCTTACACTCACCCCAAACCCATCCAGCACAGGCGTCACTGGACATGTGACCCTGGTAATAAAAAGGGGCAGGGTGCACGTGCCCGTAGCCAGTTCCACTATCTATCTAAGTGTGTCCGTGTGGTCATTATGTATGCGTGATGGCCCCTGGCCCTACCACATCACATCATGCTGTGGACAGCGGACGCAAGCATGTCACCTCAGGCAGCGGGTAAGACTTTAGACATGTAGCTTTGTCGTCGTCCCCTGTAAGCGTAAGCGGAGTGGGCTGGGCCAGCGTACGTCAGTCCAGCGCAGGGGTGTGTAGAATTAGCCCGGGGCTCAGGGCGTGGTTCAGTTCTGGCCTGGACAAGGAAGTCACCAATGTGTGTGTCTCTGTTGTAGTGTCGGCGCCACCCGGCCCGCAATTGACAATGTTGCAATGTAGCATGCACCTGGAGGGCGGTCTCGCACGAACGGAGAAATGAAGGAGCGCATGACCGCTCGGGGTCTTGGCTCATACATGCCAAGTGTTGTGTGTATCTGCATTGCTGCAGCATGAGCCAAATGCCTAGCCTTAGTCACAGCGCGAGTTCAGCCAGGCATGAACTCTACATCTGTGTCCGCACTAACCTTACCATAGGCCTACACTCACGTGGCCGCCCACCTTCAACGGACAACATCACAGTGTCGTTGTCAGGCTTGTGGGCATGCGCAGACAGGCATGACAATGGTGTTCCATTGGAGTGCAAGTGATGCAACCGCGCAGAGCACACAAGTGAATAGGCTCGGGGGAGGGAGGAGCAGCTGTGAGGCAATGTAACACACAGTGATGCCGCTCATTAGCCAAATGCAAGTCATGTCAAACATGGATCCCAAAGTCGCACACATCCCACCCCACACCCAGCAAGCCACATCACACTTCATGAATGCAAGCAGATGACAAACTGACATTAGGGATGAAAGCTCCTTTGTCTGAACTATCAGGCGGAAGCACATCTGCACATCCGACCTCGGAATTGCATGTGCCCGGCACCCCCTGACAGATACGATAGCAGTTGAGGACGACTCCCACACTATGCACAGCCCGACGACAGACCAACGTATACACACCCCGCACACAGAAGTCCTTGCTCGGAGTTATTTTGCATGGTATGGCCTTCACACTTACTCCCACACCATCCCAGACGTACAACCGTTGCACACTTAAACAACTCATTGATCCGAGCTGTGGCATTTCATCCACAGAACTGGCGCAGGTCAGAACAGTGCCGCTTCAACCAGAGCCACTAACGCAATGGCAGACCCTCCCGGACACATGCACAACCCCTGTCATGTGGAACTGTACCGTGCACGTTTGCTGCATTTACTGGGGGCACTGCCATTGGTAGTGCTGCGAATCAGTTACCGGCTGAGCTTCCGCCTTGCCGTCACCTGCGTGCAGCCTGTGTTGCATTGTCGCTCGTGCATATTCGAGTGGTCCATGGATATCTGCCTATCCAACAGGATGGTAGCCGAACTGGATTTTGATTTGTGTGTGCGCCCCCTGTTGGCCCACGACCATGAGTGTCACCGTGACACCCGTCTATGGGATGCCTGGATACTTGGCATACATGCTGGCAGCTGGACCTGGGAGTTTGCAGAACTCCTCGTGTGCTGTGACCACATTGAGCCGCTCCCCTATTGGGCTGTAGTGCTAATTGGTGAAAGGGGGTGGACGCAGCACATCTGTCCGGACCTGCTAATGGTTAGCCTCGCCGTCCTGTTCAATGAATTCGACAACGACCTCATGTTGAAATGATTGCCTACGAAGCTGCACTAGCTTTCATGGACGTGTAACTACGTACCTGCAGACACAACAGTTAGGAACACATTGCACATGTCCCGACACCTTGTTGGGACTTGGGGTTCTGGTCACATCTCCCACGATGACAGTGGACATGGCTGCATTCGCCTGGACTCCGAATACATGAGCGGACAACAACGTGGGTAGACACACTTATGTGAATGGTGCGGCACTCCCCTGGAGTGGACAGCGGCGCTTGGCAACGTTCCACATTCTGACATACTGCTGCATTGGTCTGCATGTTGTGGCACTTATCTTGGCCGTACTGACACGTATATGCTAATAAAGTCTACGCACCTTCACTTGTATTCAACTGTGATGAGTGTTGATTTGTATGACAATGTGTGTCTCACTGCCTATCTGGGTCACGGCCATACATGCATTACTACAACATCAGGTATGTGGGGTTGTACTAGTACATCATCATCTCACAGTTTCCAGCTATGCCACATGCGAATGGCCATTTTCCACACACAAGCGGCAGCAGTTGTGTCCTCTGTTCTGTTGTGCTGGTGTTGCTGTTTGTTCAACATTGTTGTAAATGTTGCGGTGCTCTGGATCTTATGTGTGTGTGCTGCATTGTAGGTGAGTTGCCCCTTCAGCTCTGATTTGGCTGGCCCTTATCCTTTTCAGGCGGTGTGGCTTTCACTTCTGTGCTTATGCAGTGCTGTGCTGTTGCAGACTTGGGTAAATTGGGCTCTTGGTTGGAGTTGTGACTGTTGGCCATTGTTTGTCCGCAGATGTGCTCTACTTAATTGTGCATGTGTGCCATTGTGCACATCTCCCCCCGTCCCCCCAGTCCCTGGTGGTTACTCACCCTGTTGCTGTTGTGTCGAGTCATGTTGAGCAGTGTCCGGTCCCCCAACTCCTGCCACCGTCTCCCCACTGATGACTGTGGTCACCATTTCCTCCATCTCATCCAGCTCCTCCTGTGGCGCTGGACTCCCACCTCCAGTGTGCATTGCTGCCTACTGGTTGTCTGCGCGTTTCTGCTTGGTCTTGCACTTCACATCATTCCAGCGCCTCTTGACCTTGTCCATTGTCCTCCTCAGCACTCCGACTGCATTCGCCTTGTCCACGATGGACTGCCATGTTGCATTTTTTGTTGCCAATGACACAGTGGAGGTGACGAACAGTTGCTGATGGTGTTCTATCACCTCCGTGATCAGGATCCTGTTTTCCTGTGGACTGAACCGCGTCTTCCTCTTCTTCTTGTCCTTGCCCTTCCCTGACCCCGAGGTCCCAGGCTGGTCCTCCGGGGGGCTTGTGGGGTTCTGGTCATCCTCTGTACCTGCTCCGGCTGCCTCCATTGTGCTTCGCTGTAGTTTGGTTTTTGTTTGTGTTTTTTTTTCTGCTTTTGTAGTGGTTTTTCACGCCTGACGTGTGTGAATTGGAGGCCTGGCGCTGCTTTTCGCTGTTTGTCTAATCGCGGTTGGGCCCATCGCAAATGTTTTTGCGTTCGGGTTTGGATTTTCATCGCCGTCCCGGTAATCTTATCACGGACATTTGACGCGTTATCGGGAGACTATCGCATGTTACCGCCGTGTTGAAAATACGACGTTAACACAGAGTTATTTTCCCGCGATAGACGGTGATATGAAAACTTGCGTTAACCTATTTTGGCGATGTTTATCGCACGTTCTTGAAAATATCCCCCTTAGTGTTTTAAATAAAGACATAGGGCCCGGTTCACAAAAGTAAACTTAGAGTAACTTGATTGTGCATGAGCCTCTTTAAATTAGTCTGAATGACTGCCCTAACTTTTTACTTTTAACTGGCAGTATAGGACTATTATTGTCTAACTGGGCTGACCTTCTTTTCTGCTGGGCATCCATATCTGAGGGGTTATCAGATGAACAGAGCAATGAGGCAGAGAGAGTTGAATTCTAAATAATGGATAACCCGGACCCCGAACTCAGAGAGAGTCTTCTTTCCCTAAGGACAGTCTCCGTTCTGATAACCCCCATAGCCCTTTCTAGCATCCTATCAGTAGAAGTACTTTTAGAAGGGAAAATTGGAGCTGGAGGGACACCAATAATGTTCTTTTTACCCATTTGACTTGGAGGGGATCTTCTGCTTATGCAATGAAATTATAGTCCCCAGAATTCTCCCAATGAATTTAAATGCCCAAACAATTAAGTAAACAAACTTACCTTTCAGAAGAAAACGAAAGAGACAGGGCCCAACCTCTTCCGGACTCTTGGCTCAGTCTTTGCCAGTTTCTGTGATGTAGATGTTTGCTCCTTTTTATTTCTCCTTGTCGATGAAGAACAAAAGCCCATATGACCAGTGGTGGCACTTATTTAATGATTACACCCAAAGATTGAGATATACAAATCCTGCTTCATCAAGTGGTAGCGAGAGGATGGTTTATTTCGCAGGAAAAAAGGAGCTGAAATAATTTGCCCATGTCTCTTAAGTCCAAAACTTGAAGACTGAAGGAGTTTGCGGTTTCGAAGGTGGTTGCAGTGGTGGAGGTGTGAGTATCCATAGGTTTATGCATTTTAATTGTTTCATTAAGAGTTTGGCATTGTGTTGAAGTTATGTGTTTGGTATTTTGGTAGAGGTTGATAGATTAGTCATGTCTACGTGTTTGATGTTGAGCCTTTGAAGTTGTTATCGGACTCGAAGTAGTCCAAGATCCTGGGATAGTTAAGAAATATTAAGCTGTGGTGTTATTTGTCTGCTAAAAGTTTATGGTGCTGATTTGTGAGGTACCATTGACTGAACAATTGAGATATGGAACACAACAAATTGTTGTGAGTGTACTAATATTGATTGGTGTTAGTAGAATCTATTGCTCAAAGGGGAAACTAAATCAGTCAGGGTGATTTTCCGCTGTTCTGATGGTCGAGATTTCATTTGTGTATATGTGTGTGTACAAGGAAGTCGGAGGTTGAACCTTTAATTCCAATTTGTTTCTTGTATGAATGAACTATTTTGAATTCTTGTGCTTGCATATAGTTGTAGAATTTGTGTACGAGAAACATGTAAAGGAGGGCGAGCCACTGCAAGGAGTGAAGAATTGAAGTGTGCCGCACTGGGATTGGTCAGTTGGTATGAAGTGCTACGTTGGGATTGGTTACTGAGTCAACAAGCATTAAGCTGAGATAGGTTCATAAAAAGAAAATTGTGACATAATTGGAGGAAGGTATTACGTATATGGAATTGTAAACTGAACAAAAACATGGACATGTTCTGAATTTGATCATTGCTTGATTATTGTTGAACCTTTGCGATCATGAAATCTTTTAAAGTTTCATGGCACAGTTAGATGATGAAGCTATCACGACAATGCAGTCTTCAGGAATGATATTTCACATTGTGGAGTTAGTAAAGTGTATCAATTTTGAAATATTGGAGAGCAAGTGGGCAAAGAAACGGGGAAAGAAAAAGAAACAATCAGACTACAGAAAAGAATGGTAAACCCCCCCCCAGTACCCCCAGATGAAAATCAGGCGGAGTGTCCTTTCCTGCACAAAAACAATCCTGCCTACAATGCAGGTACCCTTGCATCATGATATAAGGGTGCCTGCATTGGGGCTAGGCAGCCAAAAGTGCGCCTACGCTAGGAAAGGACAGGAATGTGCTGTATAATATTAAATACAGTGTATTCCTGCCCTTTCCCTTTCACACAGTGCAGGGCAGCAAGGTGGCTTGCTGCGTTTCGCTGCATGAAAAAATTGTAAATATGGGCCAAGGTGTCTCTGAGCAAATTGCAGTACTGTAAAGAAGTCCTATATGTGAGACACCTGATTGAGAATGGAATGAGAAAGGTGTCACAGGAGAGAATCGAGGCAATACCGAAAATGAACCCACCCAGAACTCAGAGAAAAGTTAGGATATTCCTGGGAATGGTTGGCTACTGTAGACAGTGGATAGCAAACTTTTCCCTAGTGGCTAAGCCTATACTGAGGCTGATGCGCCTGATCTGCTTCCATGGGACAACAATTGCTTGAAAGCCTTCCTAGCTGAGAGAAAGTCTTGTGCCTGATTACAGCAAAATGTTCACATTGCTTTGCAGTGAGAGGGAGTACTGCACTCTCTCAGTGCTTATACAGGTGCATGGAGACTCTTGAAGACCTGTGGCATACCTTTCAATCACTCATGACTCTGTTGCCCCAGGACTGCCAGGCTGCCTTAAATTATTACGGCAGTTGGTGTCAGTATTGAGAGATGTGAGAGCAAAGTGATGGTTCACCCTCATACAAGTATGGTCCCTCACTCCATGGACATTTTGCTCACCTCTACCAAAACACAGTATTTGACAAACAGCAGACTTCCAAAATACCAACAACAAATAATTGCTGCAGATAGCTGCATTGTTTCCGTTGTCTGAAAGTGAAATTGATGGAGTTGAAGTTGAACATGCCTACCTGGATGTTACTGCTTTATGTACTGAGCCAAGACCAAACATTAAATATGAACCTCTCTATGAGCCCGACAATGTAATTTTTGTGGACGGCTTACATTTACGAGACAAGGCAGGAACTTTGAGAGCAGCTTACGCCAGGGGCGGCTCCTTACCATGAGCGTTGGGGCCACGCCCCACAACCATTTCCGGTCTCCTGTTCTAATAAAAATTTCTAGGCATATTAAAAATAATTCAGAGAGTTCAGCAGCATGGCTGTTACCCTCTGACCCACGCTCTGAGGAAGGTCCAGCAGTCAGGCACATATCATATGCACATGCACTAGTGCGCATGTGCCAGTCACCCGTCGCAGGTTTATCAGGGCTTACCGCCTTACAGCCCAGACTTCTAATACATCAGCACTGTTGGGCCACCCCTCCTGTGACGTACTGCAGCCTCGCTATACAAAGGCAGCCTTGGACGCTTGAGGCTAAAGCCCTTGGTACCCTTGTTTGCATATCAGTCAGCAAGGACGTGTCCGACCCTTTGGCATGACATCGGCAATGCCTGAATGACCACACCCACCCTGTGGCAAGTTGGGAAAGAGTGCTTATGGCTGGAGTACACTACCTCGAGAACCCCATTATGCAAAACTGTTTGCAAAACTGTTTTAAAGAAAGTGTGCACTAACAAAAAAAAATGAAATTCAACTGAATAAATGTCGGAATCTTATTTAAAATATGGCATAATACTGGTTTGTGCTTTATGGGTTAATTTCTGTAATGTATTATTTCTTCAATAAGTAGAAAATGTGCATGTTTTGCTCAAGTTTCTGCATTTTTGCTTCTTAACTACTTAAACCACAAAGTCTCCATTGAAGGGAAACAAACACAAGACCATGTCAATATGGCCATCTGCTTAGAAGGGTTGTTGAAACTGATGAAGGACATTAGAGTGCTAGTCCTCTGCATGCAGCAACGTCATTCCTCATAGCATGGTAGAGTCTTATATGCACAGCAGTACGAAGTATATGAGCTATGGCTCACCATTAATGAATTTAAATGGCAGGTAAGAAAGGGAAACATTGTATGACCCATATTTATTTTTTGTTCAGTGGTGCATCATTCTTTACACAGTAAGGATTGCCAATTAAATATTTAAGTAGTGTCCAGTTTTATTTCATTGCGTTACACAATAGCTTTCCTTTAAATGTGCCCCAAGGCATCAGGTCACATCCACCACACTTATAAATGGAACGTATGGCAAACAGATGATGATGCACAGTGCATGTGGCTGCTTCCTAATCTGATCTCGAAATAGAAACCAAAAGAAGCAGATCTATTGTGCCTGTGGTGCCAACTGTACTATTGTGATGATAACTGTACACCCACTGCAGACTTTGTGAGCCCGAGCATGAACAGGACTGGTTAAGCAACTAGCTACACTGTAAATGTCTACCGTGACGTAGAGTTTAGTACTGGCAGAATCACGGAAAAATGGAACAACTTCAGGGTCAGACAGGGACATAAAATAGGCTCGAACAACAAAATAAAAGTGGCCCAATTAATGAAATAGTGTTTTGCAAGATTGGAAGACTGTATGGATTTAAACTTGCTGTAGAAACGTTTGGTTTTTGAGGCGAGGCAAGATGGCGGACTGACCTGACGAGGCTGCGGTCCTTCACACTCCGCATCCCTTGATCTGCATCCCGCACTTCGCACCTTGTTAGCGGTCTGCGCCTTGATGCTGTAGGTGTATGTTAAGCGGTATGAGGTTGGTCAGCGCTAGTTTACTGCCTCGCATAAGTATCTATGCTGCTCTGCTCTGGCTGTTGGTCCGGAGTCTACACTGTCCACGCCTGGTTTCTGCGGTCTCTCTGGAGCGGTACTGGCGGCTGAAGCGAATCATGGCTCCCAAGCAGGTCAGAGCGGCCAGAGGGGCGCATGAAACTCCGGAGGGAACTGTAACGGATGTCTGCGGTGCGCCCAATGCTCCTAATACTGATGTGTTGAAAGCGCTGGATAATGCCCCTAATATAGCACGCGGACTGAATCCAGGCAGACGGGGCACTCAAGTAAAAAAGGCTGCCGGAGTTAAAGACTCCGCCACTGTTAACGGAGTTGCCGGTGTTGCTGGAGGGACTCGTCAGCGCACAGCAGTGCCGGTAAATATAGAGGGGACTTTGAGGCAGCCTACAATGGTAGAGGCACTAGCAAAAGCCTCGCTGGCACTCCCTGATGCATTAAGCATCGCAATTAAAAGTACAAGCACAAGCACAAGTCAATTTATATTCGATCCTGCGTCCTCCGGCAAAAGCACAGAAATGGAAAAAAAGAACGAGTCTCTGCATTCAGGTCTGCCTACCATTTTGGCAATTGGGCTGCAAGTGCAACCAGGACTGGAGTTGAATTCACAACAGTTTCAGAATTGTCTAATGGGGGTTTGATAGTTGGACATTCAGACTCAGAGGGTTTACCATGCACAGTTGAACTATGCGTTCCATCACAGCCAGTAGTTTTAGCGGAGGAGAACAACGACCTTTTGGAAAGCACCGGGGCCGTATCCACTGATAAATCAAGGACTCTGGTTGACCCTAATCTTGTGGTTTCTGGACAATTGCTGCAACTGCCACAGCTCCCTGCAACAGCAATGCACGGCTCCCCGGAAGGGGATACGTTTTATTCATTAAATGATGATTCTGACTCGCCTATCCCTAGCGATATAAGTATAACGGATGAAACAGACTCGGAGGAATCATCTACAGTACAAAGACCAAGCCGCGGCAAATCAGCCTCACACAGGCGCAGAATCAGATCAAAGTCAAGCACAGATAGAGTCATGGAGCGAAATTTGGAATGGGACTATTCGGCTACTAGCCAGGTCTATGTGAACGGTGTGCCGGGGGCTGTAGAGGGGTCAGTTGCTCCCTCTGGGAGTAACGCTCCTCCTCCGTCTCTTGATCTAGTGTATTTTACGCTAAAACAAATGCAGACCGAGGCCAGAACAGAAAGCAGGAGGTCGCTTCGAGCAACAAAGAAACTACAGGCCTCTATTCGTAAAGTAAACAAGCTATGTTCTGAAATGACTGAAAGGGTAACCCAGGTGGAGGATAGAACGGTTGCTCTGGAGGAGGCTGTGGACAAACTGCAGGAGATCAAAGGGCTGCAGGCAAAACAGGCGATGGACATGTGTTGGAAGCTCGAGGATTTCGAGAATCGCCAACGGAGAAACAACGTCCGTATTCTTGGGATTGCTGAAAATGCAGAAGGGGGGAACATAATGTACTTTGTGGTATCCTTGTTAAAGAGAGCATTCCCGGAACTTTCACACTGGAATTGGGAGACGGAGATCCAAAGGGCCCATCGCTTTCCATTGGTGCAGAAGAGGAACTATTCAGCGAGGCAGGAAGAACACCCCAGGGCAATCCTGATCTATGTCGGGAACTTTATCCTGCGGCAGGCTCTAATCGATATGGCCAGACCAGACGCTAAGCGGCTTTGTGACGGTCATACATTTTTTACCCGGCCTGATTTCTGTCACACCACAGTGGAGCGCAGGTGGAGGCTCCGACAAATGATCTCTGGGTTTCAGGGGCTGGGCTGCGAAGCCTATCTCCTTTATCCCGCCCGCCTTAAGGTTATAGCTAAGGGCCAAGTTCATATTTTTTCTTCAGAAATAAAGGCTCAAGAATTTATGGCAGAACTGAAGGCTTCAAAAGGTAGGGCGGGGGCAGTTTGATGTAAAAATCATTTAACTGAAAAATGATATATATGACGGGTTGTGTAGCGATGATGATTTTGTTTTGTAATACACGGAGAGGGATTCTTTGAAATGTGTGTAAGATGTTGGATTACGAGGGTGGGGGGATGCGCGGGTGGGAGGGCCGGTGACAGTTGAGTTGGGTTTCAGAATGTCACACATAGGTCTGCCTGACCTATTTGCCTCTGTAGGGGGTAGGGGGGGGAGGGGGAGGGGGTAGGTGTTGCCCAGGGGGCAAGGGGTTGGGGGGGGGATAAGGTACAGCACAGCACAATCGTTCAAGTTTGGCACGTTCACAGAAGGCATATGAAGTATATAGTGGGAGTTTGGTTTAGAGAGGTCACGGAGCGCAGGGCTGTATTAAGAGAAAGGAAGAGTATTGACTTCAAGTATGAGGAAAGGCACAAAGTGTAATTATGAATTTTGTTAATCTTAGAATTGTTACGATCAATATTTGTGGGCTTAATGATCAAGCCAAACGTTTTAGGGCTGCTATTATTTTGAAATCTATGCAGGCCGACATTTTATGTCTTCAAGAGACTCACATAGAGGGTAGCAGAGAAGGAATTCTGGAACAACTGGGCTTTCGCCTTCTGGTGGCTACTAAACAGGGTACTAAGACAAGGGGGGTTGCGATCTTGACTCGAAGGAAAGATATAGTAGTTAAGAAGAAACTCTCTGATAGGTGGGGCCGATGGGTAGTATTGAATTGTGTTTTTTCCGGGGAGTCTTTTACTTTGTGTTCACTATATGGTTCTACGGCTGATGATCCAGAAGCATTGGAATATTTAGATATTGAGCTAGCAAATTGTCCTACCCCACTGTTAATGTGTGGTGATTTTAATATTGATGGCTCTGGTGGATTATGGGACAGTTATGGAGGCATTTACGTGGGACGCAAGAAGAGAGTCTTTAAGGCTCTCACAAATTTAGTTAATAATCATGGTCTAATAGATTCATGGCACCAATTAAATGGCAACGATCCCAGCAGTACCTTCTTCTCCGCTCCACATAAGGCAGTTTTTAGGCTTGACTACTTTTTTATTTCACATTCATTAGGGTATCGGGTTAAAATTGAGAAGCACCCTAGAATACTTTCTGACCACAACCCCCTTGTCCTTACACTGACGTTTACTAGTGTAGCACAGGTTGAGCGGATCTGGACGTTTGAAAGAGGGCTTTTGTTAGACCCTGACTATATTATCCATATGAAGAAATGGATCAAGATATATTGGGATATAAACAGATATAGCGCTCCCGCTGGGATTGTATGGGACGCTTTTAAAGCCGGGATTAGGGGGGAGACACTTAGTTATAGTCTCTCACGACAGAAAAGGGAGAAGCAACGTGAGGCACTGCAGAATAAAAATCTAGTTAAAATAGAGGAGGAGTTGGCAACTGCAGTAAAGATAGGGTTACCCTTAGAGGATATTATTCTCAGGCTAGCCTGGGCAAAGGCAGAAATTGGTGATCGCGCCGCATCAAAGGCAGCAGAACTCTTCTTAGCCAAAAAAGAACAGTGCCATGAATTCAGCGAACAAGTGGGCCATTTGCTGGCAGTTAGACTTAGGCAAAGAAGCGTGGGATGCGAAATAAATCAAATTATAGACAAACACGGAAGTCTAATTACGGACCCATCAGGGATTCAAGAAGTATTTCGGCAATTTTCCCAACAACTATATGATGCAGCACCCCCATACAGCAGAGTCAGATTCAGGGCTATCTCAATGATATACCATTGCAGAACATTGAAAGTGAGGATAGCATTAAACTTGAGGCAGCATTAACACAGGATGAGATTTTTTGCGCTTTAAAGAACCTCCCCTCAGGGAAGGCCGCTGGCCCTGACCAGATCCCCCTGGAATTTTATAAAAAAATTTGGGAAGACGTTGGTTCTGATTTGATTAAAATATTATGTCTGGCACAACTTGGGGGTTCAATTCCAGATTCTTGGTCTGGGGCAGATATCATTATAATCTTAAAAAAGGGGAAACCACCCCAGGAACCAGGGTCATACCAGCCAATTACTTTAATAAATAGTGACGTAAAGATACTATCTAAGGCTCTTGCTAGTAGGTTAAATTCTATAATTGGAAAGGTAATATTCCCATATCAACATGGGTTTATTCCGGGGAGAGGGACCACTCAACACATTCGGCGGGCAATAACCCTATTCGATGCAGCAGAAGTCTCAGGGGACCCTATGGCTCTGCTGCTCTTAGACGCAGAGAAGGCCTTTGATAGGGTCTCCTGGGATTATCTATGGGAGGCATTGAGATGGTTTGGTTTAGGACAGGGGTTTATCAAGGCTATCAGCAATTTATATAAAGCTCCAACAGCTCGCCTTAGAATTAATGGGAAATACACAGCATCTTTCGATATAAAAAGAGGCACCAGGCAGGGGTGTCCATGTTCACCCCTTCTTTTTGCTATTTATATAGACCCCCTATTACGGCAATTTGAATCTAGCCGGGAAATCAAGCCTATCATATATCATGAGATACCCACAAAGGTTCTTGCATATTCAGATGACGTGGCTTTGGTAACATCTAATCCCGTAACAGCAATAAAGGCTGTTGAGGATATAGCTCTAGCTTTTGGAGAAATTTCGGGATACGCATTAAACAATCAGAAGACCCAGATTGTAGTGAATGGGGAGATTGCTAGTTCTGATCCGCATATGTTAGACTCAGTGGTGTATCTTGGGATTATTATAACCTCAGACTTGGATAAATTAGTGGCTATGAATATTGCTCCAATAATACGGAAGGCAAATATAGATCTTGATAGATTCCACAATCTACACCTATCACTGGTTGGCCGCTGTAATGTGATTAAAATCTTCTCCCAAAGATCTTATATTTATTCAGGGCAATCCCTTGGAATTCGAGAAAAATGGCTTACTAGTTTAGATAATATGACCAATCGATTTTTGTGGGCACATGGCAAAACAAGAAGGGCTTTACGATATATGTCTTTACCCTTGGAAAGAGGTGGATGGGCTGTCCCAGATTTCAAGTTTTATTATTGGGCCGCGGCATTTCAGTATATGTGTGGGATGATTGGTGGGGGTGTTATAGATCCAGCCAATTTTCTAGATAGATCATCAGATGTTTATAGGGCACTGGTGGGGGAAGATGCAGCGAATTGCTTTTTAAAATTTAGTGAGCCGAGTTATTACAAGAGAACCAAATCTAAAACTCTGCAAGCAGCTTTTAAAATCTGGGCCGCATTAAGGAAAAAGTTGGGGTTAGGGAGAATAAATTACTACACTCAATTGTTTGGCAATCCCACGCTCCCACAAATTTGTTCGGACCAAACTATGGCTGTGTGGGCAGAGTGTGGCATTACGAAAGTTGGAGATCTAATGGGTTCAGATGGGTTTTTGCAATTTAAGGATATTCAGGATAAGTTTGGAATCGATTCACGGAATTTTTTTAAATATCTCCAACTCAGAAGCTTTTCCACTAAAAAGTGGGGTGGGCGTTTAGGATTCCGTAAGGCTGAAATTATTGAGGAAATAAGAAGTAGGGAAGGCTGTACTATTAAAGGAATTTATAAAGAATTAGTTGTAACAAAAGTGGATGATCTTGAAAAACATGGCAAAAAATGGGAAGACAGGCTGGGAACTGATTTGGATAATTTTTTTCAGTCTTTAGAGCTGGCGCGGACAGTACTAAGTTTAGCTGGGCTACGGGCCCAGCATTATAAAACAGCTTTCTCTTTATATTATACACCGGCTAAGATTTCACAATGGGGGGGACAAGAGGGTATTACATGTCCACGGTGTAACTCATTTAACGCCGATTTAGTCCATATGTTTTCTACTTGTCCAGGCCTTGATAGGATTAAATTATCAATTACAGCATTTTTTGAATCCTCCTTGGGCTATAAAATTAAATTAACTCCATCCTTAATGCTTCTCGGGGTGGATAATAGTCAGGGGCAATCGACGGCGGATTATTTTCTTTTTTTGGCTATGGCTGTTTTACGAATAACTGTCGCTTCAGTCTGGTTAGATCAAGCCGCACCAACATTTCAGTTATGGTTAGCCCGGCTGCTCTCGATATTTAATTTGGAAAGGGGAATATATGAAAGGAAGGGTAAAAGAGGGAAAATCTTAGGCAGACGCATATGGGCTCCTATGTATAGCTGGAAGGAGTCGCTGGCTCATAATGGTTTCTAGATATTTTTGTTTTTATGCATAAAAATTCGAGTCATGATATAGTTTGTCCTTATGCTAGTTTCTCATCTGTCATCCTGTATTATTTATTTTCTCTTTCTCTTTTTTCTCTCATTTATCTGATGGATAGTTCTTTCTTTTTCATTTATTTTACCTCATGATTACAGCCTTTAACTTTAGAAGAATTGTTTCTTTCTTTTTCTAGGGGGTTGTATTATGTGGTGTATGTTTATAATGAATTGTTAAAATGTATATTGATTATTTATCCTTTTTTGGCCATAATCAATAGATATATGCTGTGCTGTACACGGAATAAACCAATAAAAAAATATATTAAAAAAAAAAGAAACGTTTGGTTTTTAATCTCAAGGAAATCAACAGTAAAACTTGGCCGTGTAGACCATAAAATTGGCCACAAACATGCATTAAATATATTCAAAGCTTGACTGTACACATGTTCTAAAATATTGAAGCCCCTCATATACTACTGCATAACAAATATTACAGTTACAGTATCCACATCCAACTAGTACCCAGAGGCTTGCCTATTGTAAGGTAAATGTGAAATGGCTGATAATGTAAAGGACACTTGGCTTGATCACCTTCAAGGACTGTATTTACGCCCCACTTCTTTGAAAGATCACCAGCCGCCACTGGCTTACGCTGTTTGTACAATTCAGGAAGTGGTAGAAGCCTGCTTGCTTCGAGGTGTTACCTCTGCACAAGTAGGGGAAATAATTGCCCTTACAAGAGCATGCAATCTTTCAACTCAATTGAGACTGACTATATTTACAGATTGTCAGTATGCCTTAGGTGTGGTCCATGATTTTGGTCAGTTGTGGTCACAGAGGGGGTTTCGGACGTCATCTGTTTCTCCGATACCTAATGGAGAATATGTGAGGAAATTGTTAGAAGCTTTGCAACTGTCACAATAGATTGCTGTAGTTAAATGTGATTATGTCACTGCTGAAAATAGATATGCTGATGAAGTTGAGAAATTAGCCTAAATATAGCAACAATTAGTTTTTGGGGGAAAAATGGGAAAAAGTGCTGCAGAAGAAAATGTCTGGTGCTTTTCCTATAAATGGCATCAACGAAGGGTAAGTCAACATCTTCCCAGCTTTCAGGCACAGGCCGACTAGAATCAGAAAACCACGGGGCATATCATCAAGGGCCTTATCTCCGCTTTTTTGGCTTTAAAAGACAGAAAAGCGGAGATAATGTTTTCGCCCTATTAACAAGAGGGTGCTAACATGCATAATCGCATGTTAGCACCCTTTTTCCCTACGCCTCCCTTTGCATCTCTAATGAGATGCAAAGTGAGCGTTCCTTCCCAAAATAACTGGAGAAATGTTGCTAACCGACATTTCTCCAATTATCAATGGGCACGCTAACAAGCATAGCGATAAGAAAAGTAGCGCTAACCGCGGTTATCGCTACTTTCCTAACACCTGCTTTTAGTTTGGCTTAGCCATGATATCCAATGGAAGGTGGATATCATGGTTAAGTATGCCCTGCCCTATCAACAACGTAGCGCCAAACGTTGTGCGATTATCGCTGGAATCCCAGCGATAATTGCACATTTGGCAGCTAACTCGGTTATTTTTATCGCTCTGGAGATAAGCGTCGCTGATAGCGCGCTATCTCCGTGATAAAAACAAGCGATAGCCGGCGATAATTATCCTAGCGCTAAGTGCGCTTAGCGATGATTATCGCCGGTTGTTGATGATATGCCCCCACATTTGTTAACGCAGTTTTGGCATTTTATTGGGAGATAGCCAATTTTTCGTATTTTACATGCTTTCAACCTTCTTTCAGTTTGTGGTGCAAAGAGGTGTGAAACCCAATGTGGGATCCCGGAGAGCTATACTTTTCTGAAAACTAGACAAATACCTAAATTCAGCAAGGCATCATTTGTGCAGATCCTTCAAAGCTTTCCTATTTAAATTAACAGTTGAATTAAAAAAATATTGAAATTGAGTTGAAATAGACAGCTATTTGTGTCTATGTTTACATCTGTAACTTCTTCTTACTATAGTCAATTTTCTAAAGTAATATACCATTACGTCCGCTGGACCCGTTTGGTTGTGAGGATATATAGGGCTTGTAGGTGCTCCAAGGACCCAAGGAACCCAGAGCCAACAACCAAGCTGCATTTTACAATGGTTTTTCATTGTGTACCGACTATACAGTAATTCATATGACAAATGATGAAGAATGGAAAAAGTGTATCAAGGAAAACTCTTTATTTCTGAAATGTACACCAGATACTGAGTTTAAGAGCAGTAGTTGTTTGTACATCTCTCAATTTATGGGTTCCCATACTGGCATGTGGTTCACAGAGCAATTTGTAAAATGTCTTCTGTGTTACACACTTGCTTACATTTGAAAGGCACAAGCATAGAGATATTCAATTGGTAATAACAAATGTTGAACTATTTTGTATTGTTCAACACAAATGAGGCCGCTCCCAGAGTAGTGACCGAAGGTGCTCAAGAATAAATTGTGAGTGTGGACATCTCACAAAAAGTGAAGGACTGGCCTCACACACCGCCTGGTGTCATACTTCATCGTCGGCAGTCCTCGCCCTCTAAAAACTCAGTTTGATAGAGGGCGGGCATTCACCTGATGACAGGGATGCACTTCTAAACTAAGTGGGGGCCTATGGGAAGTGAGTGAAATTTAGAAACCATTACAGTTGCCAAATTAAATTTTTAATAGGGTAGGCGGCTGTATGGTATTAAAAAAGGTGGACGTGGAGTGGGGAAAATTATTATCCCCTCACCGTAGTGAATAGGGTCAACATGTTTCTGCCTGGTGTCCCTAAGGGGTACGTGGCATTCATCAGGACCTGTATCAAAAGGGTTCCGTTCTTACCAACGTTCGTGGTGAGAAAATACCACTAGGTGGGGTGACCTTTGCCACTCTCCACTTCAGGGTGGTCTCTGTAAACCCTAGAACCTCAATCTACGCGCTCCAGGGGAGGCGAGAAGAACACGGCTAGGTGACACCGTGGAAAGCGCACCTTGATGCAAGTCTGACTACAGGGATTTTCCCTCCATTCCTCCTCCGATGTCTTTTTCAAGCATTCCTGCTGCACGATCGCGCATGGGGCGCGATTGTGCAGCAGGAATGCTTTTTTTCTTTTCTTTTTTAAATGGCATTTTATGTCGGGGTGCGGCTCCTTGGGCAAGGGTCGCTCCCCTTGGGGGTGTATATTTTGTTGATGGGTCTGCCCCTCTTTGGGGGGGCAGATCTAATATTATAATCAATAATTTAGTAGTTTGTAACCACTAGGCCACCAGGGGTCTTTTTATTTTATTTTGAAAGTGCTTTTTGTGTTGGGGCGAACATTTTGTGGCTGGGTCTGCCCCCCTTGGGGGGGGGAATCTATAAATACTTTAAAAAAGGCATTATGTGACCACTAGGCCACCAGGGAATTTTTTTTTTTAATTTAGAAAGTGCCTTTGTGTTGGGGAGCGGCCCCTTGGGCAAGGGTCGCTCCCCTTGGGGGATAATTTTTTTAGTAGTGGTCCGCCCCCCTTGTGTGGGCAGATTGAATTAATAAAAAAGTTGCTGTAAGCCCACTAGGCCACCAGGGATTTATATTTTTTATAAATATGTTTTTGGGGAGCGGCCCCTTAGGCAAGGGCTGCTCCCCTTTGGGAATCATTTATTGTGGCCGCTTTCTGCCCCCTTGGGGGCAGATCGGCCTTGTTATTCTAGGCCCATCTGCCCCCTTGGGGCAGAAGCCATTAGACACCAGGGATTGTTTGTTTGTGTTGTTGGGGAGCGGCCCCTTGGGCAATGGTCGCTCCCTTTGGGGATCATTAATTTTGGCTGTTTCTGCCTCCCTTGGGGGCAGATCGGCCTTGTTATTCTAGGGCCCATCTGCCCCCAAGACGGGCAGAATCCATTAGACACCAGGGATTGTTTGAGTTGTTTGGGAGCGGCCCCTTGGGCAAGGGTCGCTCCCCTTTATGGGGTATTTATTGTGGTCGTTTCTGTCCCCTTTGGGGGCAGATTGGCCATATGTTTTTAGGCCCATCTGTCTCCTAGGGGGGCAGAAGCCACTAGACACCAGGGCTTTTTAATGGTGTTGGGTAGTGACCCCTTGGGCAAGGGTCGCTCCGCCTTTATGAGAGTGAATTTTTTGGCTGTTTCTGCTCCCTCTGGTTGATCTGCAGTTTTGCGTAGTTGCATTTTTTGGTAAGAAAAACATTTTCGTTGTGTTTACTCAAATTGAGTATTAATGTCATGCATGAATGAATTTTTTGTAAGTGGTGTCATATTAGCAGCATATTTAGTTAGTGTTTTGTGCATGAAAATCTTTGCGATGTGTTTTGCGTTGTCTTATGTGTAATTTTCTTTTTTTTGTTTTTCTTTTTTAGTGCGATACTGTTGGTCCTTACTGTGTCTGTGCAGAGTAGGTGGTGGTGTGTCTAGCTGCTTCTGGCAAGTGAGTGGTATTGTGTCGGAGTATATAGGTCTTTGTGCTAAAGCTACTTTTGGTTTATTTCAGTTTTTTACAAAGGGTTTGTTGTTTTTGACTTGTTTGACAAGTTACCTTTATTAGTAAGCATTATGGCTAGCCGTAGAATGACTGCTCAGCAGGTGGTTGGTATGCTTCTTGAATCTTCCTCTGAGCAGGATTATGAGACTGACAGTGTGTCTGAGGGAGAGGAGGGAGGGGAAGATTCAGGCAGTGAGTTTTCTCTCCACATGGAATCATCGGATGATGAAGCTACTCTCAGTGCGGATGAAGCTACTCTCGGTGTGGATGAAGCTACTCTCAGCGCAGATGAAGTGCCTGTTTTAGAGGAGGACACTGCTGTGCCGATGGTGCAAGAGGCATCTGGATTGCAGCCTGGGGCTTTAAGGCTTCCCATTGGAAGTGCTGGACTCTGGGTTGATCGAAACATGGTGCAGCCGGTGTTGCCTGCCTTTAGTGGTGATGCAGGGTGTAGAGTGGATTGTGAAACTTTTTTGCCTATACAGTTTTTTCAGTTGTTTATGGATGATGTATTTTTGGGTGAGATTGTTGAGCAGACTAATTTGTATGCTGAACAGTTTTTGAGGGACAACAGTGCCAGACTTAGGCCCCACTCTAGAGCTACCCGGTGGACTCCCACAAATCTGGAAGAGATGAAGAAGTTTTTGGGTTTGACTCCATTGATGGGTTTGATAAGGAAGCCGTCCATGGCTTCATATTGATCTACCAGTCCCTTGATGGCAACGGCCATATTTCCTGCAATTATGACTCGTGATCGGTATTTACTTTTGCTTCGGATGCTGCATTTTGTTGATAATGCTTTGGCGTTGCCACGAGATCACCCTGACTGTGACTGTCTTTTTAAGATTCGGCCTGTTCTTGATCACTTTGTAGATCGATTTTCAGAGATCTATACTCCAGGGAAAGAAATATCTATTGATGAGTCTTTGGTCCTGTTCAAGGGCCGTTTGGTTTTTAGGCAGTACATTCCTAGCAAGAGGGCACGTTATGGAATTAAGCTGTATATGTTGTCTGAGAGTAGGACAGGATATGTTTTTAATTTCCGTGTGTACACTGGTAGGGATTCCACTATTGACCCCCCTGGTTGTCCATCCACTTTTGGAGTTTCAGAGAAAATTGTGTGGGATCTTGCTAGAGGACTGTTTAACAGAGGACACCATTTGTACCTTGATAACTTCTACACTGCTGTGCACTTGTTTAAGGAATTGTTCAAAGTGGACACTTTTGCTTGTGGCACAATCCGCTCTAACCGTAAAGGTTATCCAAAAGAGCTTGTTTGCAAAAACTTCAGAGGGGACAGTGCAGTTCCTTGCGTAGTGATGAACTACTAGCTGTGAAATTTGTGGACAGGAGGGATGTGTACATGCTGACTACCATCGATGATGAGAGTACTTCAGCTGTGGCTGTTTGGGGTCAGATTGCTGAAGTGCGCAAACCTGTGTGCATTTTAGACTACAATAAGCACATGGGTGGTGTTGATAGAGTAGATCAGAGGTTGGAACCTTACACTGCTATTCGTAAGGCTTACATTTGGTATAAGAAGTTGGCCATCCATCTCTTCAATTTAGCAACTTTCAATGCTTTTGTTGTGTTCAAGGAGTGTTCTCCTGCGTCAAAGTTGACTTTTGTTCAGTTTCAGGAGTCTGTGATAGGCAGCCTTGTTGTTGTGGAACAGGCAAGTGTTCCTAGAGTTGGAGTGGTGGAGGATGTGGCTAGATTGAAAGATCACCACTTTCCTGATTTAATTCCTCCCACGCCCAAAAACCAATCCCTGTAAGAGATGTAGAGTCTGCTTGCGAAGAGGTGTGTGGAAGGAGAGTCGTATGCACTGTGCCGATTGTCCTTCTAATCCTGGGCTGTGTGTGCCCACATGTTTCAGATTGTATCACACTCAAAAGAGTTTTTGGGAGCAACCATGAGTCTAATAGTGTACTGCCTGGTCTGTATGGTTTTATATAGTTAAAGTAAATTCATTCATGCATGACATTAATACTTTAGTTTAACGTTTGGCAATAGAATGATGTCTTTAGTTACTGCTGTTGTTTTTGTAGTTATAGTTTTGTATTTAGTTGCAATTTGTTTGTGTTTTCTTTCTTGTTTAAAAACAATTTATGACGGTGTGCGTGGACTGGAGCTTGGCTGGCGGTGTGCATGGACTGGTGCTTGGCTGGCGGTGAGTGGACTGGAGCTTGGCTGGCGGTGAGTGGACTGATGCTTGGCTGGCGGTGTGCGTGGATTGGCGCTTGGCTGGTGGTGTGTGTGGATTGGCGCTTGGCTGGCAGTGTGCATGGATTGGCGCTTGGCTGGTGCTGTGCGTGGATTGGCGATTGGCTGGCGGTGTGCGTGGGTTGGTGCTTGGCTGGCGGTGTGCATGGATTGGCGCTTGGCTGGCGGTGTGCGTGGACTGGTGCTTGGCTGGCGGTGAGTGGACTGGTGCTTGGCAGGCGGTGTGCGTGGATTGGCGCTTGGCTGGCAGTGTGCATGGATTTGCGCTTGGCTGGCGGTGTGCGTGGATTGGCGCTTGGCTGGTGGTGTGCATGGACGGGCGCTTGGCTGGCGGTGTGCGTGGACGGGCGCTTGGCTGGCGGTGTGCGTGGACGGGCGCTTGGCTGGCGGTGTGTGAGTAGTGACTTGCTGCTGGTCACTACACACACTGCTAGCTAAACGCCACTCCACGCAATCCGTGAGCTGGTGTGGTTGCTGTGTCAGGAATGTGGACGTGTGAAAGTGATGGGCCCTTGAATGGCAACTGTCTGCTGGTGTGAGTGTTGTAATGTGCTGGGCCCGTGGCTGGCGGTGTGAATGGTTTTGTATGTGTCACACGTATGAAAGGTGTATGAATGGCCTGTAAAGCGGTTGGTGCCTTGTCGTGGCTTTACAGCTCACGAGCTGTGAGTCAATGGTTCAGTTTCTCGTCCTTTCAATTATTAACAGTGCATTTCATTTTTGTGAAATCTCTGGTTAATACAACTGTATATACTGAACCATCACTCACCCTCGTGCCAAATCCAACCAGCATGTCTGTGTGCTTGAAGAATAGGTGGTTGTGCAGAAATATTTGTCTTTTCTGTCTTTCTCAAGCAGGGTGTACCTTGTCCCTTTTTGTGAGTGTTGTAATGTGTTGGTTTCGTGCCTGGTGGTGTGAATGGTCTTGTGTGTATCACGTATGAAAGGTGTGTGAATGGCCTGTAAAGCGGTGCCTTGCCGTGGCTTTACAGCTCACGAGCTGCGAGTCACTGGTTCAGTTTTTTGTCCTTTTAATTATTGACAGTGCATTTCATTTTTGTGAAATCTCTTGTTAATAAAATTTTATATACTGAACCATCACTCGCCCTCGTGCCAAATCCAACCAGTATGTGTGTGTGCTTGAGGAATAGATGGCTGTGCAGTAATCTTTGTCTTTTTAGTCTCTCTGCCAAGGTGTACATTCCATATAAGAATAACCTACCAACTGTAGATACTATCGTAAACTAAACACCCATGGGAGTACATGGTGATGTCTCTCTTGTGGATACCAACACGTTATCTTACCCACAATGTCCTGCAAACCTCAAAATGTCTGTCACATTTTCCTTGCATTATTGTGCCAAAATTTTCACGCTGCAGAAAGAAACAACAAATTTCCTACCCCCGCCTTTCTCCAAGTATCCCAATAGAAATGGTACCTCACTCGCGTGGGAGGCCCAAGTACCCGCGACAGGCAAGGGCCCAAAACGTAGTGAGGCGACATCAAAATTGACTATCACAAAACAACCTGGTTTTGCAAGGGTGGTCACCTGGGTTTTTGGCCCCGTGCTCGGCGGCCAGCTAGGGAAACCTACCAAACCCACACATTTCTGAAAACTAGACACCCGGGGGATTTCAGGGAGGTGTAGCTTGCGTGGATCCCCAACGTTTTCTTACCCAGAATCCCCTGCAAACCTCAAATTTAGCTGAAAAAATCACTTTTTCCACACATTTTTGTGTGGGAAAGTTGTGGCATCACCGGGCTGACACAAATTTCCTACCACCCAGTGTTCCCCCGGGTCTCCCGATAAAAATGGTGCCTCACTCGTGTGGGAGGCCCAAGTACCCACGACATGCAAGGGCCCAAAACGTAGTGAGGCGACATCAAAATCGCCTATCACAAAACAACCTGGTTTTGCAAGGGGGGGTCACCTGGGTTTTTGGCCCCGTGCTCGGCGGCCAGCTAGGGAAACCTACCAAACCCACACATTTCTGAAACGTAGACACCCAGGGAATTTCAGGGAGGTGTGGCTTGCGTGGATCCCCCAATGTTTTCTTACCCAGAATCCCCTGAAAACCTCAAATTTAGCTGAAAAAAATCACTTTTTCCACACATTTTTGTGTGGGAAAGTTGTGGCATCACCAGGCTGACACAAATTTCCTACCACCCAGTATTCCCCTGGGTCTCCCGATAAAAATGGTGCCTCACTCGTGTGGGAGGTCCAAGTACCCGCGACAGGCAAGGGCCCAAAACGTAGTGAGGCGACATCAAAATTGACTATCACAAAACAACCTGGTTTTGCAAGGGGGGTCACCTGGGTTTTTGGCCCCGTGCTCGGCGGCCAGCTAGGGAAACCTACCAAACCCACACATTTCTGAAAACTAGACACCCGGGGGATTTCAGGGAGGTGTGGCTTGCGTGGATCCCCCACCGTTTTCTTACCCAGAATCCCCTGCAAACTTCAAATTTAGCTGAAAAAATCACTTTTTCCACAGATTTTTGTGTGGGAAAGTTGTGGCATCACCGGGCTGACACAAATTTCCTACCACCCAGTGTTTCCCCGGGTCTCCCGATAAAAATGGTGCCTCACTCGTGTGGGAGGCCCAAGTACCCGCGACAGGCAAGGGCCCAAAACGTATTGAGGCAACATCAAATATGCCTATCACAAAATGTTTTGGGCCCTTGCCTGTCGCGGGTACTTGGGCCTCCCACGCGAGTGAGGTACCATTTCTATTGGGATACTTGGAGAAAGGCGGGGGTAGGAAATTTGTTGTTTCTTTCTGCAGCGTGAAAATTTTGGCACAATAATGCAAGGAAAATGTGACAGACATTTTGAGGTTTGCAGGACATTGTGGGTAAGATAACGTGTTGGTATCCACAAGAGAGACATCACCATGTACTCCCATGGGTGTTTAGTTTACGACAGTATCTACAGTTGGTAGGTTATTCTTATATGGAATGTACACCTTGGCAGAGAGACTAAAAAGACAAAGATTACTGCACAGCCATCTATTCCTCAAGCACACACACATACTGGTTGGATTTGGCACGAGGGCGAGTGATGGTTCAGTATATAAAATTTTATTAACAAGAGATTTCACAAAAATGAAATGCACTGTCAATAATTAAAAGGACAAAAAACTGAACCAGTGACTCGCAGCTCGTGAGCTGTAAAGCCACGGCAAGGCACCGCTTTACAGGCCATTCACACACCTTTCATAAATTTGTGTCAGCCTGGTGATGCCACAACTTTCCCACACAAAAATGTGTGGAAAAAGTGATTTTATCAGCTAAATTTGAGGTTTGCAGGGGATTCTGGGTAAGGAAACGTTGGGGGATCCACGCAAGCCATACCTCCCTGGAATCCCCCGGGTGTCTAGTTTTCAAAAATCTTCTGTTGAGATATAGAAAACACCGCTCCATCAGAACTGAAGCTAGTGAGTTCCATTTTAGAAGTCCTTGGCTTGGCACAAGCTTGAAAGCGAGGTCTGCTTACTAACATTGGAAGTATATTCCCTGCTTTTCTCTGACTGGAGAGAGTGATCCAGATGCTGAGTTGAGGAGGGTGACGACAGTGTTACCTCGAGAAATTCCGAGAAAACTTTGTTAACAAGGGGCTGCTAATTAGTTTTTCCTGAGCACTGCCATTTTATAGATGGTAGGGGTGGAGGATGGGACTGCAGTTTCTATTATTCAAGTTGAAGAAGTTCCTAGGCAAGGACAGCTCATTTGCCGGTCATGAAGTACTGCTTTACACACACCTATGGCAGCCAGGTGCAGAGAACTCACACTTAATTGTATTCATTATTTATTCGACGTATATATTTAATAATACGTTTTATATAGCAGGGCCCTAGCCACTAGGGCAGAAGAACACTTTACATGCAACTAGGAAAAGAATATGTGTACTTTATATTTATGGGGGATAGAAAAGAGGAAATGAGAATAATATTTGTTAGGAGATACATTTTGAAGAGGTGGGTTTTTAGTTCCTTATGGAAAAGTAGGAGGTTCCTGTTCAGTCTAATATGATCAGGCGTAGAGTTCCAAAGCCTGGAGGCTGGGCAGGAAAAGGCTTGTTTGGATGTTTTGCTTTTTTGAATGCTGGAAGATCCAGAATTAGCCTGCTTTTGATCCTAGTGTTTCTGCAAACTCCAGTGGGTTGAATTTTTGTCATTCATTCATTTGTGAAGAATGGACAATATTAAATGCTTTATGGGGTAAGTTGCATAAAAACTCTGTGGAATTCCGTGGAGTTTCACTCCGCCCTAGCTAATGTACATTGGCCCATGGGTGGGACTTGTAGGCACGTTTATACGGGCAGAACATGATCCCAACGTCCCACCAGCAGATGATGAGAAAGAAGCACCAAGGAGCGAAGGTGAGCTTTGCAAATGCATTTAGGTTACACTTAGAGTATGCACACAACACAAGCAACAGTTAACAACTAGTATGCAAGCCTGTCCTCCCTTCGGTTGAAAATTTCCTACTTTGAAACAATTCTGCCTGCTGACATATCCCTTAACTATCAGGGTGATGGTCAAAAAAAGGTTCAAACTATGTGATTGAATCCGATTTCCCTGAGGTTGAATGCAACCCTTCACTACCGTGACACTGTGTGTGATCTAAGACAATGCCAAGGGCCTTCGGTGTGACCAAAGTCTGTGCTTGTATGTTGTGTGATTTACGTCAATTAGTGTAACCCAGCCGTACACTAGACGACGATGCCAATACACCTCCTTTATCATCATATTGTAACCCAGTTGTCTCTGGCAGAGCACCCCCAGCCACAGGCTAACGGCATCTCTGCAATCACGTGTGATCGAGGCAAATACAGACTAGCCCACACTTCTGAGTACTTACTCACCGTGTCTGCCACGGGCTTCAGCTGCTGCAGGGTGCACAGCCTGCGGGCGCCACTCATCCTTGCACACTGGCTGTGAGCATATGCATGCTGAGGAAGCCATGGATCCGGGCCGGCTCCGCTCTTCTATTGCTGCCAGCTCAGACTACTACAATCCAGTCTCAGTGACCTCACTGAACTGTGCGAGAAGAGAACTAAAGGAGGAGGGTAGCTGTGAGTGACAGGAGCGCAGGACCCCACACTCATGACGCCGATTGGCTGACACCTCCACAAACAGCAAGCAACTTTGTTGTCACTAAAATAGAAAACATAACGGCCGTATTGGTCTGCCATTATTTTGAGGGGTGGGTCGGTGGGCTGGCCGTGCCGGTAAACTCCCCTACGCTAGGCGGGAGGCAGAGTTTTTTCCCGAACCCTGCTCTCCAACTGTAGTGCGAAGTCAAAAAAACTTTGCAAGCTCCACCAGCAGAGTGAAGTTCACCACTCAGGGTTAGTCAATTCTCAATTTCAGGGGCAGCCAAAGGAGTTGTCTTAGAATGGGCGAGATGTGGTCTGATTTTTGGCTCCCATGGCTAGCTGAGCAGCTGCATGTGACTCATATTTTTAGGAGCACTGTAATGGATTTAGGACAGCCTACCAAGTCTGCATTTCCTACATCTTAATGTCTCAGGGCTAGGTCCTGTACTGTTGGCCTGTAGCCTGAGATAG
This sequence comes from Calotriton arnoldi, assembly GCA_963921515.1. NCBI lineage: Eukaryota > Metazoa > Chordata > Amphibia > Caudata > Salamandridae > Calotriton > Calotriton arnoldi. The sequence continues at coordinate 328,906 of CAWUFW010001700.1, read as the reverse complement.
GAATATATGATTTTACTGTTCTGGCCATGTCAAGTTAAAAAAAACTGATGTGGTCTATTAGGCTGAGATGTTGGTCTATGAGAAAGCCAAGTGAAGTGGTATGAGGTTCCAGACAGGGAACAAAACCTAGTGGGTATAGAGAATGTAAAAATGATGTATTTGGGGTGCAGAGTCATTGGAGCAAAAACATACAAAATCAGTTTTAGTTGGTGTCAGAAATTGTGTTTCTGGTTAACAGAGCCATGCACCCTGTCCAAGCAGGAACCACAATCTAAGTTAGGGTAAGTCACAACACATCCTAAATTATCCTGTGTGTACCCTCTGGTAGCTTGGCACAGAGCAGTCAGGCAGAACTTAAGAGGCAATGTGTAAAGTTTTTAAGCAACACTTTAAACAGTAACACAGTGAAAGCACCACAGAAATACTCCACACCAGGGTAGAAAAATAGAGAATAGTTTTATAAATAAATCATGACCAAAAGACAAAAATCCAACAAGTAGAATTTGGAATATGAATCTTCAAAGAATGAACTGTAATACAGAGCTTAGAAGCATTAAGCACTTAAATGCGTTATCTGGGCGCGCCGGACCCGGCCAGAGTCAAAAGTTCAGGCCAACCGCAAGTGAGCATGGGCCAGATACAGAGACCCACTTAGGCCCGCTAAACAACAGTACATTGATCCTGGTTTGCATCAATGTCAAAGAAGAAGCGATGCGTCCGTGCCAGACACGCAGTGGATGAGATGTGCTGAGATTCTCCATGCAATGGCGATGATGCGTCAGTTTCGAGTGCGATGCGCTGGTTCTGAGTGCAATGTGGCAGCTCCATTTAACGCTACAATGAGGTTGTGCCAGTTCCAACCCACGCAAAGGCGAAGATGTGTTGGTTCCGATGAGGATGTCAGTTGATTTCAGAAAGCACCTCAGACATCACTTCCAAGGGACCAGGACTGGGAGTGCACCACTTGGCAGGGCACAGACTAACAGCTTGCAGAGTCCATTTGTAGGTAGTGGAAGTCTTGTGCAACCCTGAGACTTCAATCAGGAGGCACGTCAGCAAGCCCTTCAAGTCACTCTGGGTTTAAGTGATGCAGGTCCAGTCCTTATCACCCAGGCAGGAAAAGAGCAGGCAGTAGGGCAGCTCAGCATGGCAAGAGCACAGCAAGGCAGAAGTCCATCAAAGCAGCAGTCCAGCAGAGTGACAGTCCTTCCAGCAGCACAGCAGTTCATCTGCCTGGCAGATTAGTTACAAGTCCAGCAGTGTACTGAGGTCATGGTGTCAGGGGTCCATTACTTATACCACGATGTGCCTTTGAAGTGGGGGAGAATTCAAAGAAAGCTTTGAAGTGCACAGAGGTCCTCCATTCTTGCCCTGGCTCCAGATTCATTACAGGCCTGTGTGTGTGTGGACTGGACACAGCCTATTCAGGTGTAAGTGTGAGGCAATGCCCAGCTCCTCCCTCCCATCTCCCAGGATGGCCCATCAAGAAGCACCTAAGATCCCTTAGTGTGTGGCATGTCTAGAGGGACTAGACAAAGCCCAGCTGTCACCATACCAAGACTGAACAAAGACAGGCAGCAGGCACTAAATGGCTAAAGCAAATAAATGCCAACTTTCTAAAATTGGCATTTGCTAAATTGTAATTTAAAATCCAACTTCACCATAAGTTGTGATTTTAAATTGTGAGTTCGGTGGCACCAAACTTGAAAAGTTTGTCTCTTTACAGTTGGGAATTATGCTTAAAAAATGTAATGTGGTAATCCCAATGTTATCCAATGGGAGAGACGGCCTTGCAGTAGTGAGAAACGAATTTGGGAGTTTTTCACTACCAAGACATGTAAAACTTAAAAATATGTATCCTGCCATTTAAATACATTGCATCCTGTCCTGTTGGTTAGACAGGGTCTACATTAGGAGTGACTTAAATGTATAAAAAGGGAAAGTTTAGGACTGACAAGAGGTTTACCAAGCCAGGTCGCAGGGCAGTGAAAACTAGGGGTGGGCTGAAAATGTTGTTCCGCCAGCAGAGTTTGAGGAGTTTCGCACACTCCTGGCCACGCGAGTATTGCGGCATTCCAGCAAAACTCCCCCAAGTGCCTTGTGGCAGAATTTTTCTCGCTCTCAACGTTGGCATCGTAAGAGAAAATTTGCAACCCCTAGTGCCATTTCCAAGCGCTAGAATGCCTCCTGGTGAGATTTTCTTAACGTGAATGGGCGGGGCAGTTCGCAACCGTTTGTGTTGAAAAAGCTGTCGCTCGAATAGAAAATATACTCGAGCAGCAGAAAGAAGCAGCGCCATCTGGCATACCCCATGGTGCAGTTTGAACTGTTTACAGTGTAACAATCTCCCAGTGCTAAAAATCAGCATGAGCACTGCAACGTGCCAAATACTGCCTGCTTGCAGAACCCCTGAAGAATCTCACTGAGGGGCATATTAACAAGGCGGCGTTAATGAATTATCGCCGCTTTAGCGTCCGTTTTCGGACGAAAAGCGGCGATAATTTTATCGCCGAATTAACAAGGACACGCTAGCGCGTGATTCCTGACTTAGCGTCCGTTTTCTGCACGCCTCCCATCGCATCGCTAATGAGATGCAAAGGGGGCGTGCCTGTGAAAACAACAGGGGAAATATCGCTAACCCAGGTATCGCCATATTAGCAACGTGGGTTAGCGATATTTTAAATTGCGTTAAGTATGCCTTAACGCAGGAATTTAACGTCTGCTAAATTCCTGACTAAGGCATACCTAACATGGGGGTGGATTGTGTGGCTAAGACCACAGGCCCTATCGCCAAGTATATCGCCGTTTTCCATGGGACATCGCTGGAAAACCAGCGATGTTCCATGGAAAACATCGCTATCACTGGAAAATTATCGACTTTGCGCTAAGCGTTGTTAATACAGCGCTAGCATGGCGATAATTTCCAGCGATAGCCGGCGATAGGATTCCTCACGCTAAGCACGGCCAGCGATAATTATAGCTGGCCGTTGTTAATATGCCCCTGAGTTTTTATGTAACTCTGTGGAATTCCACGGAGTAAAACTCCCCTAGCTCCAACCACTTATATGTAAAACTGCACATACAGGTTATGCAATGGCAGGCCTGAGCCATGGTTAGAGGGCTACTTAATGGGGTGGCACAATGAGAGCTGCAGGCCCAGTAGTATCATTTAATTTACAGGCCCTGGGCACATGTAGTGCACTTTACTATGGACTTATAAGTAAAATAAATATGCCAAATGGGGTTAAACCAATATTACCAGGTTTAGGAGAGAGAGTGCAAAAGCACTTTAGCACTGGTCAGCAGTGGTAAAGTGCGTAGAGTCCTAAAGCCAGCAAAAACAAGGTCAAATAAATGGAGGGAGGCAGGCAAAGTGTTGGGGGAAGACCACCCCAAGGCTGTCAGGTCTAACAGCTGCATTCAATTTCAGAGAGAGGGTGAGAACATCCAATTTGTTAGCTTTCTGAAGAAGATCTTCATACTGGCTATGCTGGTTGGGCTAGAGAGCCTTAGGTGAAGTTGGTTGTCGTCAGCAATTAATGTATTGGGATTTTGCTTTCTTGAGCTTGGTTAAGTGTTCCACATAAAGGTTAAAGAGGTTTGGTGAGAGAACAGAAACTTGAAGAGGACATCATTAACTGGGATGGCTGGTGATTTGAATATGTTTAGTTTCACAAACTGCAATCATGAGGCCAGGAAGGATTTAAACCTATTCAGGACTGTACCTTCAAATTCATTGTTAAAGATAGGATGTGTAGAAAAGACTGGTAGTCAAGAGCGTCAAAAGCTGCTGAAAGGTCCATCAATATCAGTAGGCAGGCATTCCCTTCATCCCCTTGTTAGCATGCCATCCAATACCTGAAGTGTAGCTATCTCCGCACTGTGTATGGAAGGGAGTCCAGATTGGAAGTTATTGAGGAGGCTTGTTTTGCAGATATGGGCGATGAGTTGTGAGGTTGTTGCTCTGTCAATCATTTTTCCAAGGAATGGGAGTTTCGATATTGGTCTGAGGTTTTATAGATTACTGGTATCTTGCAATCAGCATTTTAGTTGAACCTATGGTAACGGGTCCTTTGAGTATGAAGAAGGGGTTAAGGAAAAAAATGATTTGTGTGATTTCTTACAGACCGGCCTTGTGGAAGGTAGACCATTTATCTGTTTCTCTAGCAGGAATGTCGAGAGTAGGGAGGCAATTTGAGTTTCCATTGGCTCTCTGTGTAGAGGGCTTTCCAAAAGAAAAAGCTGGCTTTATTATTGACAATCATTTAAGAACCTTTTTGAGTTAGGTTTATAGAGTGATTTATTGGGTTATTGTTTAGAAGGGTGGTCTTGGGTGGATGGAATCTTCTGTGATCGTGGGGCATATTAGCAAGAACCTCGTTAAAATTATCGCCGTTTTAGCGGCAGGAAACTGCCGCTAAAACGGCGATAATGGGCTTAATAATATGCGTTATAGAATTCCAATAGAAGCCCAGGTTAGATGTGCAGGACATCTAACCTGGGCTTCTATTGGAATTCTATAACGCATATTAGCAAGCCCATTATCGCCGTTTTAGCGGCAGATTCCTGCCGCTAAAACGGCGATAATTTTAACGAGGTTCTTGCTAATATGCCCCCTTGTTTTTGAAGTAGTTGGTTTTGGTGAAGGGGATAAGAACTTTGTGACACCTCATTTGTTCTTTCAGGATTTAGAATGAGTCTGCGGTACATGCCTTTCTCCAGATCTTTCCCAGTTCCTCGTATTTCAACTGTTGGCATTGACTTCTCTAAAGTACCAGGCTGCCAACGGTTTTTCTATAATTAATTTTGGAGTGGTGAGGCAAGTTGGTCTATAATATTTTTGTGATGTCTCCAGGAAGAATGTAGTATTTGTCAGTGGAGTTAGAGATTTTGTCAGAGATTACAATGTTCCTCAGTTCTTTTGCAAGTTTTGGAACTGGGACGCTCTTTAGTGGTCCAACCCAGATTTTCTAGGGCTTCATTTGTCCCATTCTTTCGGTTTTTACTTGCAGAAAGGTGAAGAGAATGTGTTAGAAAATGCCCTATTTGTGTGGTCTTCCCACACTTTTTACTAGATTTTATTGCTGGTCTATGAACTCTGAACACTGGGTGTCTTGCTTCGCCTTTCAGATAATACAGAATCTCCCACACGGTGGCTCAAACACGGCGAAGCAGGAGACATAAAACACAACAACACCTAGAAAAGGGTTTTCTTTTACAAAATGCAAAGACTCTCTTTTTAGAATAAGGCTTGGGGTTTATTTATGCAATGCTCTCTAACAGAAATGCTTTCTCAGATGCCAAATGCACAACATTCAAATACACATAGAGATATATATTTATATGCAAGCAATAATAACACACTTGGTTAATGCAACAGTTAAATGCATGAATAATACTAATGAATAAACAAGCAGCAAATAATATGAGATAAGACTCAAGGAAATATAATGGACGTCCTGCAAGAGATCAGAAAGATATATACACTGAATCACAAAGAAAACACATCAAATGATCAAAGCCACTGGCCACGCATCACAATGGCAATAATCAAAACTCAACACTTCGCCTGGTGCAAACACTGCATCTTAGCCCACTCCTGACCGGGGGGATTAAACAGCCGGGGATAAGAGCCTCAGCAACCAGGGTTCCGTTGTACCGAAGTAGACGCGTCCTTCCCCATTCGGATTCCAAAATACAGGTTTCTAAGTCAACAACCCTCAGCTTTATAATCTCAAAACACACACAAGAAGGTTCGAGAGTCTTCCTCCCCTCGCCAAAGGAATCTTACTGGAACTGGCCAGCTTCCAGGCAAGCATTCCATGGCAGAAAGGAGTTCCCACGTCCCCTCTACATTCTCGCATGTTCCAGCCTTTATCTTGACGAAGCTCACGAAAGCCTTCCAGGGTACATTAAACAATCTCTCACAAAAACAATCCTTGAACGTGATTAACTCAAACAACTTGCAAGCGTGTCTGTGCACACAGAAAAAGCTCAAGCCAGGCAGAGTCAGAATTCAGGATGACATGAGGCCATGTCAAAGCCAATAGTAATAAATTAATAATACTACCAAGGGTACAACATTTGTGCACCACTGCTTATAGCATCACATACTTCATCTCTCAATGTGCAACACAGTGCACATTTGTGCACCACTGCTCATAACACTGCACTTCCAGACCAAACGGTACATTCCACACCTCTCTCTCTCTCACATGCTTTCAAATGCACATCCCACATGTTCTGTTCTTGGCAAGGCTGTTCTACTCCGTGACAGCTCCCACTGAAAGTCTGCAAGACTACATAAAAGAAACCCTTAAGAGAAACAAGGCATATGCAGGACGTCATACATTCAGGCTAGGATAAAATAACACACCAAAGTCAATTAAAATAATGGTAGTCAAAGGTCATCACAGGGTGTCAGACCACAAGAGTGCCTCTAGCACTACACTGGGTCATTGCCATACAGCACAAAGTGTATGTGTTCTGATCCCTACAAATATATATAATTGACTAATCCCTGATTGGGATTTTTCACTTACCTAAAAGTCCCTAGTCTATGTTACTCTGTGTACCCAGGGTCTAAATAAATGTCACCAGTTGACTGCAGCACTTATTGTACCATCACTAAAGTGACAAGTGAAAACATGACTCTAGACGTGAGACTGTAGTCTAGCTGCCCAGTTTTCAAACTGCCAATTAGACCTGGCAAAATTAAGCTTTTGCCAGGCCTAAACATTCCTTTTTAACGCCTATAAGTGATCCCAAAAGTAGGCTCTAAATGCCCACAGGACAAGGTACATGATATTTTAAAAATAGGACATGTGGACTTACGTTTTACACATCCTGACAGTGAAAGAGACTCCAAACCTAAATTTCACTGTAGGAAGGCTGGCTGTGCCACAAAAAACACTTGGTTACTTCAGAAAGAGGACTGCACCAACTGTAACCTGTGAAGACAAACCCCAAGGGCTGCAGCTGCTCCAATTCGAAGCTAGGACTTAAGAGTGCGCTTCAAGAGCTAGCTGTCTAGCCTCTGGTTAAGCTACAGGGACACAAAAGCTATGAGAAGCCCACATAGGAAGAGCCGAGCTCACCAGTTCCAACTGGACTTACCCTGGATGCTGCTGGCAGCTTCCCCTGAAGTGAATCTTGATCCCCATGGATTGTCTCTACTGTCCAGGGGCACTTGGATAAATGTAACAGTGTACTCCTCCTGCCTAACCCTAAAAGCCAGGACTTTTTAACAGATTTTTTACAGAAGAAACAGTGGCTACCACCGGACCGCTGCCAAGCCATAGCCGCCGACATCACACTGTTGATCAAACTCAACATGATGGTTGGCCTGGCTGAAAGGATACTCATGTTCCAAAAAGTTTCTAACTCCAAATGTAGAAATCTTTAAGGGGTGAAGGCGGCAAAAGTATATGGCCGGTGAGGTTCATTCCTTGGGTGCGAATGTCAGATTTCTCCCGCTTAGAACTTCCCCGGCAAAAGGCAACAGCTTCAGTCTCGCGGAACCCATCTTGGCTACAGCCAGTTACCCCATTGTATACTAATATTCAATACAAAAGCCAATATGATCAAAAAGATCATTAAATCCAATTGGCAAACGTTATCTTACTTCATTATTCCAAGTCCTCTTTTCTCTGTTAAAACAGGAAAGAATATACACCAATATCGGGTAAGGCCAGCCAGGAAAACCAGCAAAAAGGGATTAACTAATCTTTTGAAACTAGCTTCTATCTAGCGGCACCAAAGATGGGGGCATCTTACTGAATTTCATTTCAAAAGCAATTCTAGACAAGTCATGCTGAAAGGGATAGCTCTTCTCTAAGAGAATTTTTCAAATTGCAACACTAAACGCTTTGTGCCCTGCAAACTATATCTATGTGATAAGCCTCACATTGGACAAATGTGCCAACCTGTGAAGACTCACATCTTGCAACATAGATCAAGAGTTTGATGAAAGACACAAGGGGCGCCTTTAGTGCAACATTAAAAGAACATGGAACACACTGAGAACCACGTAAAATGGACTGTTTTCTTTTGTTACTACCCTGGATGGCATAGGCGGGTCTATAGAAACATAACTATTACATTTTCTAGCTAAATATATTGAGAAATTTAAAGTCTATTGATGAGTTAAACGAACATGATGAGCTATGGTCATTGATCAGAAAGTAAGTAGAGGTGTAATAAACTGGCTTAATGTTCCTGTTTGGGAGATGTACAGCGTTTCCCCGATGAATTGTACAAATATGGATATGGACAATAGTATAGAATTACTGCATTTCTTTAAATATGTAGATATATTCAAGTGTACTCTGGAGGTTACGTGTAAATGGTAGAGGCTTTGCATTTTATGCTATTTTGATTTTAGCATATCTGAACGTGTACCGATGACAATTTGTGATTATATACTATCTGTTTGTTCTAAGGTGTCCCAAACGTGATGCATATTCTATGTAACTGTGTTGTGCCATCTTTTTGAATGAGCTGTTTGCCTAATTTTACCATCATGGTCTATGTTGGACTGGAGGATAACTGATTACCCACTGCCATTCGTGCTCATTAAACATAAGTTCTTATATTGTTCGACATTGGTTTATAGACGAAACGTAGTACACAACAGGAAGGGGAATCACATAGCCATCAGGTCACTTATACTCGCATGATGTACATTACAAGATGTGGCTGCCCGCGGTCCACGCAGGGGGCCCCCATAGGAGCGCGGCCGCCTAAGTGCCACATGATGGCACACAACTACATTCTAGTGTTTGGGACCCTCTCTGGGTCCGGCACGCCCGTGTCATTTCCGGCGCGCCAGTGGGCGGGGAGCCAGGTATATTTACCTCTCCCGCCCACCAGGCGCTCTCTTTTCGCCAAGCCTTCACACCGTTTGGGTCCTCCGGGTTGTGCCGTCTCCTGCGGTCGTCGCGCCATGCCGTGTCGGGTCGGGTATTTGCTGCGGTTCTCAGGTAAGTTCATGTCCTCGTAAATGTTCCCCCCTCGTCCCCCACCTGGTCTGCTTCTGTGGGTTCCCGCTCGCGTCCCGGACCTGGTCTGCTCTAGCTGGGGTCTGGTTTGCGGCCCATCTCGAGTGAGGCGTACTCGAGTCAGTCAACTGTACTAAAAAACGGGCACCTCTGCACATGCGCAGACTGCCGTAGTCACCGAAGGATAAACCAAGAGTATTTTCATATAAATGTGTCTGAAACTCAAAAGGCAAAAAGACTTTCTCACTAGGAATTCTGTTATTCACCAGAAAACTAAATCCTGGACTTCATGTGAGCGACACAAACCCAAAACGTTGTGGTGTACCGGCCAGAGCTGCCGTCTTTGGTTTCGAGTCTCAGCGTCGGCTCACAAACCTGTGATTCTGGGCAAATCCCTTAATCTCCCTGTGTCAACAAAAATTGACCGTGTCCTTGTGTAATGTAACTTGTCCTCATTAAAGTGCTCCAAAACCTTCTGGTCGGGTTCGCGCTATATTAAACTGCAACAACCCCAAAGGAAATGAGGCAGAACACTGATTAAAAGAGCAAGAAGCAAAGTAAAAACCTCAAGTTTAACACACCTATGGTGAAAAATGAGTCTTTTCAAACCCCTGATGGCGCCTGGCTGGCAGGAACGTCATAGCGCCCGCGGAACCCCCTCTGCCCTACACCCCCCACCACCCCTCCTCAAGCCAGATCTGCCTTCATCCTCACCTGCGGTGACAGGGGCCCGGGCTCACTTCCCCCGGTCCGGTCTTCTCTTCTGGGTTGTGCCGGCCGGGCTTGCTTTACTTTGTGTCGCGGGGGCATGGGGGGAACCGATGGCAGAGATTGATTAGAAGCTCAGGACGGTTGCCGCATGGCAGCGAGCTTCCTCTGGTCTGGTGACTTGCTGCTGCCACCCAGAAGGACTAAATACTGGCACAATCGTTGCAGAGTTGGGGCCTTGTGGCGACCTGCTCCGCTCTCTTGTTGGGGGAGTGGCACAGGGGGGGGGCGAGCGTCGCAACGTTGCCCCTCCCCCCGCCTCAGCTGTACATCTGACCCGGTTCCCCGGGCGGGTTGGCTCTGCCAGTGGTTGCCGGCATATGGCACAGGCACGAGTAGTTCGGGGGGCCCGGATGGGGATCGCGTGGGGCCAAGTATGAGGAGCAATAGGATTACGGGATGGCGGAGGGGGGGCAGCAAAGTTTTAACGTGACTTACGGAGTGGAGCGCTTGCTTCTGATATGTGTAACTTGGGTTTCACATGTTCGGTCAGATATACAAATTACGCACTTTAAGAAGCATTGCGAACAGCAAACATGTATCAAGCGCTATGAAATACACAGAACCATATGAAGAGAACATTGTTTATTTCAGCATGGCAAAGCAGACAAGCAGGACACATGGGGAATTTGATAGGCCTACACGGCTCAGCAGCGCATACACCTGAATGCAGTGGGGAAGGGGGCCAAGAGAGCTCTTGGGCCTCTCTCCACACGCTGCCACTAAAGAATAAAGGGGAAGGCTCATCATGTCAAGGGGGTCACGGGGTGGAGGTACAAGGTAGTACCTAATTGAGTAGTGTTTGGACGGTGCCCCCCTTTGCACCGGTGCAGGTAACAAGTACTAGCGTGGCCTCCGACTAGGAGGAAGGCAAGTTATAGGGGCGCACCTTGTGCATTGGAGGTTGTATTATACATTAACGCCTGTTTTTTGTGTCCTCAGCTATTTGTACAGATACAAGCCCACCTTGAAAGGCAACATGGTGAACTGGCACACGAGCTGTCCGTTTGACACCAGCAGGTACAGGGTATAAGGGCACACACCCAGCGGCGCTAGCGGCAGTGTAAAGAGGGTCACCACGGGGCGGGCGAAAGGACCAGGAGAGGACTGTAACTAATTATCTCTTACAGGAGCAGCTCGTATCTAAGAAGAGCAAGTCGAGACTAGGCGGCAATCTCGCAGGAGAGTGGATTTACAGTGAACGGGCATAGGTATGAGCTAATAAATGGCGCATGTGAACGGGGAGGAGGTGAGGGACAGCCCATCGCCCGAACTCCAGGAGGGTTGGACAAGAGTGCGGGGGAGGGCCAGACTAGGTTGAGCTGGCAGCCCGTCAAGGCCAATGCACTTTGATTGCATAGGAGCAGGGATTCAGTGGCTAACGTTTCCTTTTCATCTTCGCACGCAGCGTGATCGTTGAACTTTCAGTAGGGCGAACGCCGGCATCAGGTCGCGACAAAGTCATTTCACCTAATAAGTAAGTACAGGGTGGAGGGGTGTGAAGCAAGGACGTGGTGAACACAAGGGACACAAAAAGGGCCAGTCAAGGCAGCATTGATGCAAGTGTGGTGAATTTTCTTACACACAATTTTTTCTCCTCAGATTGGTCTCAGTGGCCGCCGTTTTCAAGAGCGACATGGATAGCCAGGGCTCCCCCCCCCTATTTTCGCAGATGTCCCAGGTGGAGGATTCACTGCCAGGCACGTCGCAGGATGCGCAATGGGCGGCGTTTATGCAGTTGGCCAAGACCAAGGGATTGGCATGGGCAAAAGGGATCTTGAACTTGAACGAGCCAGATGATTCCGGGGTCGTCGTAGACGGTCCTGTCCCTGTCCCAGAGCTACAGCCGAGCGCGGATGCAGGGCCTTCCAGGCCGAAACGGGCTCGCAGGCCGACCAATAAGGACTTTCCCGCCGATCGGCCGGCACCCAGAGGTAGAGCACAATCGAACACCCGAGAAGCCGCTCCCCTGACGTCCACTCCCCCTTGCCCGGCGCTGGGGCCAGTAGCCGTGACAGACAGTAATGCGGTCTCAGCAAACACCGCTACCATGGACAAGATGGGTAAGCTCATGGACACAATGTTGAGTTTCATGGCGGATTTTGAATCCAGTATTGCAGGGCATGGCGCCCCGCTGATTCACAGTAGCCCAAACACTAGTGGGTAGGGGGGATAAGCAATTGCAAAAGTGTGGGCGAACCAGTCAAGCAAGCCCCAAATAGAAAGTGTTGTCCCAGCAGCTGCAGCGCCGGCAATTACTATGGATGTGGTCAAGCCAACTGGGCCAGTTTTAACAACAGTAGCTACAGGAGGGCAAAGCAGTGCACCAGCTCCTGCCAGTGCTCTCATCCCTATTTCCCCCCTAGCGCAGTCTGTGGCAATTGCGGGCATGCCAGCCCCCCCTCCGGCAGCGCCCCCGCTACTCCTGCTCAGGGCTCCGCACCCCCTGCCAACCCGGGGACTCCCAGAGGGGACCACCACCAGTCACCCCTCTGCCCATCACTGTTACCCCCCTGCTGTTGGGTCGCTGCTCCTTAGCGTGGCAGGTCCCCCTGGCAGCCAAGGAAGGGATTTGGCGGCAGGACTTCATAGATATCTTTACTCTCTTAATGCATGGGCAAGATGGGCTGGACACAAGTAAAATGGGTGGGAAAGACGAGGAAAAGAAGGTTAAGTACCAAACTTGGCCGGACAAAACCAATCGAGAACTGGATAGAGGCTTTCTCAATACTGGCGGCAGTTAAAATGGAGAAGAACCCAGAATTGGGCCCGGGTTTGATACAGTATTCTAGGACCATTCATAACGAAGCCATCAAGTGGTGAGGCTTGGGCTCGTTTAACTATGACAGGGAGTTTCAAAAAAAGATGGCCATGTGCCCGGAGATGGGTTGGGACCAGAAAGAGGTACAATTATGGATGGAACACATGGGCAAACACACCCCGCAGAGCAAGGAGTATCACACCAAACACCAGGGGGGGCACTCAGCTGGAAGGGGTTCGTTTCAGGCGGGGAGGAGCAACTTTAAACAGCCCTTTCAGGGTGCGCACAGGGGAGGGAGCCAGAGGGGTGGCTTCAGACGCATGTTCTCAGGGACTTGTAGGTTGTTTAATGCCGGATCCTGCTCCTGGGGCAAAACATGTAAGTTCACGCACACCTGCAACAAGTGTGGAGCTCCCCACCTGGCAGTGTCCTGTTATAGCAAGCAGGATCAGCAGCCACCTGGCAAGAACAAGCAGGACACTTGAGGGTTACCTGGTCATAACAAACACCCCCCCTCCTCCTCTGGCGCCATTACACAGCTTTCCCCTTGTTCGTCCTGCCCCCCTAAATCTGGCTGGCCTCCTGCCCCATTCAGACAGCGTCCCAGCACACATGAGTGCAGTCATGGGCCCTTCTCTGGTAGCCCTGGACAACCTCACGCCATTACTCAGGCGGTATCCCAACAAGCGTGATAGTCAGCTGCTGCTGGCTGGTTTTATGGAAGGATTTAAGATCCCCTATGTCGGCCCCCTGGTAAGCAGGGAAGCAGACAACCTCAAATCTGCGAGGGAGCATCCGGCAGTAGTGCAGGCCAAGGTGGAAAAAGAACGAGCCCTAGGGAGGGTGGCTGGCCCCTTCCCCCGCCTCCCGCTAGACAACTTAGTTGTCTCCCCCCTGGGGGTAGTGCCCAAGAAGGACCCGGGTTCATTCAGGTTGATTCACCACCTGTCATACCCGGAAGGTGAATCAGTGAATCATGGGCTAGAGGAGGGCACCTGCTCTGTGACTTATTGCTCTCTGGATGTAGCATTAGACTTGGTCAGGAGGGCGGGGAAGGGGGCTTGGCTAGCAAAAGCCGACATCGAATCCGCCTTCCGTTTGTTACCGGTCCACCCGAGTAGCCAGCACCTACAAGGCTTCAAACTTGAGGGCAGGCACTATTATGACAGATGCATGCCCATGGATGCACAGTCTCCTGTGCATATTTCGAGGCCTTCAGCTGCTTCCTGCAGTGGGCACTCCAGGTGACTTACAATGTGAAAGGGGTTACCCACTACTTGGATGACTTTCTTTTCAATGGGGGTGAGGGCACGCAGGACTGCAGGAATGCTCTCATGGACTTTGAAAAACAATCCAATCACTTGGGGATCCCACTTGCACTAAGGAAGACTGAGGGCCCGGCACAGGTCCTGACATTCCTGGGCATAGAATTGGACACCATTGCTGGTGAGTCTAGGCTGCCAGCAGACAAGGTTCAGGAGTTAGCACAGCACATCCAGGTAGCCATGGTACAGGATAAGGCCTCTTTGGGATTCATCCAGAGCTTGTTGGGGAAATTGAATTTTGCTGCAAGAGTGATACCAGCTGGAAGGGTCTTTGCAAGAAGGTTAGCCAGGGCCACGGCCAAAGTCAAGAAGAAACACCATATGGTAAAGTTGAGCAAAGGTATGAGGAAAGACCTCAGCATGTGGGCAGAGTTCTTAGCCCATTTCAATGGATCAGTCATCTGGAGGGCCCCCTGGGAGGGCAGTCCTGAGCTATCACTGTTTACGGATGCAGCAGGCAGGGAGGGCTTTGGTGCAATTTTGGGGAGCTCCCCAAAATTGGCCGAATTCGTGGCACAAAATGGCCGAATTCGTGGCACAAAAGAAAGATTACGGCCAATGTAACGGTTTTGGAACTATTTCCAATAGTGGTCGCTTTTCATCTCTGGCCTGAGGTGCTGGCAGCAAAAAGGGTGCTTTTCTGGTCAGACAACATGGCGGTGGGGCAGGCTATCAATGCACAATCGGCGAACTGTCCCTTGGTGCTGTGCTTGTTGAGGGAACTGGTGCGGGCTTGCCTATACAACAATGTGGAATGCAGGGCAAGACATATCCAGGGGGTGCAGAATGTGGCAGCTGATGCTCTCTCTCGTTTTTAGTGGTGCCGTTTCCGGGAGGAATGGCCGAGAGCGAGAGAGGAGATGACCTCTTTCCCACCGCACCTCTGATTCCTTCTCAAGTGAACAACGACTGAGGGAACTAGGCGAATTTTCCTTGGCACCCAGGACCAGGAAGCGTTACGAGGCTTGCGTTGGGTTGTTCTGGAAAGTGGTGGGGGCCTGGCAGGAAGGGTTGATACCCTTGGAGCACAGGGTACAAAGCTTTATTGTGTGGGCCAAGGAACAGGGCAAGAGCCACTCCTGGATCTCAGGCCACCTGGCAGCAGTAAGCCATCATGCTAAGTTGAGGGTCCAGGCCATTCCTACCAAGTCATTCCTTATCAGGGCAGCAATAAAGGGTTGGGTGAGGGGAGAGCCCCGGGCCCCAGATACCAGGCCCCCTATCGAGTTTAAGACACTGCAGGACATGATTGACATTGTACACAGGGCAACCTTTTCTGATTTTGAAGCCCCCCTCTTCTCAGCAACATTCAGCCTGGCATTTTTCGGGGCTCTGAGAATTAGCAAATTGGTGGCTAGGTCCAAGACAGAAACATCGGGAGCAGCATTAAGGGGACAGGACGCAGTGCTCTCTGATGCATCCCACAGAATCCTGGTGAGAAGATCCAAAACGGACCAGGTGGGGCAAGGCAGGGTGATCTGGTTACACCAACTGGGGGATAAGAGGTATTGCCCAGTGGGCTTGGTCGCTGCCTACCTGGCCCTTCGCCCTTCAGGAGAGGGCTATTTACTGGTCCATTTCGACAGCACGCCCCTTACTAAATTTCAGGTGGAGCAGGTAATGAAGGCATGCTTAATAAAGTCAGGCAATGCGGGTCCTGGCAAGCACTTTTGCAGTCACTCTTTCAGGATAGGGGACGTGACTTCAGCATTTAAGGCGGGCATGTCAGCGGACCGCATCATGCAGGTGGGACGATGGGAATCCTCATGTTTCAAACGGTACATCCGTCCGTAAGCCACCGAGGGTAGTGGCCTCAGGACGCTACAAGCGAATGGGGTGCAGTGCGAATTTTGGGTATACCAAAAGCAACCTTGTGCTGCACCAGATGTTTTGTTGGGTGCAGTGTGTATTTTGTGTATCCATCTGCAATCTTGAGTAGTGGTGTAGAATTGCGTGTAGTGCTTCAATAAATGTGTTTTGCAACCTTGCATTTCTTTATTTTGCCAGGATCAAAGGTCCTGGGTGATTGGCCATTCTTGCGTCTCGAGAGTGGCACGACGTGCGGAAAGCATGAAATGGAGGCACGGGATTTCTGCCACTGAGATAATTTGGTTGGGGTTTCCGGGCATGCGCTGGCACAGCTTGCTGAAGAAGTTACGGCACAGACTAGGGGGAGGTGACTCCCCTCTCAACATTCTGGTCATACACTTGGGAGGCAATGATTTGACTTTCCTGGGTAGGAAGGCCCTGCTGCAAGAGATGAAATCCTCCATGTGTAAGTTAAGCAACCAAATGGGGGCATGCGAATTATGGTGGTCAGAGATAAGCCCACGTTTAGTGTGGCAAGGGGCCCGGTCGGGGGAGGCTGTGGAAACCTCACGCAGGAGAGTTAACAGTGCCATGCGCAAATTTACTGAACAGAGGTGTTTTGGTTTCATTAGGCACGGGCTGTTGCATGCAAAGTCCACAGGGTGTTTTGAGGAGGACGGGGTCCACCTGTCTAGAGTGGGCATGGACCTGTTTTTATTGGACCTGGGCGATGCCCTGGAATCAGCTGAGTGTAAGTAGGAATGCCTGCCTTGGTGGGGGGCCCTGGGTGTGACAGGGGCCACACCCAGAGCTGTGGCGGAGTTACAGGGCGATCCAGAGGCTGAATGGTACATAGGGGTACCCTCTTCAGGAGCACAACAAGGGTGCAAATGCCAAATAGCCCCAGGAAGTCCTTACGGCAGGACCCTGGAGGAACGACGGTGCCCCGTTAGTCCTATGGGCGGTTGTAAACCTGAGCAACCGAGGGCTTGCCTGGATATGCTCCGCTCCTTCAAGGGGCATGAGTAAATGGGTAGACTGGCGGTCCACAGGTGGTAAGGGGTAACCCCCCCAGAAGTGGTGAGCACCGATTAGTTAGGGCCACGGTGCAATTTGGCATAAATATAATCATGCAGGAGAATACATGCATACATTCTAACAGATATAACAATCTGAACCCTGCCGCACTATAAAAACTTGTCTAGGTACTTACCCGCTCTATCCGGGAACGCCTCTATGTAGCTCCACGTCCATCTACGAACTGCTAAGTGTCTCGGGCGCCAAAAAACTGCCTTTAAATTTCTGGCTACGCATGCGCAAAAACGAGGCATTCCCGTTTGCGTCATGACATCATGTATGCGCTCGGTGAATCACTAGTCCGATGCAAAAGATTCTCTAACGCCATCTTGGGGGGGTGTGTATTGACCTAAGTCCTCATAGCGGAGTTGGCAGGATGATGCTACGTTGTATGGCATCGTCGCTCAAAATATACTACTCTGAAACTCAACAATAGCCTACATTCCTGCTAAGCCAATATAATGTATAAAAGATGAAAAAACCTTATCTCAGGTAACAATGCATAATGTCACCGCATATGATGCCTCACAGCTAATACCAGTCACCCAGTTCTAATTATTTAGAAGCCAGCATCTACCTGAGTCAGAAGGTAAGGATTTAGCTACACTGTTACCTTCAGCATATGCGCTTGTGTGGGCAGCACAAATTATATATCCCCCTTTTTTCAATAATTCGTTCTTTTTGTAGGGGACGGCTAGCCATTGTTGTCATAGACTTCGCTGTCCAGTACTCTATAAGCTATTTTCTTTGGAGAAAGGGCATCATCCCCAATTGAATTCAGTAAGTTTACTGGCATTAGTCTTATAAGTAGTGTTGCACTGAACAGTTGTATGCTAATATATTGCACATCTGTGTATTGGTCTTAAAGATAGGTCCTTGCATGGCACATCACGGGATATTCTGGTCTATTTTATTATGTGTTTTATGCTTTGATACCTCTTAGGCAATACTAGACTGCCAATTTCTTTTTGTATAGAGCACTTCTGTAGATATACACTTATATGGATAATTTTGTAGGATTCTTTTTTCTTTCTTCTTTCCCTTTTTTCCGTAAAATGTGATGGTCTGATCAATTGTTCATATGATATTTTTATATACAGTATGGGTTGGTTCAAATATATATATTATTATTGTTCTTTAGGTACCCCGTTTTGATTTGTCCTAGTGACACAGTATTGTATTTGGGCGAGGTCCTGATGAAGGTGGTTCACGGTGTGTATCATTCCACCGAAACGCGTGTCGACCACGTGCGCCCAGACCTTTTGGCTTTGGTTATCAATTTTGCCTATTGGAAACGTTTTATATCTATGTGTTCCTTATACCCAAATGTGTATGTGTGTCTTGTATGACTGTGAGCGAGTGTAAGGAATGAATGTGTTTTGATGTTAGATTGATTTATTTATTGGGGGTCAATAGTTTGGAATAATAATTTTTGTATTAAAAATTGTAGAAAAAGTGTTCCTTTAGTAAATGTATTAAAAATATAATTGATGTGTATTGACTAACAAATAAGAAAATAATTAAAATCAAAAATAAAAGGAATTTTTAATAAAAAAGATGTACAAGTTTATTTGAGCATCATATCATTGTAATTTTGTACCTGTACCTTAACCCATACAAGATTGAATTTTTTGTAAAGAAATATAGGTCTTATGGGAGAGTTTTTTTGCCTTAGTTGATTGTTTTCCCCTTTTTCTCCCTGACCTTACAATTTTATAGAGGGGGTCCCTTTATTTACGAGTGTATTCACGGTTCTTTAACTGTGGGTTTGAGAGTGATTTAAGTCAGTTGAACTGTTGGATCAGACCTATTTTTGTCCTTTTAACACATGGTACTGGTTTGTGTTTCACAATTCTTTTGTGTTGTATGCATGCAAGGAGGTAAGCGGTGGTTTCTCACTTGTTACACTTTGGTTCTTGCCCTCCAGCTAAAATATCCCTGGACTGGTATATTTACATTACTACTTTCCCATATCATATATATATCCTTTTGACCTTGATTGATCATTATGGAAGGACTTAAAACGTTTGGGTTCTCGGATGAGGACTTCTCAGCACTTATAGGACAGGCCATGTCCATTGGTTGTCCCACCACACTGCATAGTGGTGATGATTCTGAGTGGAACAACTTATTAAATCTTAGAAAGAAATTAAAGAGAATGGAGTCGCATGCTCATTACATGTTGGAGTACCTACGAGCAGGCGTTATTCCATCAGGCTTGAGGGTCCGAAACGTACCAGCTCTTTTTGTTGAGATACGCAAGTTCCTGGAGCGGTGGTCCCATATTGCGAACCGCTGCTCCAGGGACTGGATGATCTTGATAATCGAAACTGCCAGAGAGGTCATGTCTGTATTAAGTCAAGAAATTAAAGAATTAGCAGATAAACTCCAGACTGCTACAGCAGTGGAGGAAGCAAAAGCAAGACTAGAGAAAATGAATACAGACATGAAGGATTTCGAAGACTATCTAACCAATAGAAAATCTGATAAACTGAGGAAGGATGTGAGGTGGTATACCCAAGAGAAAGCCTATCCGTATTTACAAAAATCCTATTATCAAGACTGGAATCAGGGGGCCACATATCAAAATCATGGCAGAAACAACAGAAGGACAGTCATCAATTTCTCAGACACTTATTCATCTGACTCAGACTCAGATAATCTCCAGGGCCCGGAAGAGATGCAGTACAATTATAGACCCAATATGGGTAGGCAGACAAGTCAACAACCATATAGGGGCCAGTCGCCTTTTTTATACCGCGTCCAATACCGCGGGAGAAACAGACGCTGGGGCCAAGACAGAGGGGACCAGCAGCAACCGATGGCCCCTCAACATCCACAACTTTATTTAAAAACACGCAACCAGCAATATTGGAGGACTTAGACATCCTCGCCCCACAGCATACTAACAGAGATGATGTCTTGCCCATTTTTAATCTCTCATCGGATAAATTGACACAGGGAGAAATTGAAGTATTAGAGAGAGGTCTATCTTTTGTCCCGAGTACTGGCCCAAATTTGTTTAAATTACATCAAGACATTTTTTCCTTCTTTAGGAAGGTTAGACTTCGTAAATTCTTTATGCATAGACCCCTTGAAAATGGGGAAGAAAATCTCTCTCAGTGCAAACCACCATCTATCTTTACTCCAACTTTAGATATGGTGGGGCCTGAGGTGGAGATCTTTGAGAAGACCGTACTAAAAGAAATAACAAACATCACTAAAGTTCCCCCATATAAACAACATAATTTGTCGTTGGTAGACCATCAAGCCCTTAAAAACATCAGAGACAATAAAAACATCATCATTAAACCTTGTGACAAAGGTGGGGGCATTGTGATTATGGATCAAATTACATATAATGACAAAATCCTTGCCATGCTGTCAGTTAAAGAGCATTACAGCAAGTCCCATCCTAGAGAGTTGAGTAAACTTAATACGAACATTCAGGTAATGACCAAAAGGGCATTAGAGCAGGGCTCTATTTGCCAAAAGAGTACCTGTTCCTTAATAAATCTTGCCCTATAGTACCGGCATTGTATGGAGTCCCTAAGACTCATAAAAATATCGTAGATCCTCCTTTACGTCCCATCATTTCCACCATTGGATCGAGCACAGAACCACTTTCTAAATATATTGATGCCTTCCTGTGTCCCCTCACAAAGAACTATGAGTCATACATTCGTGACACAGGGGATATCATAGAGAAGATTGAAGGAATACCATTCGATCAAAACAGAGACATCTTAGTGACGCTTGACATTGAGGCGTTGTACACTAACATCCCTCAATGTCAAGCGTTACAGGCAGTGGCCGCTCTCCTTAGTAGAACACCTGGTGACAGACCCGATGCTTTCATACTGGATTGCTTAGAAATTGTCTTAATGAATAACTTTTTTGACTTCAATGGCCTTATATATCAACAGATTAAGGGCACCAGTATGGGAGCTTCGTGTGCGCCCAGTATAGCGAACATTTATATGGGCGAATGGGAACTGAGAAATATCTTCAATGAGGCAGCCCCTTTCTTTGAAAATGTTAGTCACTGGAAGCGTTTTATTGACGATATATTTTTCATTTGGAAGGGGGACAATGTCACCTTGGAGGAATACATTGCGTGGCTCAATGCTAGCGACAGCAATCTGAAGTTTACATCGCATTTTAGTTCTGTGGAAGTAGAATTTTTAGATATAGTGATCCGGGGTTCGGATGAAGGCTTATCAGTGAGCTTCTTTAGAAAACCTACGGCCAAAAATACTATTTTACAGCATCAAAGTTTTCACCCCTCATGCCAGAAGGACTCAATTCCCTTTGGAGAGTTCTTACGCGTTAGGCGAAATTGCACCACCATGGAGGGTTTCCACATACATGGTGACGCTCTGAAAAAACGCCTATTAGCCCGAGGTTATCCCCGACGGTTGGTCAAGACGGCCTTCAAGAGAGCCAAGTATTATAATCGAGAGGCTTTGTTACAGGGCAACACCCGTGCCCCCTAAGATCAGACAGTATGTGTT
Organism: Calotriton arnoldi; assembly: GCA_963921515.1. Taxonomy (NCBI): domain Eukaryota; kingdom Metazoa; phylum Chordata; class Amphibia; order Caudata; family Salamandridae; genus Calotriton; species Calotriton arnoldi. The sequence goes on along the minus strand of CAWUFW010001700.1, from coordinate 307,653 downwards.
ATCAATCATTCCCAGCTGAACTATAAAATCAAGAACATTATTACCAAGAATTGGAAAATCCTTAATGCACAGGAAGGAGAGGAACTCCCTCTACCTCTAGTAGCATACAGGAGAAATAAAAATCTCCGAGATATGCTGGTGCATACCAGACAAGAAACCCATAAGATTCACCAACAGGCCACTCTTACGGGATTACCCCCCATTCTGGGAAACCATAGATGTGGTACATGTCATGCCTGCAACACAGCGATGGTTACCGATACCATTACATATAAGGGTAAAACCATCAAAATTAGAGACCTTAGCAATTGCAGGAGTTCTAACATCATATATATCATCCTGTGCCCGTGTGAGTTGGCATATATAGGAGAAACTAGCCGCGAGTTCCGTACCAGGTACAGTGAGCACAAATCAGCTGTCCGTACTAAAAAGTCACAGCTCCTATAGTTGCACACTGTTTGGACAAGCATCATGGGGAACATGATCTTCGCTGGTGTATTCTTGAAAAGATTAAATCTATACCAGGTCTGCCTACAGAAACAATTCGTAAACGAAGGGAAACCTTCTGGATTTTCACTTTTAATAGTGTTAAGAACGGATTGAACGAAGAAATTGTCTGGCACATCAGCAATCGCTAGGCCTAGCGAGTATATCATTGATTAACAGTACCTGACCTTTTTAGGTTCTGTTTTTAGTCAACACATAACAGGTCCCTCTTACTTTGGACTCTATCTCTTGAGGCCTGGTTATATATGTAGCATATCTATACAATGAGTTCATTTCTCGCTAACTAGTGTTTGATTATTCTTGTGTGCCGGTCAGACATATATAGTTAAGGATTCTGTTGACTTATATAATCTTGGGGGACCCTTATGTACATTAGGGTTGACACGTAGTTGTTGGATCGGGACCGTGGCAGCATTGGAGTAACCTTCTTTATATTTTATTTTTTACAGCGATCATATATATCTCTGTGGGTATGTATTCCTTATCTATTCTGGAGTATGAAAAAAGAGTGACATCTTTGTATATGGAGAAAGTGGGATTATTGGTTGATCTTAATATCTATATGATCCACCTGCTGTTATGTCATTTCTGATTAGAGGGTTACGTTAAAGAAGTGGGACTGTGACTGGTATTAGCTGTGAGGCATCATATGCGGTGACATTATGCATTGTTACCTGAGATAAGGTTTTTTCATCTTTTATACATTATATTGGCTTAGCAGGAATGTAGGCTATTGTTGAGTTTAAGAGTAGTATGTTTTGAGCGACGATGCCCTACAACGTAGCATCATCCTGCCAACTCCGCTATGAGGACTTAGGTCAATACACACCCTCCCAAGATGGCGTTAGAGAATCTTTTGCATCGGACTAGTGATTCACCGAGCGCATACATGATGTCATGACGCAAACGGGAATGCGTTTTTGCGCATGCGTAGCCAGAAATTTAAAGGCAGTTTTTTGGCGCCGGAGACACTTAGCAGTTCGTAGATGGACGCGGAGCTACATAGAGGCGTTCCCGGATAGAGCGGGTAAGTACCTAGACAAGTTTTTATAGTGCGGCAGGGTTCAGATTGTTACATCTGTTAGAATGTATGCATGTATTCTCCTGCATGATTATATTTATGCCTAATAGAGTTATTCTGTAGCCAAATTATAGATCAGCTATTTGAGATTGTAGGAACCGCACTAATATTTCGATCAGTACGCCAACCTTCTTACCTTTACTTAACAGTTAAGATTGTACGTACAGCGTGTAGATGCGTTAGCCTCCCCGTCTATTCCTTTTTAATCCCAGATTGAGAGTGCAGGGTCTGTCTTATATCATGGGGAACATGCGCATCATTGCTGTGCTAGGTATTATACCTCACTACATGGCGTCATCAGGCATTGCACAACAGCTGCTAGACATCGGCAAACATGAGTTGTGGCCCCAATTTTGAGCATGTGCATTAAGACTGTGGCCGTTTATTCAGCAGGCCAAATGGAGTCAATAAATTAAATACCAAAAGGAGAGACAGCGTTGAAACAAATTAGTAGCAGCCATTATAGCTGTGACTACGCATAGTTGATATCCTCGCCCATGCAATAGATAGGGTAACATTTCTTTTGGAAACAAAGTGACACCTATACAAATCTTTTTGCCTACCTCTCTTGCAGGTATATCTTATGTAGATTTATCCTACTGAATACTCCAGGACATATATTACAGGGATACCTTCATTGTCACGACCTAGAGCATGATACACTCGGCTCTTGGGAGAGCAAGACCACTTAATATTTTACACGCAAGCATTGATGTGAGTATCCAACTTCCTAATCCCTTGACTGAGGTTACTGTGGAGGGTGACAATGATGGTGAGAGAGTATATGTCAATTAATATACAGTAAAATACAATATGTGTCCCCCTATAGAACTCTTATTATTGGCGAGGGGGACCTAAACATACTGAACAAATTATTTAGAAGCCAGCATCTACCTGAGTCAGAAGGTAAGGATTTAGCTACACTGTTATCTTCAGCATATGCGCTTGTGTGGGCAGCACAAATTATATATCCCCCTGTTTTCAATAATTCGTTCTTTTTGTAGGGGACGGCTAGCCATTGTTGTCATAGACTTCGCTGTCCAGTACTCTATAAGCTATTTTCTTTGGAGAAAGGGCATCATCCCCAATTGAATTCAGTAAGTTTACTGGCATTAGTCTTATAAGTAGTGTTGCACTGAACAGTTGTATGCTAATATATTGCACATCTGTGTATTGGTCTTAAAGATAGGTCCTTGCATGGCACATCACGGGATATTCTGGTCTATTTTATTATGTGTTTTATGCTTTGATACCTCTTAGGCAATACTAGACTGCCAATTTCTTTTTGTATAGAGCACTTCTGTAGATATACACTTATATGGATAATTTTGTAGGATTCTTTTTTCTTTCTTCTTTCCCTTTTTTCCGTAAAATGTGATGGTCTGATCAATTGTTCATATGATATTTTTATTTACAGTATGGGTTGGTTCAAATATATATATTATTATTGTTCTTTAGGTACCCCCGTTTTGATTTGTCCTAGTGACACAGTATTGTATTTGGGCGAGGTCCTGATGAAGGTGGTTCATGGTGTGTGTCATTCCACTGAAACGTGCGTCGACCACGTGCGCCCAGACCTTTTGGCTTTGGTTATCAATTTTGCCTATTGGAAACGTTTTATATCTATGTGTTCCTTATACCCAAATGTGTATATGTGTCTTGTATGACTGTGAGCGAGTGTAAGGAATGAATGTGTTTTGATGTTAGATTGATTTTATTTATTGGGGGTCAATAGTTTGGAATAATATTTTTTGTATTAAAAAATTGTAGAAAAAGTGTTCCTTTAGTAAATGTATTAAAAATATAATTGATGTGTATTGACTATAACAAATAAGAAAATAATTAAAATCAAAAATAAAAGGAATTTTTAATAAAAAAGATGTGCAAGTTTATTTGAGCATCATATCATTGTAATTTTGTACCTGTACCTTAACCCATACAAGATTGAATTTTTTGTAAAGAAATATAGGTCTTAGGGGAGAGTTTTTTTGCCTTAGTTGATTGTTTTCCCCTTTTTCTCCCTGACCGTACAATTTTATAGAGGGGGTCCCTTTATTTACGGATAAATGCACGTTGTCCATGCTCCTCCGGCACACTATCACAAAATGAGAGGGCACAATGTATAACTGCTGTGGACACACATTAAGAGACCTTCTACTTTTTTGTGCTACTTATTGTTACTCTAATATGATGTAGAGAAGAGATGTTTGTGTCTAGCAGTCTGCCAGTGGTATTTTAAAGACAGATGCACCAAATGGATTAATGTGACCATGGGTGCCCTGGGGCCATCTGAGCTGTGAGATTTTTGATGTATGCCCTTATAGCTAGGTATAGGATTTGTAACTGGGGTCCAGCCTTTATGCATTCTTCTTTTTAAAGGCCTCACAATTGTGTTGTAATCATCAGGGTATCATGACTAACGAGAGTTGAGGTCAGTCCATTTCTTCAACAAATATCAGTTATCACATGGTAGACGTACTTCTTTCCACGTTAGATAACACTAGAGCTTTATAGTATCACATAAAGTATGGTGGTTCCTAATACCATATAGAAAAAGGAAGGGTAACACGTGTTGGACACTTGTTGTCCCCATGACACATTTGTTGTCTTGAACTGCTCTGCGCCCACCACTAGAACGAGCATTGTCTGAAAAGTTCACTGTGAGCACTTACAGAATGGCACCTGGTACAACATGATAGCACAGAAACAGTCTACAACACATTGGAATCATTAAAGTATGTGCCACTCTAGCTGAGTAAACATTGAGATACATATTTTATTTTTAAGTGTACAAACACTACCTTGCTGAGTCTGAGGAAGCCGAAAATTGAAAGGCTGAAACGCGTCAACCATATGTATTGTGGAGTCCACCACTGAAGTGTAAAGAGGGAAGTTATTAAAGCTACTAAATGCTTGAAGGATTAATTTCTGTAACACAGACTGAGAATCAGACCTTGGACTATCTACAGGTGCAACATGATCAAGCAGCAGGACTAGATGTATCAGTGATCAAATTGTGATATTAACAAGGAAGTGTGGAATTTGATGATGAAATCAATGCATAAACAATACAGAATGCCAAATAAAATCTGTTAATGAGTCAGTCAGATCAGGAGGAAGGTATCTTTTTTGTTAAAACTATAAGTCAAACATGCAAGATAAAGTGTATGTTCAATTATAATTGACTGTATTATTGTAGACGAAGAAAGACAGTGAATTTTTCCCACTAGAAAATCATATATATTGTATACACATAACCGCAGTTGAGTCCTTGTCTTTTTGGTGCTAGAAAGTTCAAAAAGTTTAAAAAACAACATGGAATCTCTGGTTCCCTACCACCGACTTTTGTTGTTTGGTGTGTATTTGCTCTTTCAAATGTTTTCTATTTTTTTAAACTGCAGTTGGATTTTTATTGTGTTGTGTTTTCAACTTTTTTTATCTGCTTTGGTACTGAGAAAAGCTTTTCACACTTCTTTTAAGTTAAGCCTGTCTGCTATGTGCTACAGCTACCAAGGGTGAGCTTGTGTTTACATTATTGAGATGGAGCTGCACCTAGTAAGTAATAGTCCCACTATTACTTGAAGAGGACTATGATCCACTTTAACTAATAATCCACTTTCTCACAGGATAGATAGATGGTTCGACCAATCTAGTTACAGTGGGTTATTTGATAATATGGGTTTGGGGTGTTTCCTTTCATGGTGCATGTAATTGGTGTACCTGCTTGGAGACTCATTGCTTGAGATAGTGGATCCACATCTCATTTCTGGAAAACATTAAAAAAATTGGAGTTCAAACCACCAAACTTTATTTCAATCTCAAGTTATTGACCAAGAAAAGGAGTTCTCCTTAGGGTATAGTACTTTAAGAGATGCTCTGTAACCAGAGCTGGTGTTTGTCTGACAGCCTGTCTCCTACAGGTGAGGGGATATCACCTGAAGTCTGCACATTCTGATGTAGGAGCTAGGGGCATGCTTGGTGACTACCAGCGGGAAGTGGAAATTAGTGTTCCTGGATTTGCAGGAAAAGAAACTATCAAGGAAAAGAAGGTCAGAATCTTCCAGTATGTGGAGCAACTAGGGAAAACAGACGATATCAGAGAGCGAAGCCAGGAGGAGTGACACATATAATTAGTGGGTCCCCGGTTCTATATGCATGAGTCCTACCTGAGAACAGACCCAAAGACTACATCAAATTAAGTGTGTCTGTCAGCCACTCTGGTGCCAGATACTGGAAACTGTAGTTCGTAGGATGTCCAGAGTGGGGAGAGTACAGTGGAGCAGGAGAATGTTGATTATTAGTTGGAGGTGATGTGAGCTCTCACCAAGTAATAATGTCACAATTCCATATCAGGTCCAATTAGGTCTCACTAATTTAACCCTGAGCTCAATCTATGATAGCTCTAGCACAGACCAGACAGGCTTAACTTAGGAAAAACGTGTAAAGCACTTATCAGTACAAAACAGTTCAAAAGTAGATAACACCATGCAATAAAAATCCCACTCCTGTTTATATATATATAGAGTAAAACCTAATGGAGACGCAGACAAAAATCGGATGTAGGGATTTGGAGATATGATTTTTCCTTGGGTTGCCGTGAAGGGGTCTGAAATTAGGCGGAAAAGCGGGCGGCATGGTTTGATGGAACTGTGACTAGAGCCAGCGCCCTAACCACGGCTTCCATGAGGCACGACCGAATCGGGTCTCTAGTTTCCTTTCAACAATAGATGAGAGGTCGCCATACTGTGAGTACACGGTGTGGTATCACAAGTGACCAAGAGTTGGGTACACCTTAGCGTGTGTATACCGCCCGGGTCACTTATCTAGGTCCTGAAGAAAACCTGGTAATACCGCCGAGAGGTTGAAACATGTAGACCAAAATCACCTTTTTTTATTATCACAAAGATACCAGAGGTCAATTTAACCAAACACGGTATCTTACACTGCTTTTTAATATTGTTCTGTTGCTCCATATTAAAGTATTCTAGGGAGTTAAATTAGTACAATTTTTAATTCACTTGTTTTCACTCACCTGCACCACTGTTGTGATCAAAACCTGCTCCACTGTAATCAGGTGTTGAAGCACACCTGGATAGCATTCGGCTATTCGGGTGGGACCCCAATGATGAAGCATGTCACCAACTAGGTTGGTGAGTGAGGGGTCTTCTTAAAAGAGAATTTTTTTTTCTCTTTTTGTGTATCTTCCCTTACACCACGTGGACATGTTCTGTCCTCAGGGGGTACTCCTTCTATTGTTTGTTACATATAAGATATAGGGGACCGGGAGTATTCCCTTCTATACCCTTCCTCTCTTACTTGTTAAGTCATAGATATGATTTTTAGACCTTTTAAGTCTAGTGCCTAGAGTGTAAAGCACCAATCACTGTTATCTGGTCACTCTAGACTAGGTCAAAGTTAACAGTTAAGGCCAACCGCGATCTACTGCCAGTAGGATACAGGGACCAGATTTGTTCCAGTGGAAAGTTTACTTTCTGACTTCGAAGATGTTCTGAAGAAAAGTCCTTGTTGATGGGTCATCAGCTGTTAAGTTGCAGACTGGATGCAAAGGAGGGCTCAATGACAGTAGCCATTTGAAGCGCTGGCCTTCAGTGGGAGCCTTGGCTCTGTCATGAAACATGGCATGATCCTCCCCGATGGCTCGGAAGCTCTAAGCGAAGTCCAAAATCTGCGCCCAGTAAGATCTCATCAACGGTCGGATTCTGTTTGACGTTGACCTCAGTGAAGAGTCTATATGTCCAGACTTAAAGACTTTTCTGAAAGTCAAAATACTTTCAGCGGGGGAAGCCTGTAAGTTGAGCCCGACTGGGTATTCCACTTCGGTGTTTATGGCTTCAGTGTCATTCCTGGTCTCTGCTGATTCCCTGGAGGAAAGGTTCTGAAAAAGTTTCTACGTGTCCAGTTTTGCAGGTTTAAGGGTCAGAGGAGTTCACTCGAACACCAGCCAAGGGTCCAGCACCTTGAGTGCATTACTTGGGGTTAGGGGTCACTCTCTTAAAAGCCACAGCAGGGTCCAAGGCAAATCAGTTGGGAGTGGTCAGCTGGGCTCTTGGAAAAAGTAGGCTTCTTGCAGCTTTTTCTGGCACTGTAGCTTAACTGGAGGTCAGCCAACTGACCCTTGGAGTTCACTTCTTTAGCCTGGGTACAAGAGGTAGCAGGTCCAGCTCTTGGGGTCTCTCTCCACAGGTTCAACAGCAGGCGCATTCCTTCTGCTGTCTTCCACAGGTCTAGAGGCATTCTGAAGAAGGTAACCAGAGATCCCACATTTGTACCAGCTTGTGGGTGAGCAAAGTGGACAAATTCCCTGTTCAATAGAGGAACAATTCGAGGGGCAACCCTATTCACCTTGAAATCACTTCCTTTTGGATTAGCCATAAAGAAATCCCACAGTGCACTGCTCTGCCAAAATCCAACGTTGCAGAACCTTTATTCGCCTGGGCAGAGCTTTGGGCACACTACTGAGGTCTGGGGAAATAAGAAACTCCCCCTAAAAATCAGTTCTGAAACAGGTTTCCTTATAGTAGGATTGGTGTCATCCTGACTACCTGGCAATGGAAAGGACAGGCCTAGGTGTGATTTACACCTGCCTGTGACAGGGGATGCCCTTTGAAGCTTGTGCAGTTGGTGGGCAAATCCCCCAGGCCATCTGGTCAGGAGGAAGTCACAACTCCTCTTACCCAAGGCCCTTTTGTTCCTTTCCTGGGAGCTATTCACACCTTCTTACAGGAAGCCAGCAGGCTGCCAAGTGACAGTTTGGGAATTATTCTGTAAAGGCTACAACAGGCTTTAGGGAGGAAAATAGAGAATTTCTAGAATCAATATATCTGTAATAATTGGATGAAATTCGACTTTGGAATTAGGTTGGATTTTGTTTAACTATAAAAATGAGTGTTTGAAGTATTTTTCTAGCTAATAGCTAATGCCAAGCTGGCGTTAACTTTATTAAGTGTAATAAAGTAACCCAACTTTTTCCATATCAAGTCAGCCTTGCTACAGTTAAGAACAGGTTTGGGTCCTTTTTTACTGCAAGGACAGTCAGAAACTATTGTTAAATACTATGCACTCTGGCTAGGGCTGGGAATGCCTACTTCAGGGCTTACTTATTACTATTTAAAAGGAACATTTAACCCTGTAAAAAGGGTGATTTTACCAAATCGAAAAGGCAGTTTTAAAACTGTGCAGTTAGGCTGCTGGCACAGGCCTAGAGTCATGTTTACATGGTCACTTTAGTGGTGGCACAATAAGTCCTACAGTCCAATAGTGACATTTAACTTACAGGTGTGGTGTACATGGTGTACTATATACTAGTGACTTACATGTAAGTTACATGTGGCAATCAGGACTTTAACCAATCCAACAAGTTTTTAGGGGTCATAGCACATGCACTGGGGCCTAGTTAGCAGGACCCTAGTGTACATAGTCCAAAAACCAATAGCATCAGTCCAAAAAAACAGGGGGAATCATGCAAAAAGAGGCAATTACTTACATGGCCCCCTCCAGAGGTTAGGTGAGGACCCAAAAACTTGGTAAGGCCATCTGGATTGTCATGGTTAGTGGCAGGTCTGTGTTGCAATATAACGTCCATTCCCTGTAGGGGGGATAGACCACTGTACTTTACTCTCATCTACATTAGCCATCTGATAGTGTTGTGGTTAGTTTGAGCCTTGAAGTGAGTCCCAAACAGGAAGAGTCTCAGCTTCCTCAAGGACCAAACACTCAGCAAAGGCTTTCCTTGAAATGGCACTCCAATGCTCCTCTCTGGAAAGGAGTTACCTGCTAATAAAGGCAACTAGATCATCCTGACTCTCATTATTCAGCTGTGACAATACTGCCCAAATGGCCTGTTCTGAAACATCTGTTTGAACCACAAACTCTCTGTTAAAGTCAGGTGCCTTGTGTACAGGTACTGTGCACAGCATCTCTTTCATGGTGTTAGAAGCCTTCTGACACTCCTCAGTCCAAATTACTTTCTTATGAAGAGCCTTAAGAAAAACACAATCATGGTAATAACCCTGCATTCACCTACCATAAATTGAGCTGTGTAGTATTTATTTCTATTGTGTAATTAAAGTACTTGCATTTTCAAAAAGACAAACACACGGCTGGACATTAAGTTATTGTGTCTGTTGGTTGATTGTTGAGTTCTGAGCTCTTGCACCCCCACAGTAACTACCTCCGAAGCCCGTAACTGCTTTCCCTCAGAGAGACAAGTGAGGAAAGTGTTGTACTTGGTCCAGTTTCTTGAGCAATGTAGGACCAATCCCAGTACACCAGTGACAAATTACCTCACTACCATAATGGGAGCCCAGTAGCTTCTATCTGCCCTGTGGCCACCAAATGGCATCTGATCATTGAGGGCAAGTTGTGTGAGATCTGTAAATATCAGTTCCAAATTGAATAAGTTCAGCTTAAGCACTAGGCCTGGGCATAATTTCAATTACGCAGGAGTAATTGGACCAATTTTGGTGATTCTTCATTGCTCTTTCACATCGAATTTCCAACAATAGCATAATGATGCCTACTCACATAAATAGGAGTACCCCAAGTACCACAAGAGCACTTTCAGGGACAGCAAGTGGCTACTTGTGCTGCTGTGTGTTTTTTCTTAGTGCAAAATGCATCTTCACGTCCATTTTGGACGCAAGGGTGCATTTTGCTCTAAGAATCTAGCGCTAAATGCTGAGTGAATGTATGGCGAAAAACCCTACCCCAAGTGCACATTTAGCGACTGCAAGTGGCTGCTCACACTGCTATTCATGTTCTGCTGCATTTACTGCTATTGCTATTGAGGGGGCATTTTTGCACTAAGCAAAAAAGGTGAATGCATAATTAGTCTTCTTGTGTAAATCTGTGTAATCTCGCCAATGTTTTGGGTAATTCCACATGATTAGGCTACATGGAATTTCATGAGTTACACCCACCGCGTTTAAGCACAACATTAGTTGTACATTACAATAGATAGAAGGTTGAGTAGGCCTTGATACCCTATCTTGAGATCAGTTAAGGAATCTGTGTTGGGAGACCAGTGGAAGGCTTCCAGAAATAAGGATAGGGAGATCTTTACTAGTTTTTTGAAAGACCATTCAGAACAATTGAGATGTAGGTCATCAACTATGATGAACTCTGAGGGGGCCATCATGATAGTGATCCAGCGGGTTACTAGCAAAAAGCATTCATACACTAAATACTCACCTGGGCCCATTCATTCACACTAACTAGCAATCACCGCTGGTGGGAGTCAGTTGTACACTTTATCAAAATCCCTGCTACCAATTACCTTTTCTGATTGAAGAGTAATGACTTACCAATGGATCTTTGATAACTGGGTTTGATATGAGATCATACAAAACATAATTTCATTAAACATCTGAAATAAACACTGACTCAGGAAGTTGTAAAAATGTTTATCTAAAAATTTAGCAGAGTAAAATACAAACCACATAATACTTAATCGCAGATCAAGGAGGAAGAACACTATAGTCACCTATTAATCACAAATGACGGCCCCTCAGAAAGGAGAAGATAGAGACAGCAGTACAAACTAAAGATTACACATTTATAGTTACCTAAAGGTGTGAAAACAAAACCCCTTGGCCAAGGAGTTGGAAAGAGGGTCCCAAGAAAGGATGAAGACCAAGACCTCCGGACCAGGTTCAGGACAGGATAGGTGACCTCTCTACCAACGACGCCTGCGTCGTTCCCCTCTCTGACACTTCGTTCCTCCTCGTACTTCTTCCGCGTTTCCCTCTAGTACGGTCCGCCGCCCCCACCTCACGACTTCTTCGGACAGCGGTTCAGTCTGCTCTGTTCTGCAATAGCATCAGTTCTCTGCTACAGCATCTGTTCATCTGTTCTCTCTGAGCGCTAACTAATTAGCTAATTCTATATCTATTATACCCTTCTACACCCATGTACCTCCCATTAATGTTTCATAATTATGGGCCCACTAATTCTGATTGGACAGGGACAGGGGGTTGATCCTCACACCATGTCAATTTAGTTCAATTTTCTTAAGCTCATTGTCTTAGAATCCCGCCCCTCTCAATTAATACATTTGCTTTATTTCCCACCCAATTCACAACAATATTAATACAAAATATATACAAAATGTATCATTTCATTGGACATTTTAGTTGAACTCTGAAGGTGATCAGCGGGTCATGTCCTTGGACATCCTCCAAGTTGACTTCATCGCTTTGCTTTGTTAGTTTTCAGAGCGGATGCGCAGGTCACATGACTCTCGAGCTGCTGTTTAGCCAACCCAGGCCCACTTTACGAACTAATAGAAAATCAAAGAAGAAACATATTAAAATCAAAAATAAATGTTTTCACTGTATACCCCCTACTTCTATTCTGATCCCATTTAATTATAAATGTCTATTCTGCATTAGTAGCTTTAGTATACCACATTATTAATTGCAGCAATGCGAAAGCTTTAGCATGTGAGAACATTAAAGCGGCCATTTTAGCATACACTGCGCAGGAGCAAAAGATTCCCTCCAAGCAAAGAAAGACGTCATACCACGTGACATAGTTGACACATGCGCAGTAGAATTCCCGCGTTTTAGCTGCCATTTTCGATTAAACAAGGATTACTTATTAGTGAAAAACACATAGGCAAGCATCTTCTAGATAAAATATGTTTGTGTTGCACATTATTAATAAAACATTACAAGGTTTTAGTACAAATTAGTTAATACTGTGAGAGAATTGCTTCCGAGCAAGTCTCTGTGTGAGTCCTTGCTCCATCAATTCCCCTCTCTGATGGCGTTTCTGAGCCATCAAAACTACCTATAACCAGATGCCAACTTTAGCATATTTCAGTCACGTTTTCATTTTTACACTGTCCATTCTTATCTTTTCCCTTCAGTTTCTTGTAAATTTCACTTCTCAGGTCTTCTAATTCAATCTCTTCAAATTTTCTTTTCTTGCCTCTTCCTGTCACCCTATATGTTTCCTTCTTTCTACAACATTTACACCATATCATTATTGACAATACTGTTATTGCTATCCCTACTCAGGGTACTAATATTTGACCTATAAATCCTTTCCCTACATTAGTAAACCAGGTACCAATTGACGCAATGCTATTTGTCAATCTTTCCAATACACTATCAACTTCCAGTGGTTTCAGTTCCTTCTCAAGTTTAGTAATATTCTTTATATATGTTCCGATTTCTGCACTTTTGTCCAGAATATACGTGCAACAATGTTTCGTTTTCAACATTTTACAGACTCCACCCTCTTTTGCTAATAATATATCAAGAGCAAGTCGATTTTGCATAACCATAGATCTAATCGCAACCATTTCCGCATTAATTATTAGAAATCCTCCAGCAGTATCTGTTGATAAACGATCAACCACTGTAGACAATTTACATATTCTCCTTGAGTTCAGAATTACTCCCACTGAAGGTATCAATGCACCAAATATATCACCTACAATTTCTGAAAAACTAGCTCTCTTACTACGTGTTAATTCACTATTATTTTCATTGCTCCCAGTGTTTCTTTTTATGTGGTATACTTTTGGAAAAACTATTCCAAAATAACAACTTCCATACCACCGTGCAGGAAGCCTAAAGTAAGTCTTATTCCCACACACATAATATATTCCAGGAAAAACTGAATCTGTTCCTCCTTTTAGTCCCCAACCTCCAAGAATTAATAAATTATGTTCACATTTACTGGTACCAATAAAAACATTGTTATATTCAGTCTTTAACCTATGAAGACAAATTTTCCCTGTCTTTACAAAATCTAGAGCCATAGCAGCTTGAGCCTTGCCAGGTGTATAAATACCCTCTTTCTCAGCCCAAGGTGGAAGGTGAGCTTTATGGTCAGACGCTTTCTTTGGAAATTCAGTCTTCTATTTTCAACTAAGTTTAAAAATGTCTTTTCTTCTTCACGTAATGAACATGTTAGATTGCTTCTATGTGCATGTTTTATATCTATTGACTTAGGGGCACATGCATCAAAGGTTTTTGCGATCGCAAACGGTGCGATTCGCAAAAATCGGCTGTTTGCGATCGCAAAATTACCTTTTGCGATGCATCAAGGGTCAAGGCCCTTCAATTTGAGAATTCGCAATTAATTGCGAATTCTCAAATTGCGATTACATTTAAGGAATCGCAAATTGAGATTCCTTAAATGCAATGCATTAAAGTAAAAAAATTGCGATTTCGCTAATAGGGGGCGCAAATTACCATGAAGTTGAACTTCATGGTAATTTGCAAAAACTTTGAAAAATGCACTAAAGTGCATTTTTCAAAGTTCCATTTTACACACATACATGCCCTTGGGGCATGTGTGTGTGCAAGATGTACTCATATGCAGATTTCAGGGGTGCAACAGGGGGTCCTTTTGACACCCTGGCACCCTTGAAATTGCATTCTCAATTTGCGATTCTCTAATTGCGAATCGCAAATTGAGAATGTCTTCCCATTCATTCCTATGGGCCTCTAGGCCCATAGGAATTAATGGGAGGTATTCCTTAATTGCGACTCGCAATTAGCGAGTCGCAATTAAGGAATGTTTAGGAATCGCTATTTTTATAGCGATTCCTACATGCATAGGCTTTTGCGATTCCTTAATTGCGATTCCTTAATAATCGCAATTAAGGAATCGCAAAAGCCTACCTTGATGCATGTGCCAGTTAATCGTTAAGAAAAATTCTCCCATAAATTGTGCATCTTGACTACTAAACACTGGGTTCAGATTCTTTCGAATAGGAACCTCTGAAAATATCACATCTATATTTGAATAATAATACTGAAGTTTCCCTGTTCTATAAAATAAACTAGTTAGTACACTACATGATATACCATAAATTAAAGGCAAATGACGATAGGTTAGACCTTCTGCTACTGATTCAGGTAACTTCATACAGACATAACAGTCACTAACATCCATTGTATCTACGTACTGAAACAATAACTTAGTAAAAACATTTAAGCTAGTATCGTTATCTGTTACAAAGTGATGAAAATCTGGTTAATCTTCTGCTTCTATTTCTACTCTATCACTTTTCAAATTATCTATCCTTCCCTTGGTGTCGTTGTTATTCTTTTTGTCCATTATCATAAGGTAAGGAATTGCTACAATCACAACTAACCACACTATAAGCACCACTACCAGACTACATATGCATATAGCACAGCATCTTTTACAACATTTCCGTTTCGGTCTCCCAGAAACTCTGTCGTCAGCCATTCTTGTCCAAGAAGATTTCTCTTCTTTCTTTTTCCTTCAAAACTTTAACGTTATCAAGGTGGTTTCACTTCTTTTTCATAAGTCAGCTCTGCACTTGTTCCTTCGTCACCACTTTCACTGTTTTCTAAACTTTCGCAGTCTTCAAGAATTACAAGTGTCCAATCAGGACCTTTAAACTTATTGTTCACGATTTTCAATCTTTTGCTTTTTCGTTTTTCAGTCCCACTTGTTTGTCCAGATAAGCTTGTTACTTCATTTACTTGTTCTGGGTCTTCACTTCGGGTTACTATATGATATTTCAGCCTTTTAATAATACTAGGCCAATGATCACCCTTTCTGACTTTCTTTGTTTGCACTGTACCTTCACCTTCTGAGTCTTTTCCAAATACTCCTTTATTTACATTAATGTGTGGCACAAATTGTTTGTTCTTGTTTTCAGTTTCCCTCTCTATCTGCTCTTGTTCAGGTCTTATTGTTGTTTCTTCAGTTGCCTGAATGTGAGTCTCTGCTAACTTGCCCTGTTCAGGATTGACGTTTTCTTGCTTGATATTTTCATGTTCGATGTTTTCTTGGTTTCCTCTTCCCTGAACGTGATTTTCTTGTCCTAACTGGTTCTGATCAGGGCTTATTGCATTCTGTACTTCTGCAGCCTGACCGCGTTCTTCTGAACCTATCTGTCCCTGCTTAAACCCTGTTGTTTCGTTGATAGTTTGAGCCCAATTTCCTTTCCCTAACTGGGCCTGCTCAGGTTCTCTTATAGTTTCAACCTCCCTATCCTGAGCTTGTTCTTCTTCACCTATCTGGTCCTCTCTAATTTCCTCTAATCTAGCTCTGCTCCTTGTTTTGATAAAGACTTCAGGTATGTCAACCACTGGTATCCAGTCCTGACTTGTGTTCGGTTGTTCTTCTTCAGCTACTCCTGAATCTATCACTTGGGATTCTTCAGCTGTACAAACTTCTTCTTCCTCAGCTATTGATGCTGACTGAGGATCTCTTTCTTCAGGAGCTGGCACCCTTTTGGTATGGCTTATGTGAATCCAATTAGGTAAACCTGCACATTTCACTGCTGTGTTTGTAACCAATATAACCTGACAAGGTTCGCCCCACCTGGGTGATAAACACGTTTCTCTGGTGTGATGCTTCACTACCACCCAGTCTCCGGGGTTCAGATCATGCTCTTGTTCAGGCTGCCTGAAAACTGCGTCTTCTCCAACCTGGTGAGAGACAGAACGCACTAGGTCAGCCAATGCTTTGCAATAATCTAGAACCATATCATCAGTTATGTTCAGCAGTTTATTGCCAGGTACATGGGCTTTTCTCATTGCTCTTCCCATGATGATTTCATGTGGACTCAATCCTGTATTTCTATCAGGAATGCTTCTGAGTCCCATTAAGACAAGAGGCAACGCATCTGGCCAATCTAACAATGTGGATGCACACATTTTTGACAATCTTGATTTTATTGTGCCATTCATTTGTTCAACCACTCCAGAAGCCTCTGGGCAGTACGCACAGTGCAATTTTTGTTCAATTTTAAATGCTTCACAGATTATTCTAATTACATTGTTATTGAAGTGACTCCCTCTATCTGATTCCAAAGTTACTGGGAAACCAAACCGTGGAATGAGTTCTCGTCATAACAGTTTTGCAACTGTTATGCTGTCATTCCTCCTGGTAGGGTAAGCCTCCACCCACCTTGAAAACAGACACACTATGACAAGTACATATTTCAGTCCTTTACATGGTGGTAACTGAATGAAATCTAACTGCAATCTCACAAATGGGCCTTCTGCCTTTCCAATTTTTCCCAGACCAATTACTGTTTTCCTTCCTGGATTATTCATTTGACAAGTTAAACACCTCTGGCAAAGGCTCCCTGCCGCAGCCCTAAACCTTGGATTGTACCAACTTTGTCTGAAAAGTCTAATCATGGCATCTCTTCCTACATATGTGTCTCCATGATACATTCTGGCCATGTGTGAAATTAGGCAATCAGGCATGACTGGTCTGCCATCTCGATAAACCCACACATCATCATCTGTTCTTCGAGTATACCCTATTTTTATCCAAACATCCTTTTCACTCTCTTCAGCATCATCCTGCAATCGTCTCACATCATTCCATGTTTCAGGTGTCGAACATAGCATACGTTGGCAGCTGATTCCCATTCTTTCGACTTTTCTGTTTACTGCCATTCTATTTCTGGCACAGTGTTGAGCGATTAGGTCTGCATATCTGTTACCGGCTACCACACAGTCATCTCCTGACTGGTGTGCGGCACATTTCACCACTGCCAATTCTTTTGGTGATTGTATTGCCTCCAATAATTCTTTTACAAACTGCCCATTTTTGATTGGGGATCCTGAAGAAGTCATGAAATCCCTCTGCATCCACAGTTGGCCAAAATCATGCACAACCCCGTATCCATATTGACTGTCCGTAAATATGGTCACTTTTAGATTTTTTCCAATTTTGGAGGCTTTAATCAAAGCAATTAATTCAGCTACTTGTGCAGATTTGACTCCTGGTAAATAGGATGCTTCGACCATTCCAGAAAGTTTACATACAGCATAAGCTGCACTCAATTTGCCATCTTCATGCCTTAGGCATGAGCCGTCCACAAACAGCTCCCTGTCTGGGATCTTAAGAGGCATTTCCTGTATGTCAGGGCACGGCTTGGTACATAACTCTGTGACTTCCAAGCAATCATGTTCTGTGTCGTCCCTAACTTCTTCACAATATAGATCTGGTAATAGTGTTGCAGGATTTACAACTGTGCACCTAGCTATGGTCACATTCTCAGCTCCTAAAATTATTCGCTCATATTTTGTCATCCGACTAGGTGTAAGATGCTGGGTTCTAGTTCTTGTCAATAGAATCACAACTGCATGTGGGACGAACACTTTGACAGGGTGTCCCATTACTATTGACTCACTTTGTTCAATGCTCATAAAAGTAGCAGCTACTGATTTTAAGCAGCCTGGCAATGCTGCAGCCACTGGGTCTAATGTAGCAGACACATATGCGATAGGACGTCTGTTCAAGCCATGTCTTTGTGTTAAGACTGAAAGTGCACAACTTTCTCTTTCATAGCAAAATAATGTAAATTATTTTGTATAGTCAGGCATGCCCAGGGCAGGTGCCTCACACAAAGCATTTCTTAATTTTACAAATGCACTGGCACTTTCATCATCCCATTCAACTAGATCCTTTGCTTTCTTTTTGGTTAACTGAATTAAAGGCTTTGCTAGTAGTGAAAACCCTACAATCCATTGTCGACAGTATCCTACTATTCCAAGAAACATTCTCACCTATTTGTGTTACTGGCATTTTCATTTGCTTAATTATTTTTATTCTCTCAGAGGTTATTCTTATCTTTCCTCTTTCAATTTGGTGTCCCAAATACTTAACTGCTGTTGTAGAAAATTGTAACTTCTCAGGTGACACTTTGTGACCTTCCTCAGCCAAATGATTGAGTAATGCAATTGAGTCGGCGACACAATCGTCATGAGTTCTAGATGCGATTAACAAATCGTCTATATATTGTACCAAGACTGAGTTCCTGGGCATTACTAATTTTTCTAGGCACTTTTTCAGTATCTGATTAAAAATGGAGGGACTTTCTGTGTACCCCTGAGGAACACGATTCCACACATAACGTGATTTTCAAATTTGAACGAAAACAAATACTGACTATCTGGATGCAATGGAATTGAAAAAAATGCTTGGCACAGATCAATTACAGTAAACCATTCTGCGTTCCATGGTATTTGGTATAATATTACTGCAGGATTCGGTACTATAGGACAACAAGGTACCACAATTTTGTTACTTTTCCGTAAATCTTGAACAATCCTATATTTTCCACTAGGCTTTTTCAAACCCATAATTGGCGAATTACAAGGGCTACTCATAACTTCTTTTAATATACCTTGTTTCACCATTCTGTCAATTTCTTCAGTAACTCCTGCTTTCACTTCAGCACTCATTTTATACTGTCTGGTATTTGGGAAAATTGCGCCTTCCTTTACAGTTATCTTTACTGGGTCTATATTTGCCATCAGACCTACTTCTTTTCTAGTAAAATCCCACACCTTTGAACTCACTGTAGTTTTTAACTCTTCTGGTAATTCATCTTTTGTTATCAAGGAGAACATTTCATCTACCTCCGTACCTTGCTTGGCTATCATGAATTTGTAAACATGATCTTCATCCGGGGTCTGTATGGCAACACCATCCGGTGGGCAGAATATAGTGCAGTTCATTTTGCCCAGTAAGTCTCTACCCAGTAAATTTACTGGACTGGAATCACACACCACAAATTGGTGCATTCCTCGGAAGTTTCCAATTCTTAATTCCATAGGTTCGGTAAGGGGTGTTCTAATCTTTTGATTTGCTACACCTACAACTTGGATAGCTTCTCCAGAGAGAGGGAGGTCTCGGATGTCTGCTGTTCTTACAGTAGAACGGGTAGCACCAGTGTCCAAAAGAAAGGTGATATCATTACCTTTTACTTTCCCTTCAACATATGGACCTGACTGATCTACCAGCAAGGATGCGCCAAGTATGCACTCCTTCTCCCCCTCTCTTAGACACCGTCATTGATAATCATATGGATTAAAATCTTCCTGTAAAAGAAACTGTGAAGTTACATATTCGTTCTTACCACTTCCTCCTTGATATCCGACGTCTGTACTGTGCTTTGCTCTGCTTACATTACCCTGTATAGGGGCAGGTGGCAACTGACTCTGAGGACTTACACCCTGCTGTGAGTCATTCTGCGTCTGTGGATTTAAATTATGATTTGGGCCATTATTATTTTGAATCTTTTACATTCGTTCTTCCAATGTCCCAACTTTCCGCATCCATGACAAGGAAATTTCTTTTTAGCCTCTTCTCTACTCATTCGTCCTCTTACCTTTCCACCATTTCCTGAGTCACCATTCGATCCAGATTCTTTTCCCTGACTTTCTGTTGGATTATCTAAATTAATTCCCTGTCGCTCAGCCATTTTCACTTGAGCCCACATCACCTTTTCTTGTAGTTTCTTGTGTCTATCCTCAATGTCATCCCCACAATATTTAGCATATTTCAAAATCTCATCGATAGGCTTTCCCTGCCAACATAACATGTGTTGCTTAATCATCTGACAAATCTCTGGTTTTAGACCATAAACAAATCGATAGACAAACTGATACATATTTTTGTCTCCAATATCTTCAAAACCGCTATACTGTTTGAACACCTGTAATAGACGTTCATAGTAGGCATGTACTGATTCATTTGCTTCTTGGGTTGTTCTGTCTATTTTCACCCAATCTGTTTCTTTTGGTGGTATTTTCCCTTTCAAATAAGTTATTACCTGGTGATACTTTTTAATCACATCATTTGATGGGGCACCTGTCTTTGGATCCCTAGGATATTCTACACTAGGCCAATCGATTGTAATTTTGCAGTCTGTCCATAAATCGGCAGGTACCACTATGTCGAACAAACCATCTAGGTCCTTTAACAAAACCTTTGAAACCTTCACAAACCTCTCAACCTGCTTGTACCATTCAATTGGTTTTTCTCTCAACTTTGGAAAATCATTTGTAAATGACAAAATATCTTGCCTGCTCCATGGGACATGGACATAGTGTCCTCCTGGAACCTCCCGCATTGGGTACATCTGTTCTACCTTTCCTGTTTGCTTCAATAAATACTCAGATGTCATTCTATTTGAACGTGCTTCTTCCTTTTTGTTTGTCCATCTAGTTTTCCATCTATCCAATTCTCCCCATTTCTGTAAGACTGTCATTAATTCTTTAACTTGTAATTTTCTACCAGATGTATTCATATTTTCTAAGTCTTTGTCCGTAAATTCTGCTCTATATGGTCTCTGCAATACTTTTGACTTACTTATTTCAATTCCGATCTCTGAGGCCAAATCCGTTAACTTTTCATGGAATATTTTTACATTTCCGGTTATACTCCTACATACGAACAATAGTTCTTCTTCACTGTAGGTATTTAGATGATCTACTCCTACGTTTCCTGCTATCATTTCTTCTAATTCGACTTTTAATTTATAAATGTCCAAGATCTTTGGGGGTGAACTCTGTCTGTCTATTCCTTGTGCCCATCTTTCTAAGTCTTCTGGAGTTACTACTGTTGCACTTTTAGTTCCTGAAGAGGTTATTATATTTACATCCTTTGAGCAACCAGGTGTGACTCTTCTGGGGGTGCTATTTGCGGATTCTCGAATAGGCAAATCCATTAGTGAAATCATAGATTCACAGTCACTGATATGATCATCAATTATTACAGCTTCATGTTTAGGAATATCCACAGGTGTAGTCATAGCTAAAGGCTTCGGGCAATTTACTTTGTCTCTGTATAAAGGGACCACGGGACCAATGGTTACGGGTATAGTCAGAGATTCAGGATGTACATTCAACTGTGTTATTTTCTGTATTAATTCTGCTCTGTTTCTGTCTAAAGCCTCTTTTTCCTTATCCTGGAGTACTCTATTAACTGGTGGATTATGCAGTACTCGAGGTACTAACGGTGTTCTCAGAACAGGTGCACTTGGGGAACATCCACCCAACTCTTCCTGGTATGGTGGAGGGTTCTTTAATATTTCTTCCATAAATTCATCTTCGGATTCTCCAAACCCTGTCATGTGTTTAGTCTTTTCTTTGCATTTGCTCTCTAGCTGCTCATCAGCCATAAATACTGGATACAAACCTTCAGTAATCTTTGCTCGTCTCCACTGTTTCATCTGACTTTCTCTTGTCCCATTCTGATATCTAGGGAAAAATCCCCTATCACCCCTATTGCTCCTGGGTCTATCACGTTCAAATGCTTCTGTTTCCCATTCTTCTAGGGCTTCGTACTGCGTTAATCTTGGTCTGGGTTCTAATTCATTCATTCTCATTCTTAAATTTTGAAGAATTCTCTCATTGAAAGTACCATTCTCTGGGAAAGCTAATATTCCATCATCTTTTGTATATTCTATCCAGTTTTCTAACCATACACAAGTATGATAACCCCTCTCCATCATCATGAATGAAGCAGGCGTTATTGCTGGTGGAATGAGAATTCCTTCCCTAGTTTTAATTGGCTTATCCTTCTTAAAATAATTCTTAATCTTTTGTAGTAATGACAATTTTCTCTTTTCTCCGTACATTTTGGGTAAATATCTATGTATTGAATTATATTCTGAAAAACCTAAAAATCTCCTGTCGGGACGGGTTCCTATCAAAGTCGGATCGTGTTTCCACATACAATCTCCACTGTCCACTAATATTTCGATTTCTATTCTAACAACCAATCAAATTCCAGCTAACATTTGTCTCGGTATCAATCCTAGCGTGGCTTTTCTGTGACATTATTCACTCTCTCTGACGACCCCTCCTTTACAATCTGCGCTTCTCTGTCCCTCGCTGTGTCGACTAATCCCAACGCGGCACCTGTGATGTCAGTATTACTCCTGACTACTGACCCCTCCTTTACAAGACTCGTTCTACGCCCGCTGTTTCAGCCAATCTCAGCGCGGCACTTGTGACGTCAGCTTCTACTCCGGCAGCTGACCCTCCCTTTACAAAAATCGTACGCAAAACTTTATTTTCTCAACACTTCTTATTAAGATTCAGTAACAACATAAAAACATTTGCTATCTTGTCAGTTTCTCTAAATTGAAAAGGATAGATTTTCTCACACTTAGTAAAACCCTTCCGTTTACTAGACATACACTACGAGCAAAACCCTTCCGTTTACTCTTCACGTAAGCTTCAGAAATACCTGCTACTTCTTCAATGTTACCCTTTCTAGGTGATATAACATCAATGTTTCACCAGCGTATACCTTTGCTGTCACTCACACACACAGAGTCCCTAACAAGTACTGATAGCCCTGCTTAACTTTTCAGTACTATTTCTGCCTGACAGATAACCTCACTGCAGTATGGCTTCCACTTACCATCCGCTATTCAAATTCCCCGGGGATTTCTAGACAACATAAAACAAAACTTTTTAAACGGATGTTAGTTCATAAAATAAAATTCTCATTACCCAATTGACAAAGTATAACCATCCTCTGATAGCCAGAAAACTGATCCAGCGGGTTACTAGCAACAAGCATTCATACACTAAATACTCACCTGGGCCCATTCATTCACACTAACTAGCAATCACCGCTGGTGGGAGTCAGTTGTACTCTTTATCAAAATCCCTGCTACCAATTACCTTTTCTGATTGAAGAGTAATGACTTACCAATGGACCTTTGATAACTGGGTTTGATATGAGATCATACAAAACATAATTTCATTAAACATCTGAAATAACCACTGACTCAGGAAGTTTTAAAAATGTTTATCTAAAAATTTAGCAGAGTAAAATACAAACCACATAATACTTAATCACATATCAAGGAGGAAGCACACTATAGTCACCTATTAATCACAAATGACGGCCCCTCAGAAAGGAGAAGATAGAGACAGCAGTACAAACTAAAGATTTCGCGTTTATAGTTACCTAAAGGTGTGAAAACCAAACCCCTTGGCCAAGGAGTTGGAAAGAGGGTCCCAAGAAAGGATGAAGACCAAGACCTCCGGACCAGGTTCAGGACAGGATAGATGACCTCTCTACCAACGACGCCTGCGTCGTTCCCCTCTCTGACACTTTGTTCCTCCTCGTAGTTCTTCCGCGTTTCCCTCTAGTACGGTCCGCCACCCCCACCTCACGACTTCTTCGGACAGCGGTTCAGTCTGCTCTGTTCTGCAATAGCATCACTTCTCTGCTACAGCATCTAGTCATCTGTTCTCTCTGAGCGCTAACTAATTAGCTAATTCTATATCTATTATACCCTTCTACGCCCATGTACCTCCCATTAATGTTTCAAAATTATGGGCCCACTAATTCTGATTGGACAGGGACAGGGGGTTGATCCTCACACCATGTCAATTTAGTTCAATTTTCTTAAGCTCATTGTCTTAGAATCCCGCCCCTCTCAATTAATACATTTGCTTTATTTCCCACCCGTTTCACAACGATATTAATACAAAATATATACAAAATTTATCATTTCATTGGACATTTTAGTTGAACTCTGAAGGTGATCAGCGGGTCATGTCCTTGGACATCCTCCAAGTTGACTTCATCGCTTTGCTTTGTTAGTTTTCAGAGCGCATGCGCAGGTCACATGACTCTCGAGCTGCTCTTTAGCCAACCCAGGCCCACTTTACGAACTAATAGAATTAAAATCAAAAATAAATGTTTTCACTGTATACCCCCTACTTCTATTCTGATTCCATTTAATTATAAATGTCTATCCCGCATTAGTAGCTTTAGTATACCACATTATTAATTGCAGCAATGCGAAAGCTCTAGCATGTGAGAACATTAAAGCGGCCATTTTAGCATACACTGCGCAGGAGCAAAAGATTCCCTCCAAGCAAAGAAAGACGTCATACCATGTGACATGGTTGACACATGCGCAGTAGAATTCCCGCGTTTTAGTGGCCATTTTGGATTAAACAAGGATTACTTATTAGTGAAAAACACATAGGCAAGCATCTTCTAGATAAAATATGTTTGTGTTGCACATTATTAATAAAACATTACAAGGTTTTAGTGCAAATGAGTTAATACTGTGAGAGAATTGCTTCCGAGCAAGTCTCATTGTGAGTCCTTGCTCCATCAATAGGAACATTGGGAGGGAGAGATGCGGTGTTAGGCTCTCTTAGCTCCCTAGCAGTCCCCAGTCACACCCCAAGAGTGTTCTAAATTTGCTTTCTAGTGTTTCCTCAAAACATTCAAGACATTCCCTCCCCACCAGTGAATTTCAAGCTCTACCCATAATAGCAAGTGGGTTGCAGATGGTAGAGTGTACCGAAGATGGCCCTGTTCCACTCAACCTAGTAGCAATGGACATTTTGGGAGAAGGACCCAGATGCCCTTAAGCTCATCCACTCATAATCCCCCGGGATTCGAGTTTCAGGCTAGTAACCACTGGGAGGTAAATTCCTACACTAAGGAATACATGCTTACAGGACTATGGTTAAGAGGAAGTATCTCAAGCCGGAAGAAATTCTCCTTGGCTTAAGTGGAACTGACTTGGTAGCCAATGGCAAACAAATGGAGTACCCGATTGCCAGAGATGAGTAAGAAATTAATGGCAAGTTAGCCATGGTTCATGAATAAGTGAGAATGAAGCAAGGTGCTGGATGTCTCTTGGCCAATGAATTGATTGCTGCTGGTTTGCTACCACGACCAGAGGCATACTTGGACTTGGACCACTGGAGCAATGTTGACCAGAGCATGGATTGCGCATCAGTCTCAGAAAGGGACTGGAACCATCCTAGATTTACACACACAAGAGAAATGTAAAACGCAAACCAGGGCAGGCTCTCTGCAGGCACATGCTGTGGCACTTATCACTCTTTTTTCAGCGGTACCTGAAGTGAACCAGGTGTTGGAGTCTGGGTCCCTGCCTGTCAAGAGGACATTACTATGAGGCAAAATGGACCCTTCATTTCATTGGCTTCCGGAATGCTGCCTTTGAAGACTGCTGCAGGGGTCTTGTTGACTCAAACTGTGGGTAGGAAAATGTTTGCACCCACTTAACAATGAAGAACTTAGAATGGGATTTGAAGTCACAGAATTCTTGAGTGGCAGGCATCTTGGGCAAATCCCAGTATAATGGAAGGCCACAGACAGATGCCTATGTTCAGGGTTGTTGTCTGTAGTGTGTGAGGAGAAGAGTTGGATGCTCTGTCGTGGCTGCTGTTTTCCTGTTGCAGTTTTGGTAGAAAATCAAAAGAGGAGAATCCAGGTCATTCATGAGAAGGCAGCATCCTCTCCCAAATTCTGGTAGGAGCATGGTGCATTTTTTAAGAAACTTTCTGACTGGCACTTTCAAGACAGCAACTTTTTTAAAGATTGGCAATGTAGGTCCACAGTAATTTGAGATCCACTTTTTCTACAGACTCATTGAATTACCTTGCATAATTAAGACGGATGAGTGGCTTTTGATTTCAAGTTTGCCTTTGACATTTGAAAATAACGTTATGTTTCTCGGCTTCAAAAATTAAGTAGCTCAAAAGTAAGTTTTAGGGTTGAATAAACTCTTTTGACAGTGTGGTTAAATGTTGTTAAGCGAGATCCACTATAATAGTGAACGCAAATGCATAATCCAGCTTTCCAAGTATAAAGGGCCATAAGCTGTATGCAGAGGCTAAAGGAAGCAACTGCACATCCGTGCAGTTAGCAGTACACTGACAAACATTGCATCCATTAGGGACAGTGCCCTATGACAGCGAGCTGGAATGCTTCTCTGATTGTGTGCAGTGTGAGGCCCGCATTGACACCTGACAAATGGCGTTATACCTCATAGTAACCCTTCAGAGGAACTGGTGGGCTGCAGCTGGGCATTGGAAGCTAATGTTGTGTTGCTCTGGAAAGTAAATGAACTGTAGTGACTGGAACTGGCACAAAGAATGCATTAAAGGGATATCAGATCAAAGACAAACAAAATTGTCCTTCAACCACAAGTGATCAGGACAAACTGTGGACAAAGACAGTGGCCCTCAAGATGAACAGTCCAGTGATGCACATGCTCCCTGATATGATATGTCAGAGTGACTGGATAAGCAAGAAATAGATCTCCGATCAGCTCCAACAGTGTTACAGATCTCCTCGGACTCTGCCACACGTTTCTGCTACCAGCGACCTGCACTGTGCTTTTTGCCACCCCATCTGTGTCCTCAGTGAGTTGGTCAGGCAAGTTTTAATTTTAGCCGTATTTGTGCAGTTGTCTTTATCTTTTCCTTTCCTGTACCACTCCACTGCCCATTTACTGTATTTGTGTCCTCATTGAGTTAGCCAGCTTATTTGCAGCCTTATTTGTGTAGTTTTTTGTCTAACTTTTTCCTTTTCTGTACCGCACCTTTTCTTTTGGGAGGGCTCACCGCACCGCCCACTAATTTCCCACCCAATTTGCCGCTCCCGTGCCGAGCATCCCACACCCATGCCAGGACCTACTTAATGGAGGCCTCAGCACAACCCCATTAAGCAGATCACCAATCAGCTCCCCAAGTGCTGCATGTCTCCTTGGACTCGGTCACGTGCTTCTGCTGCCAGTGACCTGCTCTGTTCTTCATGCCACATTATCTGTTGTCTGTGTCCTCAGTGAGTTAGCCAGTCAAGTTTTAATTTTCACAGCATTCATGCAGTTGTGTTTAACATTTCTTTTCCTGTACCACACCACTGCCATCAACTGTATCTGTGTCATCAGTGAGTTAGTCAGCTTATTTGTAGCCTTGTTTGTGCAGTTTTTTGTCTAACCTTTTCCTTTCCTGTACCGCGCCATTTCTTTTTATGAGGGCTCGCTGCACTGCTCATTCTTTTTCCGCCTGATTTGCTTCTTCTGCCACCCAGTGCCCCGCCCCTCTCCCAGGACCCACTTAACAGAGGCTGCAGCTTGACCCCATTAAGCTGATCTCTGATCAACTCCCCCAGCACTGCATGTCTCCTTTGACTCTGCCACGCGTTTCTGCTGGCAGCAACCTGCTCTGTTCTTCATGCCGCCTGAACTGCTGTTTGTGTCCACAGTGAGTTAGGCATCCAAGTTTTAATTTCAGCTGCATTTGCACAGTTGTGCTTAACTTTTCCTTTCCTGTACCACACCACTGCCCATTTACTGAATTTGTGTCCTCAGTGAGCACGCCAGCTTATTTGTAGCCTTATTTGTACAGTTTTTTGTCTAACTTTTTCTTTTCCTGTACTGTGCCATTTCTTTTGGGAAGGCTCACCACGCCACCCACTACTTTCACACCCGATTTGCTGCTCCCACCACCCAGCTCCCTGCCCCTCTCCCAGGACCTACCTAATGGAGTCCTCAGCGCAACCCCTTTAGGCAGATCCCCGATCAGCTGCCCCAGGGCTGCATGTACCCTCCGCCACCCACAACATTGCCACCACAACGCCCAACGGATACAAGATGATACACCCGGACAACACCAACAAACACAGAGGCAGCATCGCCATTATCTTCAGAGAAACCATCCTTTGCACCACCACCAAAGACGACACCACACCAATCACGGAGCACTTGAACGTCCAGCTACAAGCTGATGGCAGAATAACCATCAGAGGCACCTTCATAACAGACCTCAACAAATACCATCAACACCTAAAAGACACAAAAGAAATGTGCCCTGGCAGACCACATTGAATCCTGCTCCAACCCCAGCAAGGAACGCTTCAGGATTGTCAGAGTTATCCTGCCCGTCAGCCACTAAGAACACAATCCCCCCATCCCAGGAACTCAGCAGCACCCTGGCAGTCTACTTCCAGAACAAGATATCCACATTCTACAGCAACTTCAAACCCCAACCAATTGACCTCCACAACCTCCTCATGCCAACTGAAGACACCCACAATCCTCTGCTCATCGAATGGGAACAGCTCACCACACAGAGCACCATGGCCATCATAAACTCCATCCACTCTGGAGCACCCATAGACTCTTGCCCCCACCACTTCTTGAACCTCTGAAGCAAAGAAATCAGCAGCAAACTCCCTCCATTCTCAATTAATCCATCATTACGGCCACTTGCCCCGATCAGTAGAAACATGCAAAGGTCAGACCTTTCCTCATGAAACCCTTCACCCCATCCTCCTCCCCTTCCCGCCAAAGTCCTCAAGTAGGCCATCAACCGTCAGCTCACCCAACACCTGGAGAACAACAGCCTGCTGGACACCACCCAGATGGGCTTCAGTGCCAACCACAGCACCGAGACCCCCCTGATCACTGCCACCGATGACATCAGAACCCTCCTTGACTGGTGAGCCACAGCAGCCCTGATCCTTGGCAACCTCTCAGCAGTGTTCAACACCATATCCCTCCACACCCTCATTAAGAGACTCAAGTGGATTGCATCCTTCCTCACAGGATGAACCCAGAGAATACACCTGCCCCCCTTCATGTCAGAACCAAAGAGCATCATCTGTGTCTTCTCACAAGGTTCATCCCTCAGCCCCATCCTGTGCAACACCTACATAACCCCCCTGGCTAACATTGTCAGAACCCATGGCCTCAACATGATTTCCTACACAGACGGCACCTAGCTCATCCTCTCGCTCCCAGAAGGCCTTCCCACCACCAGGACCAACTCACACAACTGCATGACAAGCGTCTCCAATTGAATGAAGACCAACTGCCTAAAGCTAAACAATGACAAGACTAAAGTGCTGATCTTTGGAAACAACACCTCCCTGTGGGGAGACACCTGGTGGCCTCCCGAACTTAGATCCACACCCACACCGACAGAACACACACGCAACCTTGGCATCATCCTGGACAGCAAACTCATCATGAAACACCAAATCAACACACTCGCTTCCACACCTTCTGCATGCTCCGAAAGATCTCCATATGGATCCCTGTCGACATCAGGAAAACCATCACCCAAGCCCTAGTCACCAGCCGACTCGACTACGCCAACACACTCTACTCAGCTACCAAACTCATCCTCAACCTCCCCCAATAGACCCACATCACCCCCCACCTCAGGAACCTCTACCTGCTTCCTGTCCAGAAGAGATGCCAATTCAAGCTGTTGGTACACACCTACAAGGCCTTCCATGACCGAACACCATCTTACATCAACCACAGCCTGAACTACCTCCCTCACCTTCACTCCCACTCCCCGCATCTGCCGAAGCTACAGCGGAGGACACTCCTTATCCCTCGCTGCCAAAGCTTGGAACAACATTCCCCTTCACCTCCGAACAGCATCCTCTCTCACAAATTCAAAAAGGGACTCAAGACCTGGCTCTTCGACTGATAACAGCAGGATCCTAGCACGTGTATACCCTCACGGGTTTATTAGCCGTGCTCTACAAATCCTGACTAATTGATTGATTGATTGATCTCTAAGAAAAATTATCTGAAAGGAAAGAAGGAAAGTTGACTACACTATGCATAGTGAGAAACTCCCTGAAATGACCAAAATGCTTGAAAGCGTAAGATCCAAGAATGAAGACCTGAAAGCGATATCATACGGAAACAATAAAAGAGTCTTGGAGATCCTGCAATTAACAACAACAGGCAAGATGAAGAACTTTGTGGAAACAATGATCATGGAACTCTTTGGAAAGGAGAACTTTTCACAAAAGTTCATCATAGAAAGGGCCCGTAGATCATTAGCCCTGAGGACCATCCAAGGGTCTCCACCAAGACTGGTCACTGCATGCATACTTACCTATAAAGATAGAGATGCAATATTGTGGCAGGCCTGTGGAAAGAAAGATCTGTATCCCTCAGAACTACTGTCTCCTACCTTGATTTTATTATTACAGTGCTGGAGGCCTAGCAATCATTCAAGGTTTCACAAAGAAACTACCAAACATGTACCCTGCATGTGCTATGCTATATCCACCTTGCATAAGAATATCCTGGAATGAAAAATTCCATACCTTCACTGACCAACAGCTGGAGCACCAGTTTATCATGAAGATAAAACATAGCAGGTTTACTCTAATTTATACAGTCAAGAAGAGTCCTGGAAATAGATGGTAAAATGTGATCTGGAGTGATATTAGGTCAGAGTCTTGGGTGATGTGAAAGCTATTCCTGTGAGCCAGGCATAAGGAGAATGGATTGTTAAATTGGAAGGCATTTTAACACAAAATGTAGTAATTCAGAAGATGCATACTGGTGTGGTACATGAACCACTAAAGAAGTATGTTGAACGCAGTAGTAAAAATTCATCGGGAGATATAATGATAGTGTATATTACATATTTTGTATGGCACATGTAAGCAAACAGAAATATGTTACTGTCAAGGTGGTGCAGACCATTTCCTATAATTGGCGTCATCCCCCAGATATAACCAGAGGGCAAGATGTTGGCTCCTCAGCCCCTACGAAAAGATGCCACTAATACAGCTACATTGTGTGATTTGAATGTTATTGGGAGGGAGAAAGGAAGGCATTATTAATGCTACAGGTAGGGAAGAGCAGTGTGGCTTTATTAGACATTGCTTTTAAATCAGAGATACATGAAGAAATCACAACATTCTGAAAGATAAAGGAAGGCATGGTCAAGAGTGCGGGCAGACACTGGGAGGTTTTTAAAGCCTACATAAGGGGTGTGGGCATATTCAAATAGTTGGGTTTTCTTACATGACGGACTCAATGAGTTAGAAATGGTTATAAACTAGCAATGCTCCATGTAGCCTTCAGGCAATTCAGTTTAGACTGCAGGAATTCTGTAGTGATTGAGATATAAAATTCATCTGGAAAACGCGGTGGCTAGAAGATATGATGAGAGAGGATCACGGACATAATATTGATGCATACATTATGAAAACACAAACATATCGGAAAATAAATATTGTTAACTAAAATAGCGCCTTCCTATACTTACCTAATAAAACCATCAATACCAAGAACACAAATATCGTTGTTAAAAATATCAATTTTTACTTATATCAAAAATACAAATAGTGGAAACAAAAATATCATCAGCTTTAAATAAACATAAGGCTGCAATAGATAAAGCTGCTCCATTGAAAGCTTAGATTTGCACTAAAGAATCTGCTCCCTGGTTCTTGGATGAATGCAAAACCCTTAGACAGCAGTGTCGGAGGCAAGAACGTAAATGGAGGGCAAACTTGTCCCTAAAAGATAAAGAAAAGCACAAAAGGCTATTACTTATTCACAAACACGCTATTGGCATCGCTAAATCCTCTTTCTATGTTAGCAAAATCAGATCTGCAAGCAACTGCCCAAATGAACTCTTGAAGGTGGTAAAAGAGCTAGCTATTCCTCCTGTTCAACAGTCTATGGAGAACTCTTAAAGATTTTGTGGCAAAGTTGCTGGCTATTTTAGAGATAAGATCCTTAAGATTTATTCAGATTTCAACATTAATGAATGATAGGCTTGTCCCCTCTATAGATTCTGCTAACTCGAATACCTCCACAGTCTTGTCTATATTTACACCAATCTTTTCTCTGCAAGTCAGAAACTATCTTATGAAATCTGGTTCACTAGATGATCCTTGCCCGCTCAGAATTTTGCAACTTGCTCCGGATCAGATTGTGACTTTATTGCATAAAGTCTTTAACCAGATATTAGAAACAGGAGTCTATCCCAGTCTTTGGAAGGAAGCAATTGTTATGCATCTGCAAATGAAACTGAATGGGGACCCTGAGGACCTTAAAAACCTTCGCCCTATCTCACTACTGTCTGGCAAAAATGTTAGAAAAATGTATTAACAATTGTATTGTATTGTATTGGCATTTGTATAGCGCATGGCTACCTGGAGGCATCCCAGCGCTGTGAACGTCTGGGGCTAGGGGCGCTGGTCTTTTAGGGGAAGAGCCAGGTCTTAAGTTGTTTCCGGAACTTTAGATGGTTCGGTTCCCTCCGTAGGTGTAGCGGGAGGTCATTCCAGAGTTTGGAAGCGTTTAGCGAAAAACGCCTTCCGCCACTTCTCGCCTTCTTGATTCTGGGGACCATAGCAAGGTAAAGTTCGTTTGAACGCAGTTTCCTATTTGCCCTGTGGGGTCGGATCATATCCTTTGTGATTCCGGGCCTTCCTTCATTCAATGCCTTATGGGCTATACAGAGAGCCTTAAAGGGAATTCTCTCTCTGCCAGTGGAGAGAGTGTAATGCAGGTCTGGCTGAGCATCGGTTAGGGGTGTCGGTAAGCATCCTTGCCGCACAATTTTGTACGACCTGCAGTTTTAGAATCACCTCCTTAGGGGCACCTAAATATAGAGCATTTCCATAATCTAATCTGGACAAAATCAGGGCCTGAATCACTAATCTTTTTGCAATCGGCGGTATAAGAGGGAGAATTTTACGGATGATTCTCAATAGGCCGTAACATAGGGCGGCAGTTTTCCTTGCCTGTGCTTTAAAGGTGAGATTCTGGTCAAGCCAGATTCCAAGGCTTTTGATCTCTGTTTTGGGGGTCGGTGCTGGGCCCATGGTCAATGGCCAGAGATTTTTTGGGAATGCACTTACCGAGTTACCAAGGATCATAAGCTCTGTTTTCTCCCCATTGAGCTTCAGATGGGATAGACTCATCCATTTTACAACTTCTTGCAAACAGGAGGGGAGATTGGTCTGTTGGTTAGGGTGGTTCAAGGCTACAACCAACTGTGTATCGTCGGCATAGGTTACCATATGAATCCCAAAGGGGCCACCACTTCAGCCAGTGGGGCCATATAGGCATTAAAAAGAGTGGGACTCAGTGAAGAGCCCTGTGGGACTCCGCACTGTAGGGGCAAGGGCCGTGAGTTGGTATTGCCCTCGAAAACCTGAAAGGACCTCTCTTCTAGAAAGGACTGCAGCCATAATAGCGCTGTTCCCGTCACTCCAGCTCTCCTGAGGTGGTGAATCAAGACCCGGTGATTAACCGTGTCAAAAGCCGCACTCAGGTCGAGGAGGATTATTGCTGCTACTCCTCCTGCGTCCAGTATGTTCCGAGTTTCTTCCACCACTGATAGTATTGCGGTCTCCGTCCCTTGCCCGGGTCGGAAGCCTGTCTGGGAGGGGTGGAGGGCACCATTGGACTCAAGAAAAGCAGAAAGGATGTGATTTACATGTTTCTCCGCTATCTTGCTAATACCTGGCAGGAGCGAAATAGGGCGGTAGTTACCTAGCTCAGTAGGGTCCAGGTTGGGTTTTTTTAACAATGCACGCACCATTGCCCTTTTCCACTCTGAGGGAACCACACCCTTATCTAATGAGGAGTTAATCAGGCAGGTAGCAGTGGGGGCAATGGTTGGTCCAACCAGCGACAGAATGTTGGGAGGGGCTGGGTCTAAAGGGGATCCACTTTTTACCGATGCTAATATGGCAAGAAAACATTCCTGAGTTAGCATAGGGAAGGACGTTAATTCCTGTTTTTCTGACTGCCCACAGCCATTCATATGCAAACCAGTTTTAGGGGAGATCGTAGGTTCCTGTTGTCCTAACTGCCCACTATCATTCGTGTCTATGCTAGGAATATTCCTGATCTCTTGAGGGAGAATCTTAAGAATGTTTTGGACTTTGGCGGAGAAAAAATTGGCCACTTCGGTACATCGCTGACTAGATGAATCCAGTGGAACCGCCGGGCCAGGTGATTTCATTAGCTTCGAGGCAATCTTGAATATTTCTCTGGGGGAGTTACATGCCGATAGGATCTTTCCCTCGTAGTAGGAGGCTTGGGCAGTTTTTATTTCTGCTTTATACCGGCGAATGACTGACCTATATTCACTTTTTTTGCTAGAAGAGAAGTCTTTTCTCCACTCTCTTTCTGCTTTTTTACACTGTTGGCGTAGGGTGCGTAGATTAGAGTTATACCACTGGGCCTTATTCGGGCCAATTTTCTTCTGGGTTAGGACTTTGGGGAGCACCAGATCGAGAGACCCCTCAATCCAGTTGCCGAAGTTTTTATTAGCTGTTATGGGGTCAATGGCGGGGAACAGCTCTCAAGTCAGGTGTCCCATTCTCTTTTCCGTAGGGCCTTAAAGACCTGGCTTTTCTCTCAGACCTCGGTATGAGCATGTCTTTCTGTCTGCATCCTTAGGTCCGCTTATAGCGCCTTGACGCCCTTGGGCTTAGTTCGCGCTTTACAAGTTTTATATTCATTTCATTTCATTTCATTCGTTTGGTATAGTTTTTTCCAGCTCTGATATCCAGCTCTCCAAAGGAAGTTTAGACCATGGTCGAATTAGAGAGCGTGGCGGTGCAGCACCAGGTGTCGTATTGGAATGTACCCACTGAAAGGGGATCAAAAAGTGGTCTGACCAAGGGAGGGGGATGGGTTTTTTCCCTTCAAGATTTTCCAGGTTAGAAAAGATGGGGTCCAGGAGGTGTCCCTTTTCATGTGTTGCTAGCGAGACCTTCTGGGCTAGATGGTAGGTCTGAAGGTCCTGTGTCAGTTCTGTAGCTAATGACGCTGAGGGGTCGTTGAAATGTAGGTTAAAATCTCCAAGAAGTGTAAAATTAGCAGCGAGACTCGCAAGATTGCTGGCTGTTTCTAGCAGAGTTCTGCTGAATTGGCCTATCGCCCCAGGTGGGCGGTAAATAAGAATGCCAGAGAATGTGAGGGTGGGTGAAAATTCGAGCATGAAATGGATATTTTCACAATCTAACAACGGACTGCCCAGCAGGCGACAAATCAGATGATTCCTATATACGATAGCAATCCCTCCACCCTTGCCTGTCCCTCTATCCATTCTCTGGATCAGGTAGCCTGGGGGGAGAGCTTGAACCGTATCCGGCTCTGAGCTGGAATTGAGCCATGTTTCTGTGAGGAATAAAACCTCAGGGGCTTCTTCCTTTAGAAGTATTGAGATTTCACTAGTATGCTTCGGCAGAGATCTGCAATTAAGTAGGAGTAAATTGTATACTTTCCCATGAGATGGGGGAGGATTCGTGGGTGCGGGCAGTTTGAACTGGCACTGGGAACACTTCGATTGGGACGACTGAACCAGGATAGAGTGTACACATTTTGGCTCTAGGATGGAGTTCAGTGCTTTAAGCTGTGTGCTGGAGCAATACAAATGACCTGTGGTAGCTGAACCAGGGGTTCTAGCCCCTGGTCCCGCTCGGGCGCGGACGGGCGCAGACGGGCTTGCCTTTGGCGCGCCTTCGGAGCACCGCCGGCGCGCCCTCTGAGCGCGTCCGCTGCACGTCAGCGCCATTTGCTGCATTTGTAGTGTACACCGGGTGATCTTGTGCGGCGACTATACCGTCTCCCTCTCAAGATGGAGCCCGTCAGTGGCAAAGTGGAAGTGAGTGGAAATGTGGCATCAATACTCCCTCCACTCAATCAGCCAAAGCTGTGGTGGACCGGGGAGCGGACGCAAGCAAGAATTTTAACAATGAGCTGGTCAAATTAATTAACTCTCATCATCTACTGGCTCAGTCACAGAATGGGTTCAGAAGTGGTCACAGACTCAGTATGGAGTCTAAGCTTGCTGACACTGCAGATTCCATTCGTTGCCAGGTTGACCAGGGGGTGCCACCATATTGGTGATGCTGGACCTGTTGGCAGCAATTGATACTATATCACCCCTTTGCCTGGTTCAAAGACTCCATCAGGTGGGGGTGAGGGCCACTGCTTTGGACCTCATCTGCTCCTTTATGACGGATAGGGTCCAAACAGTCAACTGTGGAGATTTTAGAGCAGAGGCTTTCAAGCTCCCCTGTAGGGGCCCGCAGAGGTCCTCCCTGAACCCCACTCTTTTTTATCTGTACGTCACCCCCTTGCTGAGTTGGTGCACTCATTCGGTTTCCAAGTGTTATCCTCTGCGGATGGCACTCAAATTATTGTTTGCATATCGGAAAATCTGCCACTGGTAGCAGTTAAGTTTAAACAGTGTACAAACAGCATCAGCATTTGGATGAAGGATAACTGTTTAAAATTGAATGCTGGGAAAACAGAGATCCTGGTCTTCGGGACTCAGCACTTGGTGTGGTCTGAGCCCTGGTGGCCAGAAAATGTTCTCTTCAATTCCTCCTGAATTCTGAGTAGCAGTAGTCAACACCTTAATAACATCTCACTTACACTACTGCAATGCTTTATATCTGAATATGTACAAGGCCTCGCTAAATAGGCTTCAGGTTATTCCGAATGTGGCAACCCACCTTGTTTTTAATGTGTCTAAACATCTCTTGGTGAGTAGTGGCATTCGCTCCCTACACTACACTGACTGCCAGTAAGAAAGCAGGTAGTATATAAAGCCATTTGCATGGTCTTCCAGGCTCTCCGCCATCAAGGACCTGCAACCTTTAGAACATTTTTCCAGTGGTATATCCCTAAAAGACTGCACAGATCATCTTCTCACAGGAAGGTGATTGTCCCCAGATTCAGCAAAGCCAGATGGGTGGCTGCTCCTTTTAGGTGGTGGCAGCTAAATTGTGGAATACTGCACCTGTGCACATCACGATTTGAACAATTTGTGGGAATTAGAGCAGCTATGACAGCACCTATCTGCTAGTGAGGCAGAAGTTCTGTGTTTTATGGTGCACAGGATCTGGAGCTCAATTCCCCTTAAGCTCCCTGGGATAAACTCCCACAATGACAAGATTCAACAGAATGATCCAGCACTTCATATAATATCAAGCAAAGACATCAATATTAAATTAATGAAGCATTATTCTCTTCATATAAAATACACGACGTCTGTTCAGCAGGAAAGTTTCAATCTCTTTATTCTTGATTTCTTCTTAATAATTTAGGTAAAACCGTAGCCAACGCGTTTCGTCACAAGGACTTCTTCAGGGCTACAAACAACATACATAAACACAAATTATAATTACAATATTTACAATGTATAAAAAAATATATAATTTCATCTATATATTAAGACCCATTAAGAAATTAAGTCAATTCTTTTGACATGCAAATCATCTTATGAAGCCATTATACAATAGGTCAATCTTATTTCAAATGGTTAGAATAATCCATATTTATTATCATGACTCCTGCTGAATACTGAACACCTTTGTATGTACACGTCTCATAGCCAAGGATTACGGGCTTCAGGTGGGAAGAAATTGTCTTTTGAAGTTTTTGATAACAACATGACATCCATTTTATGGTTAAAAAGGGGTATCTATTTAAATTCAATTTTAATTGCTTATTTATACATCTGTGTATCACAAACTTAGACCCAAAGGGAGAGTGGTCATACCTTACACGTAGATCTTTCTCTTTCTCTTCTACAATGTAAATCACTTGGATTAAAGATTCTAATTGGCCGTTACAATTGAGGACCAAAAATCACGGCAAAGCACTAAAGTCAGTGTTGCCCCATTCCTTCACCTAAAAACACAATAAGTGTAACTGATTTTAGTTACAAAATAGCGACAGATCACTCAAAGCTAAATACAATTACAATTAAAGCTATTATATTTAAGCCCAATAGATGGCGCCATTGCTCTTGTGCACATCACGGCTCTGGAGTCCTCTGGGTTTTGCAACCATCTTAAAACCTGGCTCTACTCTCTACCATGAGTGTTGTTTCTTGGTTTCTATCAGTTGTTTCCCCGTATACACTAGCGCATTGATACCCTCAGGTTTAATGTGCTTTATAAATTTGATTTCATTATAATATGTCCAAAATATTGATTCACACAATATTGACCACAATAATTCCACCAAATTAATCACAATATCATTAATATATGTTTTTAAAAAAGATTTATGTGTAATAAATATTTAAAATAAACATAAAACATGTTATACACACATTGAAAATAAAACAAAAATATGACATCACCAAAATTTTTAAAATTCACCCCAAGAAAATATATAATTAAATTCATAACAATATAACCCAAAAACTGCCATTAATTACACACATCTATAAATCAACGTTTATGAATATATATATATACAAGAAGGCTCCTTCTGGGACCGAGTACCCGTGAGCGTGCCAACGGTGCGGGCCACCGCAAATCGTAGCAAAAAGTCTCCAAACTGAAAACGCATGTTCAGGACACAGTCACAATGCCATTCAAGTTGCTTTATTCAAAATTCTATAACGCGTTTCTACCGTTATGCGGTTTTGATCACATGACGGTCGAAATGAGTTATGGGATTTTGAATAAAGCAACTTGAATGACATTGTGACTGTGTCCTGAGCCTGCGTTTTCAGGTTGGAGACTTTGATATATTACTTACTGGTGGTCACCAGTAGGCAGTTATAGTTGAGGAAATGGTGGGGCGCAAAGTGCAAAACTCACCATGATCAAGGCATGCAGACTCCCGTCTCTTCTTTCCCAGTGGGATCAAGCAGGAGAGGGAAGGACTTCCTTTCTGTATCATGAAAAGCAATCCAACCGATCAAGGAGCTGCTCTCATGCTTCAGCATGAGAGCAGTTCTAGGTTTGATTGGAGCAGGCTAACCCAGCTCTCATTTTGAGGCTGAGGCCTGTGCCAGCAATCCTCTTGCTGTTACACAGCCCTCAGGTTGCTGGGTCTGCAGTGCGCATTTCGTAAGATAGCTGGCCAATCTGACATGCGCACTGCAGGGGCAGTTGTCATCCTGCAATCATAGGATTCAGCCCCGCCCCAAGGTTTCACACTGCGGTGTTAAAGTAAAATGGCATTGACATGCCATTTTACTTATTTATCTTTACCTGCTGCACTCACAGCAAGCGCGGCAATGCTCCTCCGTTCTTTAGGAGGAGCGGCCCCTGATAGTTAGGACCATGTTTACATAGAAGAAGCATTTTTTTACTTACCTATATCTTAAGGCACTGTTTGACGAATCTTCACAAAAATTTACAAAAAAAGTGTGCTGGTGATTTTAGTTGTGCATGGAAAGATTCGGGGTGATCCTGCAATCTGGGGCTGAGGAAAACGGGGGGGGGGGGGGTTGAAAAAAGTGTGTTTACCATGTTAATTCTCATAGAGAACTACAGCCCGAACCGCTTGACAAAATTACACCAAATTTGGCAGAAAGCTAGCTTTTGGTCCAGAAAGCACACTTTTGTTATTTGGTGCAACAGAATAAGTGCACTAATTGGCTGGCCACAACCTGTGTAGAAAGTTGTAACTGCCATTTTGTAAAGCTGGACATGGTCCCGAGGGATAGAAATAAAGGTTAGAAAGTGTAGAAGGGGTCAGGGTAGGGGTACCCTGACCCCATGGGTGCATTGTAGGGGTCTATGAGGGACCTTATGATTTTCAAAATGCCGCAAACCATTTTTTTTTTCATGTGGTTGGAGTCGTGGACCCGGCACGATGCTCTGCGCGTCCCCCTATGTAATATCGCAGCAGAATTGTGAACCTTGCCGTAAATGTTTTTTAAAAATATACATTCACACACTCACTTGCACACTAATATATGCACTCACAAACCTACACAGAGTCATACAATAAGTCACAGACCCACTCAGAGACTCACAGACCCACTCACATACCCACACAGACACACACGTACCCACTCACTGATCCACACAAAGACTTGCGTACCCACTCACACAGACTCACTGAGAGATTCACACACCTACTCACAGACCCACTCAGAGACTCAGGCATCCACTCACAAATCCACTCAGAGACTTACACATCCACTCATACACCCAATCAGAGACCCACATACCCACTTACAGACTCACTCAAACACACATGCACCCACCCACTGAGTTACTCATGCACACACTCACAGACTCATGCACCCACTGACAGACCCACTCATGTTCTCATGCACCCACTCACAGACACACTAAGACACTCACACACCCACTCACTCACCCACTCAGAAGCTTATGCACCCACTCAAACACTTACACACCCACTCAGAGACTTACGCATTCTCACTGTAGGAAGCTGGCTCTCTATATAGTTTACTTAAAAGAAGTACACTGTGCAGAGAGTCCAGTGGGACCCAGATTGGTATACAGAGTCAAAAGTAGATAACACTCTATTTGTAGTTGTGTGGGGGAGCAGTTAGGCTTATCAGAGGGTAGTGCTAGGCATTTCTTTTACTCACAGAGGCAATAAATGAGACACACACTCAAGAATAAATCAGATACAAATTTGCAAAAATAGCACAGATTTTTATACAATTTTTAGGACCAAGAACTTTGTTCACAGGTAAGTTCTTTGTTAGTTCTGAATTTTCAGAGTTCGGAAAATAACTCACTGTTGTGTGCAATTATGCACAATAAAAGTCTATTGAGAAAAATACAAAAATGTATACAAATCGTACAGTCGGTTCTAGGGTTTCACCTTTGAAGTTCATTTTAGCAGCAGGCCAAGGTCCAATGTTCCACAAGCGGATCATCGGGAGCGTTCTGGATTCGGCCGGGAGCAGGGTGCTGAGGTCGCTGGTAGCTGGTGAGCTATAAAGATGGGGGCCACCTCAAAACAGGCTGCACATGGGTAAGTCCTGGGGACCTCAAATGAGGGATCGGGTCGTAAAGACCTCAGGACCACAGGAACCCATCTGGTTCATTGGTACCCAGGCCGGGTGGGCTGGGCGCAGAGCAGGTTGGACAGCCGGGCTCGCTGCATCTAGATGGTCTTCACGGTCAGGAGCAGGCAGGTTGTAGGGATGATTCCAGGACAGGTGGGACACTCACAGAGGAGGTCTCTGGGGTCTCGGAGTCCCTTGGTGAGTACTTACTTCCTAGGCAGGTGGAGTCCGGTTTAGACTTTTCATCTCAGTGCCAGTTGCAGGTAGTCCAGTACGTCAGGTATTGCTACAGCATAGCTCTGGTGGGGGGACAGATCTGACCCTTGGGAGCTGGTGTGCTGCTTCTAGTTTGGTTGCTGCATCGGGTCGCCGGGGAGCGGAAAGTCGATATGTTGGACTCTGCTGGATCAATGCCTGCGACTGCAGAGGGGCCATTTCTAGACTCCAAGGGAGTTCTCTGGCAATTATCAAAGGGCTGAAGGTGCTCGGGGGTTCTTGGAGGCCTCACAGCAGCAGGACGAGCCAGCACACCATGATGGTCGAGTCCTTGGAGGCAGCAGGCAGGGATTTACATCAGAATTCTGCAGCAGGTACTCTGTTCTTGGGTTGGCAGCTCTTCTTTGTCCATTTTCTTCTTATGTCCATCGAATCTGAAATCAATGGGCTATCTACATTTAGGGTGTCTAAACCCTCTATGTGACCACTTCCTATGGGAAGGGACACAAGTCTGATAGGCTAATTCCGTCAACCTCAAAATGGAGGCATTAAGAAAGTGGGGTCCACATCACTTACCCCACCTTAGAGGTGGTACGGGCTGCATGTGTGCACAACTCCTAATCTAACAAATTTTCCCACTTGACCTCCCACCAAAAGTGGAGCAGGAGAGGGGACTTGGCATCCTCCACTAACTGGAGATGCCTGGGTTGCATTTCAAAGGCGGCATCGCCTTTGAAGCTTCCCGCCTTGGAATGCCAGTCCAGTCTGGGGGAGATATAAAGCACCTCTGCCAAGAGCAGGAAATGTTCCCAGCCTCTGAGAGCGCAGGCTCTCACCCCATGAGGTCAGAAACATGTCTGGTGGTGGCAGGCTGACTAAGACCACACCAGGGTTTGGTAGGTTTTCAGGGGGCACCTCTTAGGTGCCCTCTGTGTGCATTTATTAATAAATCCTACACTGGCATCCTATTAAGACAAGATGTTTGGTACCAAACATCCCTGGGTACAGTAAAGCCATCATAGTGCTGGAGAACTGGTAATGACAGTTGTCCAGCCCATGTACTCTCTATGGCTTCACTGTGCACTTACAATATCCAAGAATGGACCTCACATGTGATATAGTGCACCCTCCGTTAGGGCTGTAAGGCCTGCAGTAATGGTCACTTAGCTATATCTCAGGCAGTGTCTGTGGGCATGGCACACAGGGATGTGTGCCATGTCGACTCCTCTGTTCTCTCTGCACCAAGACACGCAGCTTGCAATGGCATTTTGCATGGTCTTGGTGAGGGGTCCCTAGGGTGGCACAATTTGTGCTGCAGCCCTAGTGGACCCTCTTCAGTCCCAATGCCCTAGATACTAGGGGTTCCATTTACTAGGTACTTACAGAAGTTGTGGAAATCAATTGTGGTACAGTTTTGGGAAAGAGCTCTGGAACTGGGAACCTGGGTAGCAGGGACCCAGTGCACTTTCCTTCAAAATCAAGTCATGTTCCAGGCAAAAACAGGGGGCTAACCAT
The DNA here is from genome assembly GCA_963921515.1 of Calotriton arnoldi. Classification (NCBI taxonomy): domain Eukaryota; kingdom Metazoa; phylum Chordata; class Amphibia; order Caudata; family Salamandridae; genus Calotriton; species Calotriton arnoldi. The sequence goes on along the minus strand of CAWUFW010001700.1, from coordinate 265,182 downwards.
GTCAAAATAGATACTTTCCTACAGTGTGCATTGTCCACTTTTTAGTTTTCTCTGCAGCAAGACACACAGCCTACACTGGCAGTGTGCATGGTCTTGGTGAGGGGTTGCTAGTGTGGCACAATACATGCTGCAGCCCTAGTGGACCCTGTTCAGTTCCAATACCCTAGGTACCAGGGGTACCATTTACTAGGGACTTATAAGGGGGCTGCAGTTGTGACAATTGTGAAACAAAGGTACAGTTTAGGGAAAGGATCTGGCACTGGGGATCTGGTTAGCAGGGACCCAGTGCACTTTGAGTCAAAATCACATCATGTTCAAGGCAATAAGTGGGGGCTAAGCATCTCAAAAGAGGCACTTTCCTAAATGACCACCCCCAAGCGAAAGAGGATGAGACTAACCTTTCCCTAGAGAGTCTTCATCTTCTAAGTGGAAGAGTCCTGGTAAGGCCATCTGCATTGGCATGGCCAGTCCCAGGTCGGTCTTCCAATGTAAAGTCCATTCCCTGTGGAGACATGGACCACCTTAAAAGTTTGGGGTTTTCACCTTTCATTTGTATCAGCCATCTGAGAGGCCTGTGGTTGGTATGAATAAGGAAGTGAGAACCAAACAGGTATGGTCTCAACTTTTTCAGAGACCAAACCACAGCAAAGGCTTTCTTCTCAATGGCAGTCCAATGGTGCTCTCTGGGGAGTAACCTCCTGCTAATGAAAGCAACAGGTTGGTCATGGCCATCATCATTGGTCTGGGATAGGACCTCTCCTATCCCATGTTCAGAGGCATCACTCTGCACTATGAACTGCTCGGTATAATCTGGAGCTTTCAAAATGGGTGCTGAGCACATTGCTTCTTTCATGGTGTCAAATGTCTTTTGACAGCTCACTGTCCAGTTAACCTTCTTTGGCATCTTCCTGGATGTCACTTCTGTGAGGGAGGCCACAATGGACCCATACCCCCTCACAAACTCCTGTAATACCCAGTCAAGCCAAGGAATGCCCTGACTTGGGTCTAGGTGGTTGGAGCTACCCAGTCCAGAATTGTCTGGATCTTGAGTTATAAGGGTTGAACTTGGCCTCCACCTAGGTTGCCCAAGTATACAACTATGCCCTGCCCTATTGGGCACTTGCTTCCCTCGATAGTAAGGCCAGCACTGTAGCGCCTTCAGGACCTTACCAAGGTGGATCAGGTGATCCTGCCAGGAGGAGCTAAAGACAGCAATATCATCATGATAAGCTGCACTAAAGGATTCGTACCCAGCAAGATCTTTGTTCGCCAACCTTTGGAAGTTGTCAGTGACCTTATTTAGTGCCTATCTGGGGTTGAGAGCACTGATTTTTCTTTGGCTTCAGGGGTCGTACCCAGCAAGATCTTTGTTCGCCAACCTTTGGAAGTTGTCAGTGACCTTATTTAGTGCCTATCTGGGGTTGAGAGCACTGATTTTTCTTTGGCTTCAGGGGTCAGATGTATCTGCCAGTACCCTGATGTGAGATCAATAGTACTGAGATATTTGGCTGCCCCTAACCTGTAAATTAATTCATCAGCCCTGGGAATTGGATGTGCATCAGTTTTGGTCACAGCATTGAGGCCCCTACAGTTCACACAAAACCTTATCTCTTTCTTTCCACTCTGGGTGTGAGGTTTGGGGTCTAAGACAACTGGGCTGGCCCAGGGATACTCAGAGGGCTCAATGACTCTCAATTCCAGCATCGTGCTTACTTCAACTTTGGTGCTCTCATTGACGTGATCAGAATGCCTGTAGATTTTATTTTTGACAGGTAGGCTGTCCCCAGTGTCCACATCACGTGTACACCAGTTAGTCTGACCAGCATTCAAATAGAAGAGCTCAGCAAACTGATTTAGGACTTGCCTGCAATCAATCTGCTGTAGGGCAGCAAGGGTGTCTTTCAAGACCACTCCTTCCACTGACCCTTCTTTAGGGTTGTTTCAGAGGAGGTCAGGGAGAGGTTCACTCTGTGCTTCCTGATCCTCATCTGTAACAATCAGCATGGTCACATCAACCCTGTCATGATAAGGTTTAAGGTGATTCACATGATGGACCCTGTTGGTGTTTCTGCAACTGCCAAGGTCCACCAGATAGGTGACCTCCCCTTTTCTTTCTAGGATAGGGTAGGGCCCAGTCCATTTGTCCTGGAGGGCCCTGGGAGCTACAGGCTCCAAAACCCACAGCTTCTGCCCTGGTTGGAACTCCACCGTGGCAGCCTTTTGATCATACCAAAGCTACTGGAGCTCTTGGCTTGCCTCAAGGTTTTTGTTTGCTTTTTCCATGTACTCAGCCATTCTGTAATGAACGCCAAGCACATAGTCCACAATATCCTGTTTAGGCTATTTGAGCGGTTTCTCCCATCCTTCCTTCACAAGACATAACAGTCCCCTTACAGGATGACCAAACAGAAGTTCAAAGGGAGAAAACCCGCCTGCCTTTTGTGGCACCTTCCTGCAAGCATGGCAGTAAGACATCCCATCACCTTCTGAGTATTTTCAGGGAGTCCACCAATCATACCTTTCAGGGCCTTTTAAACCTTTTAACAAGCCCATTGGTCTGCAGATGATATGGGGTACTGAACTTGTAAGTCACTCAACATTCAGTCCACATGTGTTTTAAGTAAGCAGACATGAAGTTTCTACCTCTGTCTGATACCACCTCCTTAGGAAAGCCTGAGCTGGTAAAGATGCCAAAGAGGGCCCTAGCCACTGCAGGAGCAGTGACAGTCCTTAGGGGAATTGCTTCAGGATACAGGGTAGCATGATCCACTAGTACAAATATGAATCTGTTTCCTGATGCTGTCTGAGGGTCAAGGGGACCAACAATGTCAATCCCTACCCTTTCAAATGGAACCCCAATCACTGGAAGGGGAATTAAGGGAGCCTTTAGGTGGCCACCTGTCTTGCCACCGGCTTGACCGGTGCCACAGGAGTTACAAAACTCATTCATCTTCTGGGACATACCTGGTCAGTAGAAGTGGTTCACCAACCTACTCCAAATTTTGGTCTGGCCAAGATGCCCAGCTAGGGGGATGTCATGGGCCAATGTGAAGAGAAACTCTCTAAACTGCTGAGGCACTACCATTCTCCTAGCAGCACTAGCTTTGGGGTCTCTGGCCTCAGTGTAAAGGAGTCCATCCTCCCAATAGGTCCTGTGGGAGCCACTGACATCCCCTTTTTCCTGATCAGCACCTTGCTGCCTCAGAATTTGAAGAGTGGGACAGGTCCTCTGCCCCTGTTACAGATCTTCCCTAGAGGGTGCCCCTGGGAATAAGAGCTCTGCCATGTAAGGCCCAAGCTCCTGGGGCACAGTTCTTTCTAGGGCTGACAAGTCTTCTCCCTGAGGAGAGCAAACTTCATTTTAGGTCTGTTTCAAAGCCGGTTTCCCAGACTTCTTGCCCTTTCTCTTGGAAGGCTGGGCCATAATTTCAGGGTCGAAATCTTCTTGTTCACCCTGGTTTCTACACTGTGCTCAATCACCATGGTGACACTGGCTCCAGTATCTCTCAGAGCTTCAACTCTAGCCCCATTAATATATGTAAGTCCGTTCTTATATAGCGCAGCTACTCACCCTTACGGGTCTCAAGGCGCTGGGGGCCAGAGTGGAAATTAAGTGAGCTATTGCCCAGAGTCACATGGTGCTGAGCTGAGCTGCCGCCGGAGCCGGGGATCGAACCGTGAACCCTGTGCTCCGAAGTCAGCTGCCCTGGCCGCTGCACCACACCTCTCCATGCGGCTGTTGTGTGTAGTTTTCCAGCTTACTAGGCCAGACAGCCAGGATAGCTACATTCACCCAACCCTCTGAGACTAGAGTTGCCTCAGTGAACACCTTGTCAGGTCAGGGCTCACCTGTGATCCCGTCTGGAGAATTACCACTGCATTGACTGCAGGTGCATTAAAGGCGTACTTTTTGTTGTTATAGCTAGACTTTCCAGTTAGGTCTCCAAGAGTTCTTGACACCAAGACTTTTTTGGATCCCAGTTCTTGGCCTGGTACCCACTCTTAGACTGTGAAGAGTTTCTGTGCACTCCCTCCTGAGCAGGTTTTTGGGGGCCTTTAGAAGACTCTTTGTTTTCATCCTTTTGGTGAACATCTTTCCCTTGGGGGGTCTTTTTGGCCTCTTTCTTTTGGTCACCCACCCCAGTGGTAGTTTTTGTCGCCCTTGTTTTGACCCAGGAGGAGAAAGTGGAACTAGGTCTACCAGATGCTGATGTAACTTCTCATTGTAACAATTACTCAAAAGATGCTCCTTCATAATTAAATTGTAAAGCCCTTCAAAGTCATTCACATTGTAACATGTTAACCAACCACCTAGTGTTTTCATTGAAAACTCAACAAATTCCAACCAGAACTGACTCTGGGTTTTTCGAGTCTCACTGAATCTTATTCTGGACTCTTCAGTGGTGAGTCTAAAACACTCAATCAGGGTACCCTTCATTAGGTCATTAGACTCAGTATCTTTTTTAGACAATGTCAGGAGTTTATCCCTGCATTTCCCTGAGAATAGTTCCCACAAGAGTGGAGCCGGTTTTTTTCTGGCTACTTTTCCACCTATACAGGCCCTCTCAAATGCAGTGAACCATTTGGTGATGTCATCACCATCTGAATATTTAGGGGCAATCCCTATGGGGTGTTTAGAGTAATAAAAAACGTCAACCTCCCTATTTATTTGTATGCTGCCACCAGAGATTGGTTTTAGGCCCATTCCTTTCCTTTGTCTTTCTATTTCCAGGAGCTGAGCTTCTAAGCTGATGCAATCCCGAGCGTACAACAGACACTTGCAGGAGTAAGACGCGCTTTTATCTGCTCTCTGTATCTGTATTGGCATTTTTAAAATAAGGATTTTATCGAAGCAGTTCTTTGCTATTTTTAAATAAGGATTCTAACGTAGCAGCTCTATTTCCTTTTTTTCCCCTACACTGTGCTGGAGTGTTGATCTCTTTCACCTCGTTCCTGGGGAATCTTACCTTCTTTTACTGTTTCTGGGCTCTCCGGTCCGCCGCAGGTTCTTCCCATTTGAGCGGAGAGAGTCCCTCTGCAATTGCACTTTCACCCCTAGGTGGCCTCCATTTTGGATGCTGGCGGTCCAGCTTATTCTGCACTTCCGGGTTCGGGGCATTTAAGCTGATGCAATCCTGGGCACGCAGTGGGCGCGCCAAAGACGTGTCACAGGCAAGCCCGTCTGCGCTTGTCCATGCCTGGACGGTGCCAGGGGCCAGACATGCTGCCCGTTGTTACTCCGGGGACAGAGGTGCCTTGGAAAGAACCTACTCTAGGGCACAACTTCTTGAGCTGCGCCCCGAGTCGCAGCATGAGGTATGTGTGGAAAAGCTTAACCTAGTCACAGGGAAGGCTGAATATTGTCAGCATTGTAAGCTCAGCCCTGTTAACGGTGGGGTCTACATCCCAGGCCCTCTCAGGCCATCCCAGGGACTGGGGGTAGAGAGTGGGACACGGACTGAGACTAAGGCTGGCCTCAAGACCAGCTCAATACGGGGGGCGTTAATTAATGCGTGCTCCATGCCCAAACACAAAACTGAAATTGCCTTGACCATTCAAACACTTAACCTGGACTACCTCTTTATCATGGAGACGTGGGCTAGGGAGGACTCTGGCCCCAACAGATGCTGTCCCCCATGGTTACACTATTCTTAGATGTGACCGCTCAGGTCGAAGAGGAGGAGGCCTGGCCCTGGTGGCTCGGGAGCTCTTCAGTTTGACCCTTAGCTCGTTGGAGAATGACCCTGGCACTTTATTGGAGGCAGCGTCATTTGGGATTAAGATATCTGAGAAATGTAACTTCTCAGGCCTTCTGATATACTGCCCGCCAGGCCCAAGATCTAAGTTTACGGAGACCTGGTGTAAAACTCTGGAACCGTTTGTAACCACTGCTCATTACACCATCCTAGGGGATTTTAACTTTCATTTTGAAAACAAGCAGGATAATGACTCAGCTCTCCTTTTAGATCTCATAACAACCCTGTGGTACGAGCAACTGGTTCGTTCTCCAACCCATATAGCCGGTCACATTCTGGATGGTATTTTCACTAACCACAAGAATCTGGTTATCGAGGCAGTTCAGCCCCTCAATCGGGCCGATCACTGGCTGATTGAGTTTAAAGTTTTTCTACCACGTCCTATTGGGGTGGCTATGGGTCCCTTCCCGAGGCATATAAGCTGTAGGGGCTTGAATAAAATCACAGCCGCAAATTGGAAGGCCGCTTTGGCTACGGTATCCGATGGGAGGAACAGAACACACCGTCCCACTACAGAGGTTTGCCGCGAATGGATTAATGAGGCTGTTGTATTGTGCTTACTCTTCTGGCCAGGCTGGAACTGCACATCTCCACCAGGTACTGAAGGTTCTATGGTGATGTCATGGGCTGGGGGGTGACCGTTGACAGTTGGCGTCAGCTGTGTCTGGCAAAGCTGTCGTGTGGGGTTTCTCTCCTGACGATTAAACTCCTAGCAAAAGGAATCCATCGTTGTGTCTTCATTGAATGTACAACAATTTTGGCGACGATCGGCCAGACACAAGGCTGTGTCAGAGAGAGGAATAACCCCAACGACGAACCCAACTCGTCGAGTGAAGCAGCGGACGCGAGAAGCGACGGGCAGGGAAAGGTCGAAACGCGATGTCACCAAGTGAGGCGAAGACACGCGGAACACCCTGCCAGCTGTGAGAAGGGAGAAGCAGATAGAGGAGTCGTGATGAGAAGGAACGCGTGAGCCACCAACAACATGGCGTGCACTGCATCGTGATGAGAGGAAGGCTGCAGCGGTAAGGAGAGTACGGCGGGGCAGCAAGCAGTGCAGAGAAGAGGCGTAAGTGACAGCGGAGTGTGAGCAAGTGCAGTGAAGAGAGCGCTGCGGGCGTGGAAGAGACGCCGTGGCACTGAGGAGCGCGTAAGGAGAGGAGGCGTAAGTGACAGCGCAGAGTGAGCAGCGCAGTGAAGAGAGAGCTGCGGGCGAGGAAGAGACGCCGTGACACTGAGGAGCGAGTAAGTCCGGAGAAGGAGTGCTGCGCATGGAAAAACTGCACTAGTAAGGAGTGAACGTCGGGGCAGCGAGCAGGACAGTGGGTACAGAGGAGGCATAAACTGCGTAGGTGTGTGAAGAGAGTGGACGGAGGCGTAGGGCAAGAGACGGAGTGCAGCGCTGCATAACAATAGAAGCCACACTGGTAAGGAGAGAACGCCGGGGGGCAACAAGCAGGGCAGAGAGGAGGTGCGCAGTAGGCAGCAGCATGAAAAGAACTGCCTGTGAAAGACTGCAGTGACAGGGTGATACCAGAAGCACAAAAAGGCAAAGATTGAACAAAAAAACTTTACCGTGTGAGCAGAGCAGCAGACAACCAAGACTTGGTGTGGCAGGGCAGCATTGGAGTCCTCGTATGCTGTGTGGCAGGGCTGCTGAGTCGAGGAAGATCATTCGTAGATGGATGATGCACTGTGATTGGTTGCAATAAGTGTAAGGAAAAGTTTCCCATTGACAGGGCGATCTATTGGTGTTTGCTGCCATCTTGTGGAGAAAGATAAAATAGAAAAGTTAAAACATGGATGTAAGCACTGCCATAGTAACACCACCCCCGTTCCTTATGTCACCTGGGGAACCTACAATAGAGTGGGAGGACTGGATAGATTGCTTTGAGAATTATCTCATAGCTTTAGATGGCGAAAAGTTTCCAGAAACAAGGAAAAAAGCATTGCTATTGGGTTCACTAGGCAAGGAAGGTCAACATATTTTTAAATATCTTCCACCTGTAGGGGATACACAAAGTGGAGAGACGGAGGATGTATACAAGGAGGCTGTCCTGAAACTTCAGATAAGGTTTGCAAAACAAGTCAATGTGGTCATGAGGCGGCATAAATTCTATACACAACCACAACGCACAAATGAGGCCATAGATGACTTTGTAGCAAGATTGAGGGAACTCTCTGCAAAATGTGAATTTGGAGGCATGCAGGAGGAAATGATAAGAGACCAATTGATTGTGCAGTGTAGCAGTAAGAAGATTCAAGAGAGGTTGTGGGCGTCAAGCAACCCCACTCTTAAAGATGCCATAGCTATCGCAAAGGTAGTGGAGGAATCGGAGAGGTGCATGCGCGAAATGAAGAGCAGTACGAGCTGCAATAAAGAGAGTGAAGTGGCACTTTTGGATGACGACTCTGAGGGAGTCAATGTGGTCAAAAAAAGTGCAGCCGACGGCAGGAGGAGGGAATAGAAACAAGTATCAAAAGGGGATGAGCAGCTCACAAGGGAAGCTTGGCGGTCGCCATTGCCTCAGGTGTGGGAGCAGCTACCACATGGCAGATTCAAAACAGTGTTACGCTGTTGCCAAAGACTGTCTCAAGTGTGGTAAGAGGGGGCATTTGGCACGCATGTGCAAACAACAAGAGAAGAAAGTGAGTTACGTGGAGGATGAACAGACAAGCTACCGAGTAGTAGTTGTAGAGGATAACGCAGAAGTAGCGGAGGTGGAAGGGAACGAAAAGAGACGGATACGACCCAAAGCAGACTTTGAAATCAATGGTCGACAAGTCTCACTAATGGTTGATACTGGATCACTGTACACAATGAATCATCCCTTTGACTGTGTTTGAGAAAACTTGGCCAGGAGAGATTTTGACCAAGTCAGATGTCCTACTAAAGGGTTATCAAGGAGGCAACATCAGTGTAGTGGGGTGTATGGCAGCCAAGATAGAATTTGAAGGAAGACACACAGATGGGAAGGTATATGTGGCCAAGGAAGGTCCACCCATTCTAGGTTGGACACACCAATACGACTTGGATATTAGGGTAAATCCCAGGGCTGATGTGCCAGTCATGGTTGTAGATACATTGGATTTGAAGGAACTGCTTGAGGAGCATCGTAGCGTGTTCGAGACAAGGCTGGGGAATTCAAGAACTATGAGCATGAAATAAAACTAAAAAAAATTCAATACCGATAACGCATGTGGCAAGAAGGGTTCCCATGGCAGCCAGGGCAAAGGTGAAGGAGATCATCCAACAACTATTAGACGACAAGGTGATAGAACCTGTTGAGGCGAGCGAATGGTTATCTCCGGTCGTGATAACCAAGAAGGCTGATGGCTCTCTCAGGTTCTGTGTGGACTTGAGAAGTTTGAATGGAAATGTAATAATGGACAAATTTCCCTTGCCAAATATAAATGAACTGGTACTAATGTTGGATGGTGCAAAAGTTTTCACGAAGTTGGATATGAGGAGTGCATATCACCAAGTTAAGCTTAGTGCAAAATCAAAACAGCTCACGTCTTTTATTACTGGTGAAGGCACCTTTCAGTTCAGCAGACTTCCTTTCGGGTTATGTTCTGCTGCAAGTGTTTTTCAGCGCTTAATGTCATCAGTTCTATCAGGGGTGGAAAAGGCTGTTGTGTTTCAAGACGACATCCTGGTGTTCGGAAAGGATGTGTGTGAGCATAATCAAATGTTAGATAAGGTTTTGACTCGCATTGCCAAAGCAGGTTTGACCTTGCGTAGAGAAAAGTGCAAATTCATGACGCAAGAGGTGGAGTATTTGGGGCATCTTGTTACAAGAGATGGTGTCAAACCGAAAGCCAATTTAGTTAGTGCCATTGTGAATGCACAAGTGCCACACGATAGAGACACCCTGAGATCCTTTATGGGTCTTGTGGAGTATTATTCAAAATTTGTATATGATTTTGCTCACAAAACTGAACCCTTAAGAGTTACTAAGACGTGGGAAAAGGTTTGTGTGGGACGTATCACAACAGTGTGCCTTCAACATGATCAAGGAAGATATTGCACACGCAGAGGTGCTAACTCCATTTCAACAAGGGGGTAATACCATAGTTACTGTTGATGCCAGTGCGGTTGGCATTGGTGCTGTCCTAGCGCAGATGCATGGGCAGCAAGAGAAAACAGTTGCATTCGCATCACGTTCCTTGAGTGAAGCGGAGCGTAACTACTCCGTAATTGAGAGGAGGCCTTGGCGGCGGCATGGGCTACAAATCATTTCAGAGTGTTTTTGTGGGGCGGTGCATTCAAATTGCGCACTGACCACAAGCCACTATTGAAGGTACTGGGCCCGGGTGGCATAAAAACTGTTCGGGGAGGCTGGCTAGACTTGCGGTCAGATTGCAAGAATTTGACTGCAAGGTCGAATATGTTCCTGGGTGGAGGAATAGGGTTGCAGACTGTTTGTCAAGGCTTCCGGATAAAGCAGCAGTTGTGTCAGAGTTACCCACTGAGGAGGTGGTGGCAAATATTGATGACGCCATGGAAGGGTTTGCCAATGCCATTCCAAGACAAACATGGGTCAAGGAAATGGAAGCGGATGCAGCTTTGACTGGTGTCGTGCGATTGATGAAAGGCAGTATGAGGAGAGAAAGCAGTCTTCCGGAAGGGGTCAGACCGTTTTTGAAGGTGGTGGATGAACTATCCATAACTGATGATGGGATGATCATGCGGCAGGACAGATTTGTGCCACCCTCTGGCTTACATGCAAGACTGATTGGTTTGGCGCATGAAGGGCATTTGGGGCAGACCATGACCACAAAGAGATTGAGGGAGAACTATTGGTGGCCTTGCATGGATCGACAAGTCAAGGAATGGGTAGAGAGGTGTGAAGCTTGTAAGGAATCAGAAAAACGATTGAGGGTTGGTCTGGGATCCTCTAAGGAGTCACAGCATGTATCCTTAGCGGAGGAGGTTTGGGAGAAGGTGTGTTTGGATTTTATTGGGCCATTTGCATTTCTGCAAGAAAAAGAGAGGTATGCAGTTGTATTAGTTGATGCAAAGTCCAAGTGGGTTGAGGTTGCGTTCATGAGTAGTATTACCACTGCTGCAACCATTGGTGTCTTGCGTGAGGTGTTCAAGAGGGAAGGCCTTCCATCTGTACTCCTTACCGATAATGGTACTCAATTGACTTCCGGTGAAATGAAAAGCTTCTTGGAATCTGTGGGAGTCAAGCATTCTTGTTGCTCATTGTACAACCCGCAGGGAAATGGATTGGTTGAGAGAATCAACAGAATGGTGAAAGGCACGATGCAATTAGCACATAGTGCGGGTTTGTCTGTGCAGGCTGCGGTTAGTGAAATGCTTTGGGCCTATCGCTCGACCTGCAATGTAAATTTGGGCAAGAGTCCATTTGAGTTGATGCGTGGAAGGGCAGCTGGTACTAAATTAGTGCCATCATGGATGCGCGGAACCTCGGTGTTGGGTAGTTTGGCGAAGAGTACGAATACTAAACATGACAGGCGTTTCATTGATGTAGGAGATTGGGTTAAAGTTAGGCCTGGAGGCAACAGCAAATTTTTGAGTAAGTTTAAGGGACCTTTCAAAGTCAAGGCTGTAGGAGGCAATTGGGTCAAGTTAGTAAATGTCCAAACATGGAATTTGAGGCGTGTTGCATTATATGAAAGGCAGGGATGTAATCAGGAAAGGAATTTAGAGCAGGAGAGTGAAGCTGGTGGGTGTTCACCGTGGTTGATGATGAGTGATGGTGAATTTTCAAGGGGGCAGTCTGATGTTTGTTTGCCATCTGGTGAGGGTGCTGGGAACGATGGCGAATTTGTGTCTGCCAGAGAGGGAGATGAGTTGGTGGGCTCATCTCGGGGCCTGAGGGAGGCCAGGGAAAGAAGAGCTCCGGCATATTTGGGTGATTATGTTGTTTGATTTGTTCATGTCTTCTTCTTTCGGTTCCTACTTCTCTTCTCTTCTTTTTCTTTTCTTTCTTCTTTTCTTTTTCTGTTTTTACCTTTCATTGGTGTTCTCACTTTGAATTAGAGTAAGATGGGGAGATGTGTTGTATTGTGCTTACTCTTCTGGCCAGGCTGGAACTGCACATCTCCACCAGCAACAGAGGCCCTAGACATTGTTGCTCCCTATAAAAACTGTGTCATTAAAAGAATGAAACCTTCGGCCACTTGGTTCTCGGAAGAGCTCATGTCCCTTAGGCGGGAATGCCGAAGACAAGAACGTAAATACGGTGCTAGCCCCTGCCCCAGTGGAAATGGAAAGCAGAAATCTCTTCTGCGGAAATATAAACATGCCATTTTCCAGGCTAAATCCCGCTTTTTCACTGAAAAGATCAAGTCAGCGGATAATTCCTCTAGCATGCTGTTCAAAGTCATAAAGGAGACTTCTGAGCCACCAGGGACACAGCTGCTGAACCTCTGCCAAGAATTCTGTGATAAGGTTGGAGTTCACTTTCAGGACAAGGTCATTAAGATCGTTCATGAGCTCATCCCCATTGGAGGTGAGGAACCGGCTGTCGTGGAACCTTCTCAGGATCCTGGGAGGAATCTCCTCACCACTTTCCCTCATATCATGGTTCAGTAAACAAAGGATCTTCTGCTGGGCCTAAAATCCGGTGCTCCTTCGGACCCTTGTATGCCCTCCATACTTAAATTAGCTCCTGACTTAGTACCAAATTTCTTGTGTAAGGTGTTCAACGACATAATTCAATCTGGTAGCTACCCGGCCATATGGAAGGAAGCCATTGTTTCATTGCTGACCCCCTGGATTTGAAAAATGTTCGACCAATTTCTCTTCTCCCCGCCCCTGCTAAAATTTTGGAGAAATTCATCAATACTGAAATGATGAAATACGTAGAATCCCAGGAGATCCTGGATCTCTCTCAGAACGGGTTTCGCACCTGTGACGGTACTGAGTCCGCCCTCATTGCGGCTACTGACTGTATCCGTGCGCAGGTTGATCAGGATGGAACAGCAGTGTTGATAATGCTCGACCTATCGGCGGCATTCAACACCGTCTCCCCGGTGCGCATGGTTTAGCACTTGCGGCAAGTGGATGTCACGGGAATGGCCTTGCAGCTTCTCCACTCTTTTATATCAAGCAGGGCCCACATCGTCAGCTGTCGAGGCTTTAGAGCCAAGGCCTTTGGCCTTCCTTGTGGAGTGCCCCAGGGATCATCTTTGGGTCCCACTTTTTTAACCTCTATGTGACCTCTCTAGCCGAGTTGGTGCGGTCCTTTGGATTTGAGGTGCTCTCCTATGCGGACGATACACAAAATATTGTCTCCATCTCGAATGATTTGCAATCAGTCTCAGAGAAGATCAATCAGTGTATGTCCAGCATTATCTGTTGGATGAAGGGCAATTCACTGAAGATCAATGCAGGCATGACTGAGGTGCTGGTATTTGGCTCACAGAATTCCATCTGGTCAAATGCTTGGTAGCCTGCAGATTATGGTCCCCTTCTTGTCCCAGTCAGGGCAGCAAAAAGTTTGGGGGTCATTTTTGACAATGGTCTGACCTTTGATGCACAGGTTAGCCACACAGTTAGTACTTGCTTCTATATTCTAAGGACTCTTAGAAAGGTGTTGCCTTTTATTCCGTCTGAACTGCATCAGTCTATCATCATCACATTAGTCACCTCTCAGCTGGACTATTGCAATGCTCAGTACCTGAACATCAATGCGGTCTCCCTTAATAAGGTCCAGGGGGTACAGAATGCAGCGCAAGGCTGATTCTTAATATTCCGAAGCACCAGTCAGCCAGGAATGGGATTCGTTCCTTGCATTGGCTCCCCATCAGGAAGCGTATCTCTTTTAAGGTTCTGAGCATGGTATTTAAGGCCATGCATAGTAAGGGTACGCCACATCTGAAAACTCTTTCCCAATGGTACACTCCTGGGAGGGTCTTGAGATCCTCCTCACAGAAAAAACTGGTGTCTCCTAGATTTCGCAGGTCCAGATGGGGTGGCCGCTGCTTTTCTGTAGCGGCCACCAAGCTTTGGAATTCCCTGCGCACCTTTGATTCCAACGCGAACTCCTTACCGGTTTTTAAAAAACTTCTGAAAACCTGGCTGTTTTCATCTTGGATGGCTGCAGGTGCGTTTCTCTCTTTCTCCTCGTCTGTCTGCTCAGTGCCTTAACACCCTCGGGTATAAGCGCGCTCTACAAATACTATCCTATCCTATCCTAAGTTCAGTCTCCTGGCCAATATTTCTAGACTGAGGTCCTCCTCTGAGGGAGCCTCACCTTCTTCGGGGGGGGGGCTCAAGCAGCTCCTCAATTGGGTCTGTGGTAGCATTCTCATCCTCATGGAATGCAGCCACTATTTCTGGGTTATCTCTCTCAAATACAGCCAAAACCGTTTTAAGCTTTCTATGGTTGCATGAGAACCTGTTTTGCTACCATATGTTTTACAGAGAGTCCTTATGTGGGCATAGGACATGTCCTCATGAGGTGTCATGTTGAGCTACTTAGCCTAGTTCTCTGTATCTGTCATTATTTTGCTAATTTGGGACCTTTTTATGAAATTACCACAAATAACTATCACTGAATATTGTGTCCTAACTACAGCAAAGGCCTTTCAAACTGTTTGTTTTAGGGACTTAGCCAAAGCTTTATCACTTTAACATTAGAAATTTGGAAGAAATAGACCAATCAAAAACTTGAATAGCTAGACACTTTTTGTATTTACTCATGTGGTCAAATATTGACAAAGTGGTACCAGCAAATGCAAAGTCTTCTAGCCCACCACTGCCACCAAATGTAGGTCTTTTCGAACATACGCGGCGACAACTACTGGATTGCCGACTACCGAATGCAACAGGCTTATCATGGTCTGTTCCTGAAATATTAGTTCCAACACGTCTTTACTCTGCAACTTCACCTTTCATGGCTCACTAGAATTGAATGACTATATCCTCAAGTTGAATATACTGAACGTCAACATTCCCACCACGGAATTAACAGTCCTATCTACTTATGTATTCAAGTTTCAACCATTTATCGTATGGTTAAAATCAGCTGAGACTTACTTTCAGAAGCTCTCGAGACCATTTACGTGCTCAATAGGTCAAACACTCCGTAGGTTTTGTGACGCAACTTTCGTTAGTGGACGTTGAAAAAGTCACCTTCGTGACGAAACACGTGTCGGCTGTCTTCTTCACCGAGCATAGCTGCAACAATTGGGACTGTCATCTATCGCTGAATATTGCTAAACCAATTGAGCTTGGAAACGCCATCATAAAAGTATTTTGTGTTTTTTAGTAGAAACGGAAATGAACTTGACATGAGTTCAGTGGGATTATTAAACCATTGTAGTAATGTTTCTTGTAAATATCTTTTGCAACCTGTGAAAAAGAAAAAAAGTCACTCTATCGAATCAGATTAAATATATGTTACTAAACTACACTAAAACATTTGGAGTGCTGGGGTATACTTCTTTCATCATATTGAAACACAGGGCATAGCTCTTTGTGTATCCACACCTAAGGTAGTAGGGTGTGTTATTATCCTCAGTGGCACAACTACTCATTACAATTTAATGCTTACTTGAGCTATCTACAATACCTGCCCACCAATTTTTGTTCATCTTATGAGGTGCGACTGTGTTTCCCACTGCTACCCCCTTTGTCTGTTGCACCAAATTTAGGAAGCTGGCTCTCTATATAGGGCACTAAAATGAAGTACACAGTGCAGAGAGTCCAGTGATTCCCCAATTGGTATGCAGAGGCAAAAGTAGATAATTAGAATGCTCTTTTTGTGGTAGTGTAGGTGAGAAGTTAGACTCATCAGAGGGTAGTGCTAAGCATTTGCTGTCACACACAGGGTCAATAAATGAGACACACACTCAAGAATAAATCTGAGACCAATTTGTAAAAATAAAGACTATTTTTATGTTTTTCACAGTTTTAAGCTAAGTACTTTTCGCAATTACACACCATAGGAATCAATGGGAAAAAATAGAAAATTGCATATAAAAATCAGGCAATGCTTTCACAAAGTTCACCTTCTTGTTGTAGATCGATGTCGAGACCAGGTCCAAAGTTCCAGCAGGAGAAGTTGGGGAGCGTCCCGGATCGGGCTAGAGCAGAGTGCTGAGCCTCTTGGAAACTAATGCGCCAAGACAAAGGAGCCACTTACAGGTAAGTCCGGTTGGTCTCCATGGAGGGGGGAGGTCACAAGGGCCTGGTGACCACCGGAGCTGAGCTGGTTTGTTGCTGCTGGGGCCAGTGTGGCCGGGTGCAGCGCGAACAGGTCAGCCGGGCATTATGCGTCTTTAAGGTCCTCATGGTCAGGAGCAGGCAACTTGGAGAGGCAATCCGTGGACAGGTGGGCCACTCAGCAAGTGGATCTCCGGTGTCTTGACGTCCCTCGATGGGTGCTTGCTTCTAGTGCTTTGGGAGTCCGGTGTGGACTCTTCTTCTTGTTTTTTTTTGGCACCCCGGGTATTGGTACGATACGGCTCAGGCAGGTACTGGTGCCTCCAAACTTGGTGGATCGACAGATCTGACCCTTCGGAGCTGTTGTACCTCTTCTTGTTTCGGTGCTGTGTTGATGTCATTGGGGAGCAGCAAGTTGACAACCAAGACTTTATGGGATCGGTGCCTGCGGTGTGCAGGGAAGTGATAACTTTACTCCATGGGAGCTTCTCACAAATTGCTTGAAGGCTGGAGGTGCTCTGGGGTTCTTGGAGTCCTTTCATGTTTCAGGATGACATAGCAGCAGTGATTGTGGAGTCCTTCTTGCAGCTGGCAGGGTTTGGCCCCTTTTCTTTCTGCAACAGGGCTTCTGTCCTCACATAGAAGGTGTTCTTTTGTCCTTGTCTTCTGAGGTTCAGGTCTCGGGAGCCACCTAAATACTATATTTAGGGCCGTTACAATGGGAGACAGGTAATAGCCAATGGACTATCTACCTTTAGGGTGTCTCCACCCTCTAGTGACCACTTCTTGTAGGAAGAGGCACTATCCTAGCCCTGATTGGAGATTTTCTCACCATCTCAAGATGGTGGTATTTCAGGAGAGCATTTCACCTTGCTTGCCCTGCCCTAGGTGTGGTGCAGGCTGAGGGGACCCTCCTCCTCATCTAATTAATTTTCCCGCCTTTCCTCCTGCCAAAAGTAGAGCAGGAAAGGAGGCTTGGCCTCTCCCACTATCTGGGGATTCCTGGGTTGGATATCAAAGGCGGCATTGCCATAGAAGCTTCCCGCCCTGGGTGGCCATCCTGTCCTGAAGGAGGTGTGAAACACCCCCACCCACAGCAGGTATTGTTTCTGTCCTCTGAGAGTGCTGGCTCTCGCCCCATGAGGTCAGAAACATGTCTGGTGGTGGCAGGCTGGTGAAAACCAGCCAAAGACCCCACTGGTGTATGGTTAGGTTTCAGGGGACCCTCTGAAAGGGTCTCCTGTGTGAAGTTATTATTAAATACAACACTGGCATCAGTGAGGGTTTATTAAGACAAGATATTTGGTACCAAACATCTTAGAGATCAGTCAAGCCACAATGGAGCTAGGAAACTCGTGTTGACAAGTATCCAGCCCGTGTACTCCCTGTTCACCTACAACATCACAGAATGGCCTGGATGTTGTAGGGGCATATCTGCTCATGCTGGTATGACCACACATAGGGTATAGTGCAACCTGCCTTATGGCTAAAGGGCTGCAGTAGGGGTGACTTATCTACAAGCAGTGCATGGGGAGGCATGGCACACAGGGCTATGTGCCATGTAGACTCATTGGATTTTCCTGCACCCTGAGACGCAGCCTGCAATGGCAGAATGTATGGCCTTGGTGAGGAGGCCCTGGGGTGGCACAAGCAGTGCTGTAGCCTCAGAGGACCCTCTTCAGTATCCATGCCCTAGGTACCAGGGGTACCACTTACTTGGGACTTACAGGGGTAGCCAAAGTTTTGCCAATTGTGGTACAGTGTTTTGGGAAAGAGATCTGGCACTGGGAACCTGGTTAGCAGGGACCCAGTGCACTTTCAGTTCAAAATCACAACAGGCAAAAAGTGGGGGCTAACCATGCAAAAAGAGGCACTTTCCTACAGGCGCTCTCAAGGGGTTGGGTGCAGGGCCTGCTCCCAACCCCACACAGCGCATGCAGATGGGCATCCTACTTCATATAAAAAATTAAAAAATATCACAGTATAAAAACAAAATTGAAAGGAACATTATAGTTCGGTGAAAATGTCAGTTAACACATACCATTTTAAATGGAAAAAACACTGAAGTTCATCATTTACAGTTATTTAAAGCAACTATAACTCGTTCCCTAAAATAACTATAAATTGTGCTCTTGTAATGCAGTCACATATTACATATCTCATGACATGTTCTATGGCATCGTTGATAACATTATTGCAACATCTGAAATGACGTCATTGATGGCAAAACTGTGCCTGGCGGGAGTGCAAAACTTTTCAAAAAAAGATTCAAACACTTCAGCTCCTTCCTGGGTGGAATGTTTCACACTGATCTGTCAGACGGGAGCCAAGAAAAGTGGAGTCCAAAAACATTGATTTTCCATGTTAATTACCATAGGAACATTCTGTTACAGCTATAGAAAAAACAGCAAAGTGAACTACACCAAATTTAGCAAAACTTTAGAACTTTACTCAGGAAATATGCTTCTTGTGATTTTGTGTAATCCATCAGCAATTTTTGAGAAATTAGTGTTAAAGAAAGGGTCGGGTTAGGCATTAAGGCGTTAAACAGTTAGGTATATCTGGACTATTGGTGCCCAGATATAATCTGATTGGCCAATTTAAAGAAGACTAGCCAATCTTGGCAATATGTTGTGACAGCCATTACAGGACTAAGGGGCATGGTCACTGCATTCTGAAAAAGAATAGTAAAATATATAAAGGGCAGGGTGAGCACACCCTGACACTAAGGAGCATGGGGGTGGATCACTGTTGATTGGCTAATCATAACAAGGACATCATGTTGTGGTAGCCGTTACAGGACTTGGAGACAGGGTCTCCATTGAAATGCATTGTAAAGAATACCAGAATATGAGGGTCATAAAAAAGAGCACATCTGAAGGGTGACAACTGATTTTAGTCACAATACACGTCTTATGTTGGTCGTATCATAACAATGTTAGGAATTGTGGTACATTCTAAAGGGATTTTACCCTGTGAAAAATGGTTGTGCTCTACTAGGAGTTGATGAACCATGTTTGAAGCAAATTGTTTTTTCTAATGATTTTATCAGAGGGTATGAAAGGTGCTCCAGAAGCTTCTGTAAGTTCAAATATTTTTCCTCAGCCATGTGATGATGAAGTCTGATAGCCTGAGTAATACATGTACTTCCAACAGCAGCAGCCTCTCAGTTTATTACCCAGTGTTCTACTGAAGATTCTCACAGTGTTCTAATGAACAACTAGAGTGCATCTTGCTGGAATCAAAGCTGTAATACTGAAAGTATTTCCCACAGAGGATACTGTAGTAAATGAAGAAATGAGGGGGTTCTTTTTTCATAGAAATTATGGATTAGTGCTTTTGAAAGCTAATATGATATCAATTTTCAATGAGTTCTGCATCCATTTCAGTAAAACATGCTGGCAGACAAACATGTACTTCCTACACCAGCAGTAGTTTGTCAATGAAACCCCTAGTAATCAGTTGCAGCGTCTTCACAGAGTTCTAATGAACACGTAGTGCTGTGTTACAGAAGTACCTCAGGGGTGCAACGGGCATTTGCACCTGCTTTGTCCTCCCCAGGTCACTTTGGTTTTACAGAAGGGGCTGCAGATACTTGTGCGTCCCCTTCTGTAAGACCGATAGCACTGGCGCACATAAAGCACCAACGCTATCATCAGAGGGCGTTCCCTCATTTGAATGGGAGTGTGGCCCCATGCAAATGAGGGAATCCCTTTGCCTCTGCACCCGCGCCGTATTACAGATGGGGGCACAGAGGTAAAGAAGCTATCAGGAGATACACTGAGAGTTCACGGCTGCCTTGGGGCCAGTGCATTCATCCTAATACGGTGCAGTTTCTTTGATTGCACCGGACGCACCTTTTAAAAGGTAACAATTGAGGAAAATGCGCCGTGTGTTTATTACTGCCCCTAGACTGATAATATTTTGTATTTAAGTAATTCAAGGTGTAATGCTTTTTAACAGGGGCTAAAACTAGAGAAAGAGGAGTCTGCATAAATACAGCATCCCCTTTTCACATCTCTACCCATCTTCTTAATTTTAATTTAGTAACATTGACCACGGCAATGGTGGTCTCCCTGGCGGGACTGTGGCGGTCTGCTATGTTGGCGCTGCACCCACCGATGCCATCAGGTCTGTGGTCCACCCGCTGAGCATATTATGACTACACTGTTGTACTCGCAGTTACCCAGTGGTGGTTAACAAACGACAGTTACCCAATTGAGGTTTTTCGCCACGGTACACCTGAAACAAAATACCACAACAGTGACCATTAGATGGATTTAAAAACTACACACCTGATGTGTGTTGGCAAGTGGACACACTTGCAAATCACACTATAAAACACACCCAACCCTGACCAGCTTCCTTTGCTCCACAACTGCAGCACAGCAAGATAGACAGCCATTTTCTCTGCTACCCTTTTTCATCTTCCCATTTAGCACTCTCCACCACCTGTAATGTTTTGTTTTGCACCTTTTTACCTCAATCACTTCTTTGTTTTTCATCCATATACTCACTCACATTTTATTTTGTCACCATGCCTGGAAAAACAAAAACACGCTTCACTGAGCAACAGTCATGGTGGAGGAAATCATTAGAGCAAAGCCACACATTTATGGATCCCAAATCCAGCATACTACCTTCAGTAGGAAAACTGAAATGTGGGACAGGATAGTCAACAGAGTGAATGCTGTTGGTACCGCTTTGCGCACACAGGGTGACATTAGGAAGAGGTGGAATGATCTCATGCTGAGGGTACATACCAGGTACAACAATCACCACCTGGAGGCTCAGAGGAATGGCGATAGCCCTCCCAGGGTACCGTTACAACTCTTTCCCTGGGAGGAGAAGATCTTGGCCTTCGTACATTCTGAGGTCTTGACAGGTATAGTGGGGGAGAGGGGACTGTGGTAAGTTGCACTTCAATAACTGCCACAATATCACAATGTCCTGTTTGCTCTCCACTCTGCTGGTGCTATTGTGTTCTTTATCTACTTTCCTAACATGCAATACTCAAAGTATCTGAGAAGTTGGTTTTTCTGTGGCAATGTGTATTGCTGCATATAAGAGCACACGTATCCAACTTCATGACATGCCACATGTTACAATGCTGTATGTAAGTGCATTACCATCAAAATATCAATCCAGGACCCATGGTATGTGTTAAAATGTAAATGTATGGGGCATGCCAAATGCATGTTGCCAACAGGTATGGTACACTAACCATGTGTCAAGTGTTGGTAAAGCGAGATTGAAGTGACTACAACTAACATGAGGCCCTGTCACTGCAATTCTAAGCAAGATGCTAGACTCTTTTTGCCCCTTCTCACTTGGCTGCCATTTTACAACTGATCTACAATAGTCAATCAGGTTACCATTTCTCAAGTGTTGGTAAAGTGAGATTGCAGTGACTACAACAACCATGGGGCCATGTTTCTGGAACTCAAACCAAGATGCTAGACTCCTTTTGTCTCTTCTCACAAGTCTGCCAAGTTACAACTGATCTACACTCATCATGCAGGTTACCATTAGTCATGTGTTGGTAAAGTGACATTGAAGTGACTGCAACTACCATAAGGCCTTGTGACTGGAACTCTAACTAAGATGCTAGACTCCTTTTGCCCCTTCTCACTTGTCTGCCATGTTACAACAGATCTACACTAGTCATGCAGCTTACCGTTTTTTCCAAGTGTTGGAAAAGAGATACTGAAGTGACTAGAACTACCATGAGGCCCTGTCACTGCATCTCTAACCAAGATGCTAGACTCCTTTTATCCCTTTTCACTTGTCTGCCATTTTACTACTGATCTTCACACGTCATGGGCTGTGCAATGTACAGATAATGCACCACTCAGACATACGTCTGAATACTTTGCTTGATGGTGTGCTGGGACCATCAACTGAAACTATCGATGGCATTAGTGACATCATAACAACGTTGTACCCCTAATATATGTGAGCCAGAGATGCTGGCTGATGCCAGAGCCTTGCACTTCTATGTGTTTCTTGTCTGAGAAAATCTTACCTTCTCAGAGAAAAAAAACCGCTGAAAATAATGTAAAAACGCTTGAATGTTCCATAGTGGTGTATGGAAGGAGGGGAAGTGGCTTCAATTAACCACATAAAGAGTACACTCAGGCAAAGTGCCATAGAAACTAGTTGGACAGAGGATTTGTATTATCCTAAAATTATGAGCTCAGCATTTCTTAATTTCACAGGAGAGCACAGACTTGTTCCCCTACCTATATAATATTCCAGACCAGCGCTTGTGGAATGAAGTCTTGCACTTGAGGGAAGGAATTGACCCTGGGTGGCGTATTAAGGGATTAAAAATGGAGGTTGATAGGAACAATAGCCAATGCTCATGTAGAAAGGTACGAAATATTCAGTGAGACATTTATTGTTGGATAGTGTATTCTTCACTGAGGCAAGGAAAAAGATACTTCGGCCTGTGCTTAAAAAATGTGGGATTCAAATTAGGGGAATGGGCTAGAGCTGATTTATAGTCTTAGATTCAGAGATGCAGCTATCGCCATTGGTCAATATTTGTGTAAAATCATAAATACTCAGTTGGCATTATCTTCCCCATAGGTCTTTATGGATGTAATTATACTCAGTAGGGTGACATCAAGTAAATTAGACGGTCCCCTAATAGTAAGTTTGTGAAAATCTGCTATGCATACTGCACTTTAGAATATTGATTGGGGTGAAATTTACTGTTTGCTATTGGTTAAACACACCTTGCCCTTTAAATGCTATTAGGGCTGAAAGAACTGTTCTTATATTGATCAATTTTACTACTTTTAGTGAAAGGTTTTAAAGATATGTGAGACTTTGGGCTGTAGATTGTATTGGGTCTGTTTAGGGAACATTGTAATGTTTTTATAGTTGAAATTGTATAATCTACAAGTAGTTGTGGCGGAAGTATACAACCATAAATTGTTGTTTTAGTTTACTAAAATTGTCTGTTCTTATCTTTGCTTTTTCTTTTTATCAAGGAGAAATGTGTGTAATATTGCTATAAGAATATATTTCTTGGAAATAAAGTACTTCTGATTCTATATGTGAGCGACGAAGGATGCTCAGCTGATTAGCAGTGCCAGGTGACCCCTTGACTCTGCACTTCTCACGTGATGAACAATGCTTAATGTACAAACAAGCTGGGTGTTTGCCTTTAGTAGACCCAAGTAGGCATTGGAGTGGACAAATACTACATTGTGTTTGGAGCAGAGTTATGAAGATGGCATGTCTATCCCTGAAGCCATAATGCCACATATCTGCACATCTAATGAGCTGATGAAATTTACTACATCTATTGAATGTCAACAAATGTATAGTATCCAACTTCAACGCCACACAAATAGATGACAATACTAATCTCTATCTATTTTGTTCCATTCTAGGTCCCCATTTACTTTGACCCAAACAATGTGGATGTAGATACCTTACTTCCACTATTAGCAATGTTCTCCATTTCTCAACAGGTCGATACACCACTACACCTGTACAGAGGTTGGAAACCTAGCAGAGTTCCTCTCCACCTTAGGACAAAGCCCTCAGTGAGGACAACATTCCTGAAGAGTTGGATGTGGATGAAGGTCCTTGAAGATCTGGTCAGCCTGGACAGACAGCAACAGTGGGGCTCGCTGTACCCCCAACAACACCTCCCGCCCCAGCTGCAACAACACAGCCAACCACTGCCCCCCCAGCTGTGCACCTAGCACAGTCAGTCCCACCAACCCAGTCATGGAGGAATCGGGAGCCAGTGGGATTGTGCAGTCTGTACCAAGGGCACAGGGCTGTGGGGCTAGTTATAGTGGGAGCTTAACTGTGTGCCCACAGAGTGATCCCAATGAGGCCATGGACACACAGGCTGTCATCACCCAAGTCCTGGGAGTCTACCAGGACTCCCAAAGTGTCATGGGCCAGGTATTGACCGCAATCCGGGAAATGAAGGAGCTGCAGAGGGACACATACCAGGAGGTTGCTGCCATCCACACCAAGTTGGCTGGCATCCACACTGAGGTGGTCCTCCTGGTTGGGGTGCTGTGGAACATAAACACCACCCTCTGCAGGACTTTTCCACTTGCATCTACCCCTTCCTGTGGTCCAGGTACATTCAGACCATCAACATCTGCTGCAGTCACAGGAAAGGAGACTCTGTCTGAGGAAGACACGCCTGCACACACCCCTGTCTCAACAGCTCCAGATCCCCCCTCTGGCAAACCAAGGGGACGTCCACGCAAAAAAAACAGTGGCTCAGGATTGCAAGACACCCACCACTGCCAGGAAGAAACCTTGCCCCTAATGTACTCCTGTGTGTGCTACACATTCACTTTGTTGGACTATTCCTATCTGACGGGAGGAGTATGTTGGACTTTGGACTCTACTACAATGGTTTTATCCACCAAGACTTCACTTTTTTTTTGCACTGTTGAATTTTAAGTTAATTTATTTATCTTATCCTTGTTCACTTCATTAAAAACACACATCACCAAAGCATTATCTCCTGTTATAATTCTCACATATAACAATGTGAAAGTACTACCATGTGAACTTTGCAATGTGAAAACTAGGGGATTCTGGAAGCATGGGTATGTTGTATGTAAACAATGTTAAATGCAGGATCACCACAATGCACAACAACACATACATACAAGTATCTGGGCTGAAAATATCTTTATTCCATTGTTTAAATGATAGGCTGACATGATGTCAGACACATAGCAAAAAAGACATAACTCAGTTATTCTGTGTCAGTGATCACATAATCACTTGCAGACTTTCACAACATGGAAGGAGGGGATACATCGGACAATATTCCACACAATAGACAACAATAAATTAGGTCTACATCATCAGCTGGAGCCATATTGCCTCCAGTGGCGCAGCGGTCAGAGCGGCCCACACCGGAGCACAAGGCTCACGGTTCTATCCCCCGCACCAGCGGCAGCTCAGCATCATGTGACTCTGGGCAATAGCTCACTTAATCTCTCAGATGGCCCCCAGTGCCTTGAAACCTTGAGGGGTGATATGTTCACGCTTTACAAATATGGACCAATATGGATCATATTGTCTACCTCACAAAAGGAATCCTACATCAAATTAAGAAATAAACAGACACTTCAGTACAACAGCTTCTGACCTCAAGGTCATTTTAATCCAGTGTTGCTTGCATCTAGTAGAATGTCACAGACAAATGTCAGTGATGTTCCACAAGCACTTAGGCCTACAATGAGGAAACACATCAACAGCTACATGCAGTTTATAGACAATGAGGAATTAGCCAATTTGAAGCAGGATAGCATGAATTGGGCACAACACAACATTGCGTTGGATCACATGATGACACATTTATTGCATTAGGACCAATACACCACAAGGAACAAGTCCAATGGAAGCCAAGTAACCTCCATCCTATCCCTGTGCATGTTGTCTTCGTACCGGCTCTGTACACTCAAACTCTGTGACAGACATTCCCAGGACCAATCCATGTTCAGTTTATACATCCAAACAGCATCATATACCTGCTAATGTCTCTGAAATGTCCAAATGAAGATGACATGGTGAAGGTACCTAAAACAAACCAACACAGAGACATTAGCTAAGAAAACATACGTATGATACATATCACATTGTCAACTTCTAGAAACCACAGTAAAGCTGAACAAAGCTACATTTACAATACAAGTACCTTTCCCAGCTATTTCCAGGCCCATATATTCCTAGTATTTAGCAGTAACATCCTCCTCACAGCATCACTACAAGAGTTGCAAGAATAGTCAAAGTCATCAAATCTCACAGCATACTTACACTCAGGAGAAGTAGTTGTGGATGAGATCTTGATGCAAGTCATCTCCTTCCTCTTCACCACTATCAGCATCTTTATTTGGAATTGCAGGGTCCCCATGTGGTGGGTCTTCATGGCCTGCATCCTCTGTGATGTAAGGGATGTTCCGTCCAAGGGCAATGCTGTGGAGTATGCAACAGGCCACAGTGATCCTACACACCATCCTGGGTGAGTAGAGGAGGGCTCCCCTGCTTCTGTCCAGACATCTGAATCTAGGTTTCAGGATCCCAAATGTCCGCTCCACTGTCCGCAATGTTCTTGCATGGACTAAATTGAAGAGGACTTTCCCTAGCATTGTAAGACTCAGCAGTGCCAACAACCATGGCCAGTTGGGATACGCTGAGTCTCCTAGATGGAAGATAGACAGAATGGCAACAATTCATTACACACTTTCAGATCATATTACCTGACATTTACCACATAGACTTAGGACAGATCACACTTACCTATAAGCCAGGCCCTCTCCGGTAGTTGTTGTGATATCAGCTGGGGTATGGTGCTATTCCACAGTACGAAGGAATCATGTGCAGATCCTGGGAACTGGGCACAGATGTTTGAGATGTACAAATCCATAAGCAGACAGCGTTCTGTTCCAGTACACTTGCTCCCTGTCGTGTGGTGGTACTAAGGCAATATGGGTGCCATCAATAGGTCCAATTACATGTGGGATGTGACCAAATCCACAGAAATCCACCTTCAAAGTGGCTAAATCCTCACGTCTGGGGAACTGGATGTAGCTGGCCATGTGTGTCAAAGGTTCTGCTAACACCTCTGTGAGTACCCCACTAAAAATATGTTGTGACATTCCACCAGAAATAGCAGCAGTGAATTGAAATGAGCCTGTGGCCAAAAAATGCAAAACAGACATGAGTTTAACTAGTGTTGGTACTGAAATAGGATTATTGATGTAAGGTAGGAGGTCAGGCTCCAACTGATGACATAAATCTAGGATTGTTTGACTATTCAATTAGAACTTCTGGATGACATGTCACTCTTACATGGTATGTAGGTCTGCAAATGGGCGGTACACTGGAGGCTGGTGTCTCCTCCCTCCTTATTGAGGAGTAACACAAAAATGTATTTTGGTCACAGTGTGAAGAGTAACATATGTGAAGAGTAAGGCAAAAGTCATGTGTCTGAACATTAATCCTTCATGAAGCAGTACACATTGTGCATCATCATTGTCAAATCTTGAACATCCACCTGTCATCCCCAAAGTGGCCTCCACAGAACTGTGCATATCATCAATTCAGAAATTGTAAATTGCCACTATGATGAGGGTAGCATAACATTTCATATGAAAATACCGCCAACCGCGGTGTACAGTACGCCGTGCACTTTTTGCCTATGTGCACAGTAAAGCTCTACACAGTGGAAGTTTTGTACTGGACATGACATGGGAGCAGGGCATTTCAGATGTAAACCTGTTTACCCTCATTTGTAGTGGTGGTAACGCACTAAACTGTCACCAATACAGTTTTACCAACCGCTAACATGGCGGTTGCCTGACCTCGCTAATAGGACATGTTGAATGTACGCTGCTGGTGATAATCAACCACGCAGTGGGTGGTCACATGCATGGCGGTCACAGCCATAGGCTAATGTTGGGGATAGTGGCCCAATGGCTGTGCGCGCCGACGTTGATGACCTCCTACGTGGCGTACATGTATGCGGACATCGGAAAAAAACTCACTTGCGTCCTGACACTGCTGCTACCAACACCTCCTCCAATCATTCACTACGGAGGAGCTGGGTGCCCCGGTGGATGAGGTTCTTCCTCTGTATGCCAAGCTCTATGGCTCAGCGGAAGAACAGGTACATTTCTCAAATACATATTGAACCCCATTTCACTGCTTCCTTTTTATTCCCATAGGCTACAATGTGCCTCTGAGTGTCATGGATTATGGGGCCCTGGGCTTTGTGGAGAGACTGCCACCATTTGAATGTGTGATAAGGGTGTTTTCTACGAGTGCTACAGGCATATCTATGCAGGGCTCAAGTTCATAGTAGCTACAATGAGTTCTCAAATCACACCATGGTATATGTGCATTGGTATGTATAGGCTTCACACCATGAGCCATTTATGTATACTGTTATAAGCATTTGATGTTGATGTTAGCCAAGTGTACAATCCTACAGATCACTCAGTCCACATCTGACTTTGTAAAACAGTTGTCTGGCAGGTAGCTATACCTCACAGACCCCTTCAGAGTGCCACGCAACCGTATGTTCACATATGAAATGGGCAGAAGTTTAACTTTTCTGTATTGACTCTGTATAAATGTGAGGTTCATGTGGGATAAGTAGCCTCAGCCTGCAGGGAGCAAGGACAGACATTGATATGTGGCCAGTCTGATCTATGGCCCAGCCTGGGCCAGAGTTACTGTGGCAGGAGAACTGATGCAGAGATTAATGTCCCTGTAGACCTACTGATCCATGGATATTCCCAGAAAGAGTTATCTGTACCACTAGTCGCCCGTATAGCTGCTACATGGATAATCTGAGGCATGGTGACTGAGGTGATTCCCTAACCTGATACTTCTTTCCATTGACCCACAGTGACAATATATGTCTGTCACTAATGACTGTCCCCGTACTCACACAGGTCTGTTGACACTTTTCTAATTGTGTTGCTTCCACCATATAGGCCGATTGCACATCTGAGACATGAACAGTGTAGATTGTTGGTTACTTTTGAATAGAAGAAGAAATGTGAATCATCTGCTTAGCTACAGTATTCCCTATCACACTACACATACAGTGGTATTTTGATTGAGCTCCCTGTTACAGTGCCAGATATGGCAAAAGGTGTGTCCTATGATGGCAGTAAAAACAACACAAACTCATTATGACTTACTAGGATAATCATAGAATTAGCCCACACGTCCACACAGCCCCCAGAAAGGTAACTCTCAGTGTCACACATACAAGCCCTTACCATGTGACCTTATTGTTAGGATGTTGTGTATACTACGGGACTTGCCTCTAGGGACTATATGCATCAATGCAATTGGCCTGGCAGTAAGGGTGTCTGGACAGTTATGCACAGGTAGTTTACCCTTCAGAAGGTCCAAATGGTGTGCCGTGTGTCATGGTACCTCACATCACATTCCATGTAGGATGGCCCTAGCCTACATGATGTAATTGGCCTGCCTCAGTCTGTGTAAGCCATGACTAGGGTTGAGTTTAATCATCAGAAGACCACAAAAGTGTGTATCCATGCTTTAGTTGTGCTTAGCATATGACATGGACATGTATTGTGTTGACTTTTGATGAATGTTTGTGCTAGGCATAAACAAAATGTACATCAACCATGCAGATATCCTGAAATTTACAGTTACAATATTTTTCTACATCTATTGCATCCATACAGGTCAACGCCTCTCAGAAAAAGGTCATTTGGAGCCATCGCTTGGAAGGTGCAGACTCTGAGGGTCTATAACCAACGTAGTGCCCACTGCAAAAAGAGGTGGGAGGACCTGCGGTGCTGAACCGGGAACATCATGGAGGTCCAGCTGGGGAAGTCCTTCCAACGTGGAAGGGGCACACGCAAAACCTTGACCCACCTGATGGCCCGCATACTGGTGGTTACCTACCCAGACCTTGATGGGCAATTGAGGGCCCAACAGCAGCGACCAGGGGGTGAGTCCTGACCAGAGTAATACATGTCATATTGCCATCTTTGAGTGTTACTGACAGGCATTTCACTAACCTCATTGGTGGTGGCCCATGTGCCACACACAAGATGAGTCATTGTTAGTGTAAGTGTGTTAGTAGGTGCATGATGCTGTGTAGTGTGCCTATCGTCTTTCTGATCAGGAAGACAGCAGAGTTTTATCCACATCCAATTCTCTCCTCTTGAGTAGGCACCTGGCTGTGTGAAGTGAGTAATCATCTCATGTTCTCAGTAAATCTGGGTGACTATTGTACTACACAGGCAGCTAGTCTTGCTCATGTGAGGAGTGATGTACCCTCACTACTGTCTATCATGTAATGGTGGCCCTATTGCATGTGACATGACATAGAGTTCACAGTACATGCAGTGACTGTACAACAGTTCCCATTGGTATGTACTGGTCATACAGTAAAATGAGAGTGCAAACATCACTGGTGCCATCAGTATTAGTGTCTACATGTTGGCCAGTGGGCATTTGCCAGTTGATGGTTCATCTGCAATAGTGTTTCAATACGCTCATTCACTGACTGGTGACATGCATGAGGGAGTAAGATCTAACCCTGGGCGGTGAACTACGCTACGCTCGCGGAATTTGCGTAGTTTCGGTAACTTCGCGATTCGCGTAGAGCGCGAAGTTACCGAGCACTACGCAATTTGCGGCGTAGCGTAGCTGTTTTTCTTCTTCGCGCGCTCAATATACGTTCTCGCGCGCGCGGTAATGACCTACCGTGATTCTGCGTTCGCCGACGCAACTTCCTATCCGTTCGCGGGCGCCACGAGATTTGGAATCCGGCCGCACGATCCCGCGAGAGTGTGCGAACACGTCATTCGGACGCGCGATCTGACTTCCGGCGGCAGTGTTGGTAAGATCGCGATCCCGAACATGAAGAAACTACAATCTGGCGAAGAATATCTCTCGAGCATCATAAAACCTTCTCGAAAATGATGATTTTGCTCCAAAAAACTCCTCAGATTGTGATTTGGCTGTAGTTTTTGTGCAAGGAGTCCTTTTTCTTTTTTTACTTTTTTTTCCAAGAGGAAGGAAGTGCCCCTGATTCTCAAACTTCCTGTTCCTGTCCAGCAGGCTCCTCCCAGTGCTTTGTCCATGTGCTGTTCACTTTCATTTGGATTTGGAGCTGGAAGGATCACTTTTTGTGTCTGTCTGCTGCATCATATCATTGGATTGGATTTGAGGACTTTTGGATTTGAGATTTTACAAGTAAGTTGGAGAATTGGTGTACTTGTTTGTTTGATTGGGGCTTGTTTGTACCTACATTTTTTTGGGATTTTCATAGTTTTTAAAATTAATTGTTGTGGCCTGTAGTTTCAGTAGGGGCCTAGTTGTTTTTCTTTGATTGGAATTTCAGCCAGTAGGCCCAGAGCCAGAGGTACCCATGGGTGCATGTTTCTGTGGTGTCTGTTGAATTTAAACATCATGTAGGGCATGCATGGATGGCATTGGATTGAATTGGAAAATGTGGTTTTTGGGGTGTATTTCACTTTTTGGGTGTAATATATACCTTTGTTGGATGTGTGTGTGTGCTTGTGTAACTTTCCAACCTTTCGTAGCCCTGTGGATTTTCGTTTTTGCATTTTTATATTAAAGCTGTGTTGTTTAGCAGGCCTCCTTTGTCTGGTCATATTATAGGCCTGCTTGAGTTCATTGTTTTCCATGGCCTGTTGTGACTGTGAGTGACCACGTGGCTTGGGGCCATTTTGTGGTGGTAGTTTAGTAGTGTGCTGCTTTTTCCATATAGGCCTGCATGTCTTTTCTTTGTTCCCCTTGGCTTATGCTTTTTGTTGTGGGTGGCCTGGCCATGTGGTGGCGGCCATTTTGTGGGACCAGCCACTGTGCTTTTGCATAGGCCTCCAAGCTTGCGGCCTAGTCTGCCAGTAGGCCCAGAGGTAGTCATCATGGGTGCATAAAAACTGTTTCTGTGTTGTCTGTTGAATTGTAACATCATTTAGACCATGGATGGCATTGGATTGAATTGCAAAATGTGGGTTTTGGGGTGGTATTTCAGTTTTTGGGTGTGTGTTAAATAAATAGGCCTTTTCAGCCAGTAGGTAACCCTGGGCGTTCAGCTCGCGGACTTTGGGCAACTCCGCACTGCGGGACAACGCAGACTTACACTTTTTATCTTCTTCGCGCGCTCAATATACGTTTTCGCGCGCGCGATAACGACTTTTTGTGACGATCGCGATGACGAACACGCAGAATTTACAATTTGGCGAAGAATATCTCTCGAGCAGCATAAACCTTCTCGAAAATGATGATTTAGTTCATTTTGCACAAAAAACTCCTCAGGTTGTCATTTAGATGTAGTTTTGTGAGCAAGGAGTCACTTTTTTTTTTTTACAATTTTTTTCAAGAGGAAGGAAGTTGCCCAGAGTCTCCAACTTCCTGGTCCTGTCCTTTGTCTTCACTTTCTTGTTATTGTGGGTGGCCTGGCCATGTGGGTGGCGGCCATTTTGTAAAGCCAGGCATTGTGCTTTTGCCATAGGCCTGCATTGTCTGTCTTGTCTTCCTTTTCTTGTTGTTGTGGGTGGCATGGCCATGTGGTGGCGGCCATTTTGTGGGACCAGCCACTGTGCTTTTGCCATAGGCCTCCAAGCTTGCGTTCTAGTCTGCCAGTAGGCCCAGAGGTAGTCATCATGGGTGCATAAAAACTGTTTCTGTGTTGTCTGTTGAATTGTAACATCATTTAGGCCATGGATGGCATTGGATTGAATTGCAAAATGTGGGTTTTGGGGTGGTATTTCAGTTTTTGGGTGTGTGTTAAATAAATAGGCCTTTTCAGCCAGTAGGTAACCCTGGGCGTTCAGCTCGCGGACTTGGGCAACTCCGCACTGCGCGACAACGCGGACTTACACTTTTTATCTTCTTTGCGCGCTCAATATACGTTTTCGCGCGCGCGATAACGACTTTTTGTGACGATCGCGATGCCGAACACGCAGAATTTACAATCTGGCGAAGAATATCTCTCGAGTAGCATAAAACCTTCTCGAAAATGATGATTTAGTTCATTTTGCACAAAAAACTCCTCAGGTTGTCATTTAGATGTAGTTTTGTGAGCAAGGAGTCACTTTTTTTTTTTACAATTTTTTTCAAGAGGAAGGAAGTTGTTGGGTGGCCTGGCCATGTGGTGGCGGCCATTTTGTGGGACCAGCCACTGTGCTTTTGCCATAGGCCTCCAAGCTTGCGGCCTAGTCTGCCAGTAGGCCCAGAGGTAGTCATCATGGGTGCATAAAAACTGTTTCTGTGTTGTCTGTGGAATTTTGACATCATTTAGGCCATGGATGGCATTGGATTGAATTGCAAAATGTGGGTTTTTTTGGGGGTCTATTTCACTTTTTGGGTGTGTTAAATGCCTTTTTTGCGTGTGTATGTGTTGTTGTTGTGGTTGTCTAACTTTCCAAACAGTTTTTAGCCATGTGGATTTTAGTTTTTGCATTAAAGCTGTGTGTGTTTTATCTGGCATCCTTTGTCTGGCCATATATAGGCCTGCTTGAGTTCATTGTTTGCCGTGCCTTGTGCCTGTGAGTCACCATGTTGCTGGGGGCCATTTTGTGGTGGTAGTTAGTAGTGTGCTGTTTTTGCCACATAGGCCTGCGTGTCTTTCCATTGTTCCTCTTGTCTTACTGCTTCCATATCCATCCCCATTGCCAGCTGCAGCTCCCTGATGCTGCATTCATCCCACGTGATGCACAAATTTAGGCCAAACATGCTCCACTACATTTTAGTTTTTGTTCTTTGCTATTCTTATTCTTCCAGAGTGTACACACTACACAGTACACCAGGAAAGCCCTGGCCTTGTTGTCAAAGTCTCATAATGGCTACACTGTTGTTGTTCACTGAGTTTCTAAAATTTAATAATTGAGGCAATCACACACTAAGTTCTATATTATATTAGTTTGATTTGTGCTATCGTTTGACTGATGTTCTTCGGGCTTTTTTGCTTTTAGGTGCACAAAGACTGAGGAGGAGGTGTGTCATCATTGCCCGTTGCACTGCCAGACAGACATCCTGCTGCTGTACACAACGTGACGTGTGACCTGACCAGACATCTCTGCAACTGAGTGCTGCTGACATCTGAAGAAGATGGGCCCAAAGAAAGCAGGTACCAGGTCCTCCAGTACCAAGAAAGTTGCTATTGAGAAGAAGGAACAGAAGAAGGAAGTGACACTTAAGTCTGGTGTGCCGCCCAATACCTTTTTTGGGAAAAAAAATGTTTTGCCTGCAGCAGCGGTGTCCGGGGGGCAAACTGGGGGCAGCACCTCCACATCAGTGGGCCCAACCCAGGCCCAAGCACATGAGTGTGGAAGAGGTAGCCAGCCTAATGGTGGAAAGCAGTGATGCTGAGCCTGAGATAAACTTATCGCTATCTCAAAGTAGTACCCAATCAACGCAGGAGGAAACACAATAGATAAGTGGTCAACAATAGCCGCAACCACCGCCCGCAATAGTAGTTGTTGTTCCTCCCGAAGTAGGGGCAGTTCAGGAAATTGAGCCTCATGCAGAGGTAGAAGAAGAAGCCACTCATTCAGAAGATCCATTGTCTTCCAAATCTCCAGCAAGGAAAAGGAGGGGTAGTCCATCAAGTTCTTCGCCAAGCCCCCTTCTGATGATCTAGATGCCACTTGGAAGCCACAAACTGAGTCTGAGAGGGAGACACGTCCCAAGACCAAGCTAGGGAAAAGGAAGGTTCCAGAAAGCCTTACACTTATGGAGGTCGATGTAGAACAGCAGGATGATGATGATGATGAGCCAGTCATCACGAACATCACTCCCGGCCCCGAGGAGATGGAGACCAACATTATTTCCCCATCCAAAATCGCTGCGAGGGATGTAGCACGCATACCTCCACAGGTAACACCAACACGACCTACAGCTTCCATATTTGCATTAGCAAAGGCCCGGCAGCGACCTACATCCAGCACAACCACCACCTCAGTAGAAGTAGGTAGTGGTACAGCACAGAGTCAAATTCAACACACACCCTCCAGTTCATCCAGCATTGGAAGTGGCACCTCCGGCAGGAGGCAAAAGTTAAGCTCCCCAGTTTGGGACTTCTTTACGGTTATCGAAAAGGAGGAGAACATTGCTATATGCTCCATTTGTAATACCTCGGTTAGTCGTGGTAAGCTTGGTACAAACTATGGTACCGGAGGCAAAATGACACATCTGAAAAAACACCACTTGATCAGCTGGGAGGACCACCTTTGTGGCATAAAAACTGCAACCATTGGTGTTGGTGGGGATAAAGGAGTAGAAGATCCGATCACGGTGGAAGAGGAAGGACAGGGAGACATTCTCTCTGGTAGTGGTACACAAAGTCTCCCTGTCCCCAGCAGTGCAGTGTTAACGTCGCCCACATCTTCAGCAACATCTCAGTGGCACAAGAGTAAGAGTCAGCCTGAGACACCAAGGAGTACCGCAATGAAAAAAAGTGCGTTGTTGAGCCTAAGAGAAAGGAAAACCATGCAGCCTACCATTAACAGCATGTTCGGGGGGGAGGGGCAGTACGAACGCAACCACCCAATAGCACGTTTGTACAATGCGCAGCTGGCTAAATTGTTAGCACTGGACCTTCTCCCTTTTTCTTTTGTTGAAGGGGTGGGTTTTCTGGAATTTGTGACAACCATCTGCCCAAAATGGCATGTTCCCAGCCGCTACTATTTTGCCAGAGTTGCTGTTCCAGCACTACATCATGACGTGCTGGAATTGCTTGGAAAAGCCTTGAAGCAGAGTGCTGTTCACAGTATCCACCTGACAACAGACATGTGGACCAGTTGCCAAGCCACAGATTACATGTGCATCACTGCACACTGGATCTCTTTTGCGGGGGTTAGAGAACAGATATCTGCTGGTGTTGACGCTGCTGAGATTTTTCATGCCACTCGCAAACATGCAACTGTAGCCATGTTTGCCATGGAGAAATCTCATACTGCTGCAAACATTTTGGAAGAGTTTAACTCCAAGGTCTTTGAGTGGCTGCACCCAAGAGGGCTTAAGATTGGTTTTGTTGCCACGGACAATGGCAGTAATGTAGTTAAGGCCATGGGCGATGGTGGCTATTTCAGGGTCCCGTGTTTGGCACACTGCATTAACATTGTTGTTCAAGACTTTTTGAAAAATGGATCCAAAGTCAGCAACTTACTGGCCACCTGCAGAAGAATATGCACACATTTCAGCCATTCTTTTAAAGCCCGGAAGCAGCTGAGGGTCATTCAACGTGAGCATAAAATGCCAGTCAAAGCACTCATCCAGAAGGTGCCAACACTTTGGAACTCAACTTATTACATGCTTGATCGTCTGTTTGACCTGTACATACCACTCAATGCTTATGTCATGCAAAGATTAGGGGAACCTACTGTGAGAGGCATGACCATTGAGATGGGTCAATGGGACCTCATTAAATGCCTGACTGAGATACTACTTCCTTTTGAGATCTTCACACGTGAAGTCAGCAGGGAGGACTGTACTATGGGCCAAGCTATCCCATTGTTGCACATGCTAGTGCAACAGCTGAAGGAGGTGTCTGAAACGTACGCAGGTGTGGATGACAAACAAGACGCATATCATTTGGCGGAGTCCTTAGCCGCTCGCTTATCTGTAAATACAAGGATTAAAAATAACATTGTGTCACAACAACATTACATTAGTGCCACAATTTTGGATCCACGGTACAAAGTATTTCTAAACAGTAAGGCAGTAATTCCTTTTTCGGAAGTGGATGTTGCCAACTACAAAACTTTGATAGCTGAGGAAGCCACTATTTTCGAAAACGAACGGCTGTTAATTACAGGCCCCCCACCCGGCCATAACAAGTACTACAGGGCATCCAGAGTCAAGTTCTACTTCGGAGCCTGAGGGCAGTGCGTTTGCCTCCCAGCAGTCACTGACACCAACAATAACATCAACAACAGCAAGAACAGGATCATCCACAGTACAATCGGCAACTGATTGGTTTCTACGGCAGGGGTATGGTAAGTCCAGTGCTGATGCAAAGGCAAAACAGGCCGAGCACATCGGAGCACCCCTGAACATTGAGCGGACGGTCCAGGCCTATCTGGATGACCCAACAGAGGTCTTCATGGATCGAAACCCATTGGTGTATTGGTATGGGAAAAGAAGCCAATAGACAGTGCTCAGCAGGCTGGCGATAAAGTATCTGGCTTCCCCTGTCGCAAGTGTCTCTTCTGAGCGTGTTTTCAGTGCTGCTGGTGCAATTGTAACTTTGAAAAGGACCAGTCTCTCACCCAAAAGCGTGGAGAGATTAACCATGATCAAAATGAATCAGCACTTTATACCACCGGATTACAAAATACGTAAATCACAGCAGGAAGAGGAGAGCGACTTGGATGGCGTAAGTAGTGGGTTACAGGACCTACTTCTGTCCGAACCACCAGAGTTTGAGGACGAGCTCCTCTTCCCTGACAACCAGGCTTTCAAATTGTTACTTTCTTCCTTCCTTTATTTGTCTGTGTATCTGTCTTTCTGGTTCAAATCAAATCACAACAAATCCATCACCACCGTCTTCTCTTTTTATTTCCCTATTGGAGTTGCACGTCTGTGCATTTAACTGTCCACTCTTCAGAGTCCTGCTTCATCTTCCTGTCTCGCCCTAATTAGTACATTTTCATCAAGCCAGACATTGGAGTACAAGAAATGTTGCCTTTAACAGTCCCTCCATAAGAAGTGAAACGTGACTATAGCTATCCTCCGTTTTGTTTCCGAGCCGAAACTCATCAGTGTCCGAAGGCTACCGCCTGTGCAGGCATCCACAACTCTTCACTGTCAGAACTTGGGCAGGCATCCAAAAGTAAACTCATCACTGTCCGAAGGCTACAGCCTCTCCAGGCATCCAAAGCTCCTCACTGTCAGGACAGAAGGTACTTGGCAGAGAAAGACAAGACTCTTCGAAGAAACTTGCTGACATTTGTGCAAACTCAATTGACCAGCAATGAGCGCTACCCAGGCCGCGGCCCATCATCACAGGGCTGACCATGTGAAGCAACTTAAACTGTGACAAAGTGCCACAGATGAATAAGACGAAAACCGAAACAGCGACTAACACTCAAAATGAATGTGGAGTAATGATGAGGCCACTGCCCCGTTAAAAAAAAACACACACCTGTCAGAACTAGGCATCTGATGATCTGACAGCCAAAGAGAAGAGCAAGACAGGTAATGATGGCATGCATTGGATGCTTGCTGACTCTGAGCGATTGCTGTTGTTTGTTGTGTTGATGTTGTGCATGAAGTCGAACTCTACTCTACTAGTTATTCTACAAAGTGAAAGTGACTCAAGTGACAGTCAATGTTTCCCTTCTTGTTGTTTAATAACCAAATTGTACTCCTACTACTGCAGGTGCAGGCCAATATCTGTTGCAATTTTTTAATATGGAATATGGACTTAATCGGAGTCACTAGTCACTACAGACTGAGTTGGAGTTGGACAACACGTACCACACCATGATGATGACCATACTATCTTTGCACGCAGTCAGTCAGTTGGATCGGAGATGATTGAAGGAATAACTGCGTTTCATGAAGTGGCATAAAAGGTAAACATAAACAAAACAATTCAACAAGAAAGTAAACACAGCAGACCTACATGTCCATGTAGTGGTGGAGTCGAGTGTAGTCATATGACTGACAGCGGCGCATTGATTTTGTCACTTAATTTTGAAAATGGTAGGTTGCTGTATATGCCTTTTGTCTGGCTCTGTCAAAAATTAAGGTAAATGGAGGTTGGGTCACGGGCTGGTGCTGTGGTGGGCCTGTTTTGTCCTGTTGTTGTTGTAGCTTAATGCTGTAAACAGAATATACACGATATATCCAAGCCGCCTCAGTCTGAAAGTGTTCTCTCTTCTTGGACTCCACTGTAATTGATGCTTTTTTTTATTCATTGATTTTTCAATACCCCTTTTGTTTTTCCATCTACACTTACAGGCCGGCCTTTACCCTGTGCTATTATACTGGGAGACACAACTCACACTTACCGTACCAATCCGCATCAGGCAGGCAGTGGCAACCAAGATTGAATTGCGGAGCGTCCATGGAAGATAGGACCAAGAGGAAGGACGAGATTCAACTCCACAATTTGACCAGGATAATACAGTAACTTTAGTATCATTCATCATTCGTCTTTTCATTAATTTGAATCCTTTTTTCTCTTCAATCATTACGACTGTGTATTGTGTTGTTGTTTGTTTGCTAATTGATCCCTACAACTATTTTTTAATTTTCTTTGCTATCTTTAAAAGTAAGCCCAGTACAACATGGAATTTGGGTCTCTGAGGGCATATTACAGGCAAGGCAAATTGCATAGAATATACTGCTGCCCTGTACTGTCTAATTGTCTAGTAGTAGTTAGTAAGTACTACTCATTAACCATCAAGTTATCTTCATCATCATGCATGCATTTCCTTTTTCTCCCTTTATAGATTTATTGGATAAGATCATGGTCGTCTGCCAAGATTGCGCTTTGCTTTTGTTGTGTCCATGCGTACTGTTTTTCTTTGTCAAACCTTTCCCCAAAACCCCTTCCCATCCATTCATCAAACCCTAACCCTCTTCCCCGGGCTGTGATTTATATTGAGGTGTGATGTGACTACATAAAATGTACACCAATTGATCACACGCTTGCTGGGGCAGATGTGGTGAAAGCAACACTAATTCAATTTCAAGGCAGGGCGAGGAGCTTCTTCTGCTTGCCCACCCATGCTCAGTCTATGTGCAAGCCAATTTTTTTTCCAAAGGGACCGTCACCTAATACATCATAATTAATTGCCGACATTGATTGTATTCATCATCAACATCCTACCACACAGCAGTAAAGGTTACGAATTACGATTGTGTTAAGTTAAGTGACTCACTTGACACAACTACAGTTTGTAACTTCTTGTACTAGGCTGTCCCCGCCATCATTATGTTTTATTTGACTTTAGCAGTTGCAAATGCAATATTGTTTGTTTGGCAGTCTTCTTCTGTACTGTACTTTACTTCGTTCTACTACTCCTCCCACAGTCGCTCTCAGGCAAGTGACTGTCTCTTTTTATTTTTTTTGCAAATGCTACTGCCAGTGTCTACTACTACCACCACAACCATGGCATCTTCTCCATTCTCTTGGGAAACCATGCAGCCATCGCTGTGCCGAACTTAATCATCATCAATCACAGGTAAGATAAGTTTGGTGGGAGGTATAATGGACTAGGAGGAGAGACTGACAGTACTAGTAGGACAAATAACTCAGTGATGGGTACCGCATCTATCTGTTTGTGTTACATCATCATCAGATTATTTAAATCAAACACTGGCTGCGGCCCTGCAGCAGCAAGGAAACCATGTGACGTAAATTCGTAAAACAGTAACCCCCCCACAAAACATTAACATTGTATGTTTAAGTATAAATATAATTTATTACCCTAACAAAAATAAACTATCCCACACCTGACCCACCCCTCTCCCTAACCCCAACCAATGTCCAAAACGAAAAAAGTCCAAAGAATGTCCAGAAACCCCAACGCCCAATTCCCACCCACCAACAAAAGGAATAAAAAAGGGGCAATCCAACAGGGTCCTATAGTTCTTCTTATATTCAGCGGGCTTTTAGGTGTTTGTCCACCAGTATTTTGACACGCTCCTCTAGTTGCTCCTCTAGCCGTGAAATCCGGAGGAGCATCTGGCGGCGAAATGCCCTGCAGTGGCATCCAGGGTGGGGGACAGCAGTGCTGGCTGATAGAGAATTGCGGCGGCGGGCGGCTGCCAGACCGCGGCGCCGTACCACTGGAGGTGGGGCCTGGCTGGGGCCCGGGGCATCAGAGGAGGCTGCAGCTGCTGCCGCCTCCTCCTCCTCCTCCGCCTGAGCCACCAGCCGCCGGTACTCCTCACAGATGGCCTCCAGTTTCCGGCGCCGGGCCCTGGCTGCCAACTCCTTCCGGGATGGTTTTTCTTGGGAAGGAGTACTATCTATATCAAGAAAGAAAAAGAATATTGTTGTAACCAGTACTCTTAGCAAAACAGTAACACAAAATTAATTCAACACATAGTGGAACAGTAGCACTAGCAAGAAGCACAGTACATAACATTTGTGGTAATAATCTATCTATCCTCCCACTTCCTCGGCCTCTAACATTTGTGGGAGTTTCAGGCATTATACTAGCACTATGGACTCCAGTACACAGTACACCAGTCTTCTTCTTATCTCTAGTTTAGCAAAATTACATAACCTGGTTGTAGCCGGCATGCCAGCTCAGTCATCTATGCTTGCACCCAAGACAAACATACGAGTCATGACGCAGACTCACATTAGTTTTATTTACTACTGTCTGCAGGTGGGGAAGCTCGTATTTTTCTATTACGAGTGGCACTGGCCATACTCTCTCTGTTACATGAAGGGCAATTGGTCAATTTCACTTTCACAGTGCCCTGGCTACTACAAAAAGGCAGATTATATATCTGATCCAATGATCATTGCTTATATATGGGACAACAACATAAGGTCAGTAGCGGTCGGTGGTGGGAGTGCTGCCGGGCGGTGACGTGGGGAGGGGCAGGGTGGGGGTAGTAAACTATGGATTACGGCCAATTACAGGTAAGTAAACATATAAATAAATAAAACTAATTTCGTTGCGTGCACTGCATCGCATTTGGCGGTGCAGTGCACACAATGAAATTCGCTTTATTTATTTATATGTTTACAGTAAAGTTACCTGTATTTGGCCGCGTAATACATTGTTTACTACCCCCACCCTGCCCCTCCCCACATCAGCGCCCGGCAGCACTCCCACCACCGACCGCTACTGCATAAGGGACTTTGTTTTGATTGACTGTGTAACCAACAGATAGGCCACCCTTTGCAGGCTGGCTGACACATTTGAAAATAAATTAACATAGGTAGGGAGTGGTCCTCGGAGTCGAAGGAAGGCGCTTGATAACTAACTATACACAATATATATGATGTGCTTGCAAACTATTGTGAGTCAACTGTATTCTGAAAATACAACTTGTATTCCCCTCGGCTTTGCTACTCTGGTGCGGTTTCTTTTACATTCCCTTAAAACTAAGACTCTGCATCCCGTGACAGTCTCCACCTATGCTGTCTATGATGAATACATACAGGCATCCATCCATTCTAAGTAAATGTCTATCATTCTTCTTAATCTCTCCACAAACCTTACTTTGTTTCACCAACAACAACCCATGCGTCCACTCCTTCCTTGCTTGCCTTGGCTTTGAGTTTCACCCAAACACCGCTGATGATTCTTGCTATCCACAGTATCCACCCATACTGTGTCGTCCACCCAGGCAGGCATCCATTCTTCTTTCACCTTCCACCCATCCTTCAACAACACATGCATCTGATTCCTATCAGCCACCTATCCATGCTTCCAACGTATCCTTCTCTGCCAGTCATATTAAATCTCGCCCGTCCTTCCTCCTTCCACCCTTCTTTCCCTTTTTGTTCAACACATCCATCAAGGTCATCTGATCTGACTTTTAGTCTTCTCCATAAAACTTTCACAGCTGAGTTTGAGTCAGATAGAAGAGGCCATTGGTTAATCAAGTCACGCTGCTAATGCTATTGCTACTGCATTGCTAATGCTAAGTAAAGGGTGTCTTCTTCAACCATTGTATAATGTTCACTACACCTTCATACCTAATAAGTCTCAACAACAGTACAGTGAGTGAAGTGAACACCCTTCCAGCTAGTGCAATGTCAATAAGTAATGAATATAACTTACCACCGCCCGCCACTGCTGCTGGCTCACCCCCTGTAGCTCCTGCAGGTGCCGCATCTCCTGCCCCCTCCGGAATGGTCGCATCGCCTCTGGCCCCGCCGGCACTGGTGGTCGCTAGTACGCCTAGAAAAAAACATGACACATTTTTAGATGCCTGTACACCTCCCCCTATTTATTAGTTTTCACTAGCAAGATTGAAAAAAAAGTTAATACATACATATACATCACTAGTCCAAATCGGGTACTAGAGTAAAGTCAGTAGACACTAGTAGTGTTATGGTCCCTAGGGTCATTATTATAGTATACTCTACTCTTTGCAAAGTTAGCCTGAGCCATGCAACCATTTTTCGCTTCGTCTTTTGCGCATGTTACCTCGCAGCTTGTTGTGCAGTAACAGTAAGACGCCTTTTTGAGCCCACATGAGCTCATACAACTACTGTCTGAGCGTTGCGTACAAGAGGTCGAAAAACAAGCCACTTTGTTATGGAGTTCGGTTAGTCCGTATTGCT
Organism: Calotriton arnoldi; assembly: GCA_963921515.1. Lineage (NCBI taxonomy): Eukaryota > Metazoa > Chordata > Amphibia > Caudata > Salamandridae > Calotriton > Calotriton arnoldi. The sequence goes on along the minus strand of CAWUFW010001700.1, from coordinate 222,497 downwards.
TAGCCATAAGTAACATGTTACACTTTTTGGCATGACTGAGAAATGCTTGCATTATACTATCTAACGCGCACCATTTTTCTCATAACAGGCAGAAGATTCCCTTCTACGAACCAGAGATTTGCAGAGCTTATGAATGATGCATGTAACCAGTAATTCTACGTTCTACGGTGAGGAGTCTCCCAGAATTCGCACAGATCTTTTGTCTTCTATCATGCACTTGTAACAATGTTTATTCTTTTAATCTTATGCATTTTGCTGTTGGAGCAGGCTGGAGTACACTGAATTTGATAGAACAACATACAGAGCTTGTTAGTTGAAAATAAACCTTTTGAACTTACACATAGACTCTGTGGTATTTGGTGTGGTGGTGGTGGTGGACTTACACGAGTGAGTGAGCGAAAGGGTGTTATCTGTTCTGGGTTGTGTAATCATTGGGTATCTTCGGCCGGGGGTTCGGGGACCTAATGAGACACTATAGCTAGTCGTTCAGGGGATTGTGGGTTCACTTCTGACTGAGGTGTGAGGAAGGTCCAACCTCCCATCACCAACATCCTATTTTCTTGTGCATAGTTCTGTATGTGGCTGTGCAGAATCCCCACATCAGTAGTAGTATGTACTATATCCTATCAAAAATAGTCAAATATCTGGTTGGGCATTTTGTTTGTGGTAATTGTCAAAGCCTCAAGATTAAGAAGACTAGAAGAGGACAACCCAAAGGACTGGACTCAGTGGCTGGAGCTATTGGTCAATCTGAGTTTTATTCAAAACCGTAAAATAAAGAGTGGCAAACTGGGCAAGCTTAGCGACAGACTAATAGTAGTAGTACAGACATTCATAGCAGAGGCAGTTAGAACTTAGAGGCAGGGATAACCAGAATTTAGAAACAGATAGTCAAGTCAAGATCAAAGAAGCTTTTGTAAAAAATAGAATTAGGAAGTGGAACCAGAATTAATAGTTCGGAAAAAATAAGGTGCAGTAAAAGTTAGGGCAATATCATTGTTAATATTAACCACTGGAGGACTTACTGGGGCCAGCAGCAGGGCCCTCGGTAGAGGAGCCGTCCTCTGGTGGTTGTCCCGCCGACTCGGACCCCGTCTTCTTGCCCCTGGGTGCTGCAGATCAGTGATCATGTAAGATATAATAAAGAAAGACACAAACATTAATGATTGCTGTGAAACAAATAAATTATCTAAAAAAACGCTCAAAAAACGTTTTAGGAAACAAAAATTGCAATAAAATTGACCTATCTAATCCGATCGACTACTGGCTTGCGGGATTCACGGACCGTCTACTTATTTAGGAACACTAATTCAGTGTTCCATTCTGATTGATTCAAATCCAGAACACTAACTAAGCATAAGTACCACCTGACCTAGCCCACCTATTCCAGATGGGCCAATTGTTCACTAAGTCTGCATTTCCATTTTTTTTAGCCCTCACAAATGCATAGCTGAGAAGGAGGACACATGCATAAATTTGTGCATACACCAAATTGTTGGTTGGTTGCGTCTGATGTTCTGCTACTGACTGACACTGCTAAGCCTACCACTCACTAAACAAACTACAAAAGGTTCTACTAAGGACTGGGGTAAGCAGCACTCAGTGACAGGATGCGTCACGCAGACCGCTCAAAAATTATCAACTAATAGTAACTAAACCTAGTATCAATCCATCCACCACTATTTGACAGGAGGACAAAGGAAGGACTAGAGTCTCTCTAGCAATAGCATTACCTAACTTAAGTTCTCTAAAGTAAACTCTTACATAATAATAAGGACAAGCGAGCGCAAAGTTGCAAACAAGTAAGAGAAGCGCCCAGCACCTGTGTCCTACAATCACAGAAGATTTTGAAACGTAATTTACCTGCAATGTAAGCAGCAGTATTCTTGTTATTCGTAAAAAAATTATACACAATACTTATACTACTATATAATATATATTAGCTACTCACCAAGCCCCACGACCTCGACACCTAGCAGGTCCAACAGGTCCTGCTCCCGGTCCAGGATATCTGACCACCGGTGTGCCAGCTGCTTATGGGTGCGCCGGACCCCTGAGCAGTGAAACACTGCCTGGCGCACCTTCGCCCACCGGCGGTGACGCTCCTGGGTAGGGTACCCGTAGCCTGGCCTGCCGCCTGCTGCCAAGGTCAAGAGGAGGTGGCGTTGAACAAAAAAAACAAGGGCGGCCACCACCGCCTCACTAAAAAGCTGCCGGGCTTGCACCCCTGCAGGGCGCAGTCTGCCGCAAGGCAGGCGGCTCTTGGGTGCACGCGCCTTGCCCTTGGAGCCGTTACTGCTGCTGCTACCCTTCGCCATGGTTCTGGGGTGTGTGGGAGGAGGCGGAAAAGAAAAGTTAGAAGGGAAAAATAAAGTTAGGGGAAGAAGTAGGAGCTTAAAGAAGAAAGTTATATAAAACAGTAGAAAAGTAAATAAAAACACAGTAAAAAGTAGAAATAAATGCAAAATATAGACTTAGGCACAGAGAGAGATAGATAAGAAATAAAGAAAAATTGAAAAACAGTGTAAAAAGCTAAGGATTGCAAAGATTGAGGGAGGATAGAAAAGCAGGCCCAGAACCATAGCATAGAGTGAAAAACAAGATGGCCGCGCCCATCGCGACCGCGTGGGTAAGTTCGTGCGATATTTCTCCCCGAGCACGCAAAAAGCGTCGCGAACACGTACGACGCGTTCCCGAACATGAAATGCGTGTCGCGAGCACGCTATACGCAACCCGGAACAGGAAATAAGGGATCGCGAACGGGCGGGACAAGTGAAAAACAAGATGGCCGCGCCCATAGGCGACCGCATGGGTAAGTTCGCGAGATACTATCCCCCGAGCACGCAAACAGCGTCCCGAACACGCACAACGCGTTCCCGAAGAAGAAAAACGCATTGCGAATGGGCGCGACAAGCAACTACACACGCTTGCGTAGCTACGCATAGCTCGCGTAGCGCTTCAACGTCTTCGGGTAGCTTCGGGTAGCTTCGCGTAGCGCGACTACGCGAACTACGCCCAGGGTTAGTAAGATCTAGAACTGTGGGAATCCTATATGAGTGTCTACACTGATCCTTAAAAGGCAATCTGAGTATGCAATACCAAAGAGTGGTGTGATGTGCCTGCCCATTGGGACTCTAGTGATTCCACAACTTCATGTCATAGATGTTCAGGGACACCCAAAACCTTCAAAAGTGTATTGGCTTGTGGATATACAATCTATGACTGGCATCATCACCTGTATTAAGCAGGATTGGGGATATTCATATGACTATATGGAGTGTTGTGCTATGTGAATTCAGAGGATCCTCCAAATGTTTGGACCTCAATGTTTTCGGGGAATTATATCTCCTAAATGTGATACATAGCTAAACTATATGAGTACAGCTGTCATTTGACTTTTCAGGTAGTGGCCACATGATGTAATTTGGAGTGCAAAGTGTCATCAGTGTGCAATGAGCATTTACATGTGACATGATGTCTGCCACAACACTAATTGATGGTACATTGGTGTACAACTTGACCTTCATGACATCATGATGTGTTATGAGTAATATTTAGATTTGTTAGATTCTGGGCCTTGTGTGAGCATTGTGTAAATCTCACACTTGGATCCATCCTTTTGGTAACATCTCTTTACAATGGTATACAACAAGTGACAAAGTATGCAAGGTGATCAACTATCCTAGAATGGACATAAGGATGCAACAGCAGTTCCGGATGTGAGACGTCAGACACAGACAGACACAGTGTTCAGGAGGGTGTGAAGAGTGCCCCAGAGGACATCAGCTCAAGCTCATCATCATCTGAGTCATCCTCTGGTGGACACTCCCAATTGGTGGCAGACCCAACAGGATCAGTTCCACCTTCATCCTTGTCCACCACCCTCAGCTCCATCGCCACCGTCCCCGTTGTACCCCAACAAGTTGGCTGTTCCCCCTCCCCTAAGAAGAGAGCAGTCTCCTTTGCTCCAGACACCCAAGCCCCTGCCCCTGTGAGCCCCCCCTGCCCTGAGTAAGGTGACTATTGACCTCCTGAAGAGCATCTCTGTGGGTCAGACTGCAGTCTTGAATGCCATCCAAGAGCAAGGCAACAAGCTGACCCAGATGGTTGCCTACCTGAAAGGCATTCACACTGCCATGTCTGCCCTACAGAAATCTTTTCAGGCTTTGGTCTCCTCCCTCACTGCAGCCCCCTACCCATCCCAACCTTACATCTCCCCTCTTGCCCCTTCCCCATCCTAATTCCCTCCTCCAATTCCGATCCCTAGCACATGCACACCTAAGCATGCACACACTTCATCTGACACAAGCACCACACAGAAACACAAAACATCCAAAACATTGAAAGATACATTCACACAGTAGACACCCACCTCCCTTACCACCCCCACAACCCCCAAAATAGCCCCAGGCACACCAGCAACACATACAAAGCCCTCCACAGACACACCTATACCCATAGACACCACACTCACACCCACGTACCCCTCCACAACACCCAGCATTCACGCAGACACTGCACCAACAGCCACAAACCCCTCCACAACACCCATCCCCAGATACCATAGCAACAGCCACAGACACCTCCACAACACCCATATCCGCAGACACTGCACCAACAACCACAGACAGCTCCACAACACGCAGCACATCCACATCACTTCCACCAAAAAATGCAAATGCTCACAGTCATTCACACAACAAACATCAACACAACATACAGTGCAGACAGCAGATCCATCTCACACTTCCACTCCCTCTTCCTCCCAAACTGAACACCATCCCGAACACCCTACCGATTTTCCCTGTGAATCTCTCATGTTTGCCCTTGCCCTTACGCCTGTGAAACCCGCCCCTTCCCAAAGTCCCAAAAACCCCTCCCATACCGAAACCCATCCCTTCCAATTCCCACTCCACCCCTGAAAAACAGCCTCCCCACCCACCTGAACACAGGCTAAAAATCCCTGATTGCTGATCCAGTTGAAGTGGTTAGTATGATATGGCCTTGGAGCCAGTGCTGGAGTTAGACAGGAGAAGGGTAAATATTGGATGGATGTCTATGTGGGTTGACATCCAAATGGGGCAGACATTGCATTGGGTGACATGTTATGTGGTAAGTATTTCAACTTGGCCTGGCCACTGTCAACGTAATTTAGGTTGCACTTCTCCCTATGATGTACGTTGGATATGTGTTTGATGTGTTGAAGTTAGATATTTATGTATGAACACATGGAGGTGTCAATTTGTCATACCTGTGTGGAGTTCTGCATGGAAATATGTCAGTTTTGCCGTATGTACCTTATAGCTACTTCATCTAGATGTGTGCCACATGCTGTTAGTGCTGTGTTTGCTTTCATAAGTTGCTCTGACCCATTTCCTACACATGCATGGTACTTGTTTCTGCTATTGTTTGTCCCTGATATACTTCAATTCCCAGGTCCAGAGCACATGGAGTTTGTCAGACATGTTCAAAATGCACTGTGCCCCTGGGCCCTAGACTTCAGGGTCCCCCCTGATAGAGTCATAGCTATCCCTCAGAGAATATTTCCATTGTGCCCTTAGAATGGTTCTCACACTGATTCTAGGTAATCCCATTGACTGACATCGGCATTTCATGTGGGTGATGTGTGAGAGTCCAAAACAGAGTTGTAGCAATGAAGGTGTGCTTCAGTAGAATGACACATCCATACATATGTTTCTTTGACATCAAAATAGGACCTGGGATGTGTGCAATGTGAGTGTGTCACATTCACTATAGCATCTTGGTTGGAGTTGCAGTGACAGTGCCTCATGGTAGTAGTGGTAGCTTTTCAATGTCACTTTACCAACGTTTGAGAATTTCTAAGCAGCATGACTAGTGTAGATCAGTAGTGACATGGCAGACAAGTGAGAAGGGGAAAAAGGAGTCTGACATTTTAGTTAGAGTTCCCGTCACAAGGCCTTGCGGTAGTTGTAGTCAGTTCAATGTCACTTTACCAACACTTGAGAAATGGCAAGTTGCTGGCCAGTGACGATTAATAGTAACATGGCAGACAAGTGAGAAAGGGCAAAAGATGTGTGACAAACATTAATAGGTGTGATATTGTGGAGGAGGTGGTGTTGTGGAACACAAATAATGCACACACCACTATCACTGTATCTAGTTTGCAAACACATGTCCGTTTGTGTACAGTGTCCTGTGCCGTAACAGTGATTTGCCCTAGGGGGGCATCCTACAGATGTATTTTTGATTAATGTTTTCAAACACTCTCAAACAAGGTCCCTGTATACGTGTAAATTACTTAAGGACTCTAACTCCCTTGCCTGGTCCATGGCGAGGCATTGTTTTGCAGAGGAGTCTATGGCAACAGGTAGTTGTATAAATTTCTTCTGAATGTTTGTTAAGGAGTTTCCTAATTCTCTGTGCATCCCTGTTGTATGTCAAAATGAATCTTACTTCACTCCCTTTGATACCCAAGTTCTCAATAAATCTAACAGCTTTATTATTCTCACCCTCCCAGATTATGAACAGGTCATTAATACACCTGCTTCTCCTAGCAGCCCATGAACACATTCATATAGCTGAGATGAAGCAGGTGCCTATCGCAGTCCAAGATGGTTGTCTGAAGTATTGTTGTTCAAACATGAATACATTAATTGAGAATATGTGATCAATGAGTTAATTTAACAAGCTATGAGTGATGTAATTTTGAAGGTCATAAACAAGACATGGTGGGGGTGTATGTTATAGTTAACTCAGTAAATTATAACTGGTGAATTTCAGAGGTGTTTTGTAGGGGTGGGGGTAAACTCTGCTCCTCCAGTGTGGCAGAGTTTTCTCTCTCATGCAGTTCCCCAATGGTAAGTTGGTGAGCAGTTTGCTACCTCTTGCAATGAGAAAGCTGCCACTTGTGATGAGAAAGCTGCAGTTCGAGTAGAAAATCTACTTGAGCTGCAGAAAGAAGCAGCGCTCTCTGGTGTTCCATGCGGTGTTGTCCCGGCGCTAAAAATCAGAGCGAGCAGCACGACGTGCACAACTCCGCCACTCGCAGAATCTCGCTGAGTTTTTGAGTAAATCTGCAGACTCCGCAGAGTGAAACCCCATAAGTTCTGCTCACCTCAATCCTTTTGGTTTTTAAATGTTTGTTTTTATGTTATTTCAACATATAACTATAACGTCGCTTTAACCTTTGTGTTTTTTCAGTGAATACATATACACAGATGCTATGGTTAGATCAAAGATCTGTTCACAGCTGAAAGTGAAAAGGCATTTTTTATTTTCTTAATAACTTTGCCACAGTTTGGCCAGTCTGCACATCTTTCCAGAAAAGTGCATCAACTTTAGATTTTTCATGGCAAGTTTCATGCAGATCCACCATATGGGTGGCAAAAAATGGGAAGGAGATCTCAAATGTGACATTTGTCTTTTCTAACTCCCATTGATTTTTTTTGCTGCTCCATACAAAAAGATCAGCTGAATGCAAGTAAACCTAACCAGGCATACAAGTAGAACTTTACTGAAGAAAGTGACTTGCCTTAGATTAATGTAAATTATTGAATACAAACATGGCCAGTAAACAACTCTTGATCAGCACAGAATACATGGTTGACCAGCCACAGCAATTATAGATATCGAAAAACTGATACTCTTCAAATAGTAACTACAACGTATACCACCAATGGAGAGTTGACCACTGTTAAAATGAACCACATGCCTGCTTATCTCTTCATACTTATTCAAACCATTGTTAACAGTGTACAGAATATGCATTCATTTACATTTCCTGAGGTTCGAGATGGCATTGAGATTTTAACAGGTTAGCGGGCCTGCTTTCTATGAACCGCCTGGGTGTAAATTCACAACATCCACTGGCCAGGCGTGGTAAGAGGGGACTGAATAAAAGGGAGTGTACCGCTCGAGGTCACACTCTGACAGGGCACTGCGAGTGTGAGTGTGTAGTGTGTTTGGGGCATAGGGGGACAGCGAGGCACTGGAAAAGTGGCACAACAGAGATCAGCCCTGACCCTCCCCACGAGGCATGGTGTAACTTGCCCCAGAACAAGTATTCTGAAATCCTCGGCCTGCTGGTTCAAATTCTTATTCCACCAAAGAGGATTTGTGTTCTGGACGTGTTTATATGAATTATTATTTGTGTTGTTTCACACGCAATTCACTAAAAAGTTGCTGTACTGTTGAAATGGCTTGGTCAAGTATGTCTCTTCTACTGTCAATTTAATTTTTGTTCTGATGCTTTGAACAATTGCATGTTGTAAATATCAATTTAGGTTTCCAATGCGGCATGACCATTCAGACAATTCGTAACTTTGGAATACAGCACAATAACCCCACAGGGATGCTTATTTTTCATGACCGGCACAGCTTTAGCCTGGTTCCAGTCCTTTCTCAGCGACCGCTTTTTCCAGGTGTTTGAAGGAGATGTTGTGTCCAACCGGTTGCCTCTTAGCTGTGGGGTTCCCCAGGGTTCCTCCCTGAGCCCCACGCTATTTAATTTCTATATGAGACCCGTGGCGGAGATTGCCCATCCTTTCGGCATAAAGATCATCACCTATGCAGCTCGTGGTGGCATTAAACCACCCCGAGAGGTCATCTAGCTCCCTAGGTCCTTGCCTAGAGGCGGTGGCCGAGTGGATGGAACTCTCATGCCTCAAGCTCAATGGGGACAAGACCGAGCTCATGCTGCTCGGCAACTCACCCTCCTTCAACCCTGCCCTCCTCTGGCCGGACTGTCTTGGCCCTGCCCCAGACCCAAAAGTCCAGATCAAGAGTCTTGGTATGTGGCTTGATTGTTCTCTTAGCTTTAACTATCAGGCCACCAAGCTCTCAGCTACCTGTTACGGCCTGATGAGGATGTTGCATAAGATCCTCTCCCTCCTTCCCTTCCAGGCGAGAAGGATCATGGTCCAAGCTCTTATTCTTTCTTGTCTGGATTATGGGAACGCCCTCTATTTGGGATCCCCTCAATTCACTAATCATAAACTCCAGACGACCCAGAACTGTGCTGCTCGCTTGCTCCTTCAGATTCCTCGTAGGCAATCTGCGAAATCAGCATTGAGGAGCCTTCACTGGCTCCCTATTACGGCAAGGATACAATTTAAGGCCATGTGCTTGGCTCACAAGGCCTTCTGGAAGAATGGCCCGGTCATTACCCATTCCTTCATTACCCCCTACCATCCTCCCAGAAAACTTCGCTCCAGCTCCTCTTATCTTGCCGTCCCGGAAAAAATACGAAGAACTAGATGGGGTGGGCGCTCCTTTTCTTTCAACGCCTCTAACCTCTGGAACACCCTTCCTTTAAATCTGCGGAAGGAGCCGAACCTGTTAGCGTTTCGAAAACTCCTGAAAACCTGCCTCTTCAAGGACTTGCTCTAACTCTCTGCCTTGTATCCATCTGCGTCTGTCCTCAGCGCTGGGAGGCCTCAGGGTAGCCATGCGCTATACAAATATAAATTCATTCATTCATTCATTCATTCATTGATGACATAAGCGCTATCGTTCTTTCATTTGTTTCCGACACTGTGTAGCACTAGCACAGGTATTGCATTTGCATCCATCTTGGGAGAAGACGATTCAATGTATTAACACCCAGCCACGTGCACGCCGAAGTCTTTATTTTGGGGCCCATCCCGGCCTCTCTGCTGATCATTCTTTGAGCAGGTGCGAGCACGGAAGTAAGACGTCTGGATAGTTGACAGCTTACATTTTTTCAAAATATTTTTTCCACACGAGTTAGCAGTAATATGCTTGTCTCTCAAACTTTCAGAGCTATTTTATGTGGATGCAAGGGCTTTCCTTAATTGAGCACACTCACCACAATTGTTGAATTTAAGGTGAGTTAAATGGGAGTTATTCGACTCGCTCCTACCGTTTTTCCCACCTCACCCACCAAAACGGTACATAATGTACTCGCTTTCATCTAGGCTACCCGTTGGAGCCTTCATTTGTACCATATACGGATATGAAATTATTTAAAAGAGCTCTCATCCCATTTTCAGTTCGGTGAGTGTTTTTTCTATTACCACCGCCCTTTGAATCATACATTCTAAAAGTTTTTTTCTGTCAAGTCCTTAAATCTTCAAGATATTTTTCTTAAATACACAACCACGTTACCAAGGTGACCTGTTGGAACCAGTAACTGATCTCCCACCTCATTGACTTATCCTGAAATTTAGGTGAGAACTCTATGTGTTGCACTAGGGGCCTCATTACGATTTCGGTCGTAAAGCAAACCGATCGACTCCTTGTCGGAATCGGTTCTGACCGAAACGGGTTCGGTAAGTCCGACTGACCGATTACGATGTTTCCGAAAACCTTTCGGAAAGTCTCCCATTGATTTCAATGGGAGCCTGTGTTCCGTCCGACAGGGTTGCGGAAAACCCTGCACCCTGTGGCAGGCACCCAATGGTGCCTGCCACACTGTGCATTGTTTTAAAGAGGGGTCCTATGTGTATCCCCACAGCCCCCAACCGGAGGCTTCAGGATGAAGTGGGGCCTGCTATGGGCCCCCAAAGTCAGTTTACGACGGCCTTTTCATGTCAGACAGACCGATTCGGAAAGGCTTTCCGAATCCGACACCGTAATCGGTCGGTCGGAAACGCTGTGCGTAGAGCTGTACGATTTGGCTTCGACCGACTCAGAATTTCGGAATGCTGGTAGGAACTGATTTGGACTGACTGAATGGTTCGCTTTCCGAGCGCGAAAATCGTAATCGGTCGGTCGGAAATGTTTCCGACTCAGTCTGACACAGTTTAGGGGAATCCGACTGCCGTTCAGAGCCTTTCCGACCAACATCGTAATCAGCCCCTAAGTATTTTTTTATGGACACATACATATAAATAAGTCATGGCTATTCATTTGAACTCAAAGGGTGTCTCCATTTGTTGTCCTGATGACTAACAGAACAGAACTTTTGGGGTCCAAACATCAACAAAACCTCTGTCTGTACCACATTTACGGGTTTGCATACAATGAATTGGATTTATGGAATTAACTATCTCTAAAACGTTTGTAAATGGCAAGAGTGGACAGATTACGCAAACATGAATCCATTTTTCTTGAATGTAATTGTACTTTTATGCGCTCTTTTTTCACCACAAGCACTTTCTTTGCACTACACACGGAGCACCCCATCCGGCCATATTGTCTCTCTAGTGAAAATACTAATCCAAGACATTATATATTTTGCTCAATTAAATGATTGCATTTCATTCTGGGTGTATGTGTGCCTCCATCTTATGACGCCTCTAGGCAGAGGGGAGGACTTGCTGATATGGACTCCACCAAAAGGGCAAATATTGCGAAATAATCCCACTGAACCATTGTTTCTGCCACTTCAAGCCCAACACAGGAATTACAGCACTGTCTACATGTGCGCACTTAATTAGTGGAACATCCTTGATTTGGATCAATTTGTAGGTACCCATGTTATTCTGGCTGTAAGAGTTAGCAGATGAGCACCTAGACTCTGCAGTGTGTTTTGGAAGAGCGAGATGTGTTCAAGTGTTATGTGAGAAGTGAGAAGGATTGGGACAGAGGCAAATGGATAGGAGGAATACGGAGGAGGATGGTGAGAGTTTAATGGCAAGAAGAGTAAGACCTCCGACCTTCGGTCTAGGTCCACTCTCTCCCTGCAGCTCTGCTGTGCCATCTCTTGCCTCCAGACCCTGACCTCCTCCTTGGGAGGTTCGAGGCTGCTGCCCGCTCCTGCGCCTGTTGCCCGCTCCAACTGGGACCAGACTGCCTGCAACCACCGTAACCTTTCTCCGCCGTTTTTTTCTTAATTTTTCCCTGTTATGCCACTGTTATTGTGCCCATCTGTGTCTTGCTCTAATTCCGCCCCCCAGAAACACCAGCCAGCCCACCATATCCAACTGGACACCGATCACTGCCAAAGACACCGCCTCGACCATGAAAAGCATCCACTCGGAGGCCCCCACCGACCCCTGCCCCCCTCACATCTACCACAGAGCTGCGGCCACCATCGCACCCGAACTACAATGCACCATCAACACCACCTTCAAAACAGGCACCTTCCCAGATGACTGGAAGCGCGCAGAAGTCAGACCCCTGCTCAAGAAGCCCATAGCTGACCCCACCGACCTCAAGAACTATCGGCCCATCTCGCTCCTCCCCTTCGCAGCCAAAGTTGCAGAGAAAACAGTCAACAGGAAACTGACACGATTATTGAAGAGAACGCAGTCCTCGACCCGTCCCAATCCAGATTCCGAAGCAACCACAGCACAGAGACCGCCCTACTCACCGCCACAGACGACATCCGCACCCTCCTGGACCAAGGCCACTCCGCAGCCCTCATCCTACTCGACCTATCAGCGGTCTTCGACACTGTCTCCCACCGCACACTAGTCGCCAGACTACACGACGCAGGCATACAGGGAACAGCCCTGGACTGGATCCGATCATTCCTCACTGGAAGAAGCCAAAGGATCAGACTCCCACCCTTCCTCTCCGACCCCACGAAAATCACCTGCGGAGTCCCACAGGGTTCATCACTGAGCCCCACCCTCTTCAACATCTACATGGCCCCCCTCGCAGCCATCGTCCGACAACACGGCCTCAACATCGTATCCTACGCCGACGACACCCAGCTCATCCTCTCCCTCACCAAAGACCCCACCACTGCCAAACTCAACTTCCAGAAAGGAATGCAAGACGTCGCAGTCTGGATGACCAACAGCTGCCTGAAGCTCAATGCCGAGAAGACAGAAGTCCTCGTCCTCGGTACCACCCCTTCTGCATGGGACAGCACCTGGTGGCCGACCGACATTGGAAGCCCACCTACATCCTCAGACCACGCCAAGAACCTCAGCATCGTACTCGACTCATCACTCACCATGAACCGACAGGTCAACGCCGTCACCTCGAACTGCTTCAACACCCTCCGCATTCTCCGCAAGATCTTCAAGTGGATCCCCCCTGAGTCAAGGAAGACAGTCACCCACACACTCATCACCAGCAGACTGGACTATGGAAATGCACTCTACGCCGGCATCAACAAGTCCCTACTCCGCAAACTCCAAACAATACAGAATACCACTGCCAGACTCGTCCTCAGCATCCCCCGACACGAACACATCAGCCAACACCTACGAAGTCTCCACTGGCTCCCCGTGGAGAAAAGAGTCACTTTCACACTCCTCACTCACGCCTACAAATGCCTACACAACAACGGACCCAAATACCTCAACGACAGAATCAACTTCCACGTACCCAAAAGAAACCTCCAATCTTCCAACCTCGCACTGGCCGAAACCCCGCGCATCCACAGAGCCAGAGCAGGCGGAAGATCCTTCTCTCACATTGCAGCCAAGACCTGGAACGAGCTACCGGCAGACATCAGACGCGCCCCCTCCTTGAACACCTTCAGGAAGACCCTCAAGACCTGACTCTTTGGCTAAACAGATCTGCGGACCCACCCCCCCCCTCAGCGCCTTGAGACCCTCACGGGTGAGTAGCGCGCTTCCAATTCCCTGATTGATTGATTGATTGAAGGGTCAAATGCGTACTAGGATGAATTTATTAGAGAGAAAAATGCTTGACTCATCCAAGTGTCTAGAACTGTAAGCAAGACATGTTACACAAATTTAGGGGTGTGCGAAATTTGCACAATTTGTTTTTATGTAGTTCTGTGCAATTTCAGCAAACGTATGTGGAATTACGCATCATTAAACACATTTTCCACTATATTTTAGCATGAAATCTGTCCATGCCTCAATTTTTGGCAGGGGGCGCATTTAAACAAAAATGCAGTGAACAAAAGCCACTCATATTCTGTTGTTCCCATGCATTTGCAGTACATTTTTACAATGAATGGAGCCATTCCTGCTAAATAATTTACTGCAAATGGTGCGTTATTATGTGAAGGGGAGTAATGACGCAATTCTGGGGATTTTGCAGAACAAGTGTCGCTCAAAATTACCAAAATTATGCTAATTATGCTGGTGGAATTTAACTTTCACCCAAACCTAAACAAATAAGAATTTCAACAGAAGAATATACCTTGGTTTTTTGATTGTTAAAGGTTGAAATCATAAAAGCATATTTTGAGGAGATGGATGGGGAAATGATGAGTTCGTAGCCAGAAGGAATATTAGTTTTCTTGGATTTCTGAAAGAGATTGTGTATTAAACATAATTCTATAGTGTTTTTGAAAAAAATGGGGTCTGATTTTATTCAAACTTCATGCACAGCAGTTACATTGATCTATCACGAGACTATCAAGGAACAGTTTAAGTAATCTGCACCAGTAATTCTAGATGTATTTTTGCAAAGTTTCGAAGGATAAATTAATTTGAAAAACCTGTCCTGGTTTAGAAAAATTATACGTGAATAGAGGGATACTGTCCCAAAAGGCTCTAGGGCCAGATGTATCAAAGGGTTTTGCCCATTCTGTGTCTATGGGGAAATGTGTTGATACATATGGCCCAAATGTCAGAAGCAAATTCAAGGAATAAAATAGTTTCTTAAAAAACAAGGGCTGTTTCATGATGGGCTTTGCTGGTGCACCTGGAGCCGAGCGTCGTTTTTTATGCGCTTTATGGGGCTTATTTATGAAAGGCTTGCGCTGCCGCAGCATTACTTTTCTTGATGCTCCAGCAGTACAAGCCTCTCAATCATATCTATGAGGCGATGCAAAGCCACTCTGCGTGACTTAGCATGGCCTCATAGATATGGAGTAAGACAACTCTGCGTTAAGGAGGCGTTCCATGGGCGTTGCAGTGGGTTTTCCCATGCAGCCCCCAAGGATTTTGACACATCTCAAAATCCATTTATTTCATAAATACGATGCATTCCTGGCCTTTTACATTGGTGTAGGACAGCCGAGCATGAAGACTTGCTGCACAACCCTAAGCCAATTCCTCATAAATGAGGCCCGATGTACATAAAGTGAATTAATGTAGGTCTATATTTCGTCGTGTTAGTGCTTTATTTTCAGACAGAAGGGCTGAGAAAGAGGCAAACATTTCTCACTGTTTCTGAGCTGTCCTATCTGAAAATGTTACAATAGCACAAAGAAACACTGTTTAAGTAAATCTACTTTACACACTCAAAGCACATAAAAACAAGTTCTAGCTCTATGATGAGCCAGCACAGCCCACAATTATACAGCCCTTGATACATAAAGTTACGGTAAAAATTAGGGTTTTAAGAAACACACGTAGCCTTCCTGATGAGAGTGAAACATTCTGAAAGGGCTAGTATTTTTGGCCAAAAAGCATTGATTCATTCAAAGCCTAGCTAAATGATATGCTATTTTTTATATCCACACACCTTTTTGGATTTAATTATATTTGTTTGTTCGAGAGGTGTTGGGGGAGCTAACACGTCTTTTATGTTCATTAGTGCTGTTGCTGAGGTTTACAAACAATAATGAAATGGCATGAAAAGATAAGAAACTCTTGCATTGGCGAAGACTGCACAAACCACAAAATATGCTGTGCAGTTGAGTTATTCAAGCATACAATGCAACATCTGCTAAGGAAGAATAATTGCGGTTGAAAATGCTTCCAAGTTAGTATAATGGGAAAGTTTGCAGTGCTAAGTGTTATGGGAGCGGATAGCTTGCTCATAGAACACCGCAGGCACAAACATCGATTAGAAATTACAGTCACCAAGGAATTTTGAGAGGTTTTGAAATGTAACATTTGTTGTAATTTCTTTTAATTATGTTTCGAAATTAATTCACCTTTATTGTATCTTTTAATTTACTCAAGGGACCTTTTGAGAGAAAATTAACACGCGTTCTAACACAGCCTTGCAAAAGAATCATAGCTGAATCAATACATTTGATTAGCTGCTTTCAATTAGTGCACGTTTTAAATTGTTGATAAAGTTATCAAGGAATATTAATTAATGGAACACCATTAAAATATAGAACGCTATGGCAAAGCTGGCAGTTGTAAATCCAAAACACATTTACTTTTGCAGCAGATTAAGAATTCACACTATTGATGGTGAGGTTCTGCCTCAAAGCACTATTTGAGGCATGCAGCCATAGTAATTGTGAGGACAGAGTTTCATTGTAAGGTGTGGCTGTAAGACCTCACCTGTAATAAACTCACAAACCCGTCTTAGGTCGAGTCAGGCACACTCAACCCTGGATAGCTGTGGTTTCAAGCAGCCAGGCTTTGTTAAAGGAATGAGCACAACGCATTTAGAAGTACCACAACAATTTAATAAGAAAGAAACATGAAACAAACAAAATCGGACACCAATTTATAAAAATAGCTCTTATTTTTATGAATTGTTAGGCACCAAAATGAAAAAAATTCATGGGAGGGTTACCAAAGTATAAATTATTTAGCAAATAGTAAATAACTGCTTTTCGCTCAAATCGCAAACACGCATTGGCAACTACTGCGGTTAGCGGTGATTTGGAAAACTGTTGAAAACCTTTGTAAAGTTGTCCTTTGTTAGCCCACTTTGGGTGACCAGATCTGGCAGACAGCAAGCCACAGGGTCCAATAAGGCCTGGCAGGACAGTTACCTATAACTATAATGTCCCTGTCACCTTTATTTTTTTTCAGTGATTACCAAAGGTTACAGGGACATTATAGTTAGGCTCAGGTGTCACTCGTACAAAACCAGTGAAATTCAACAGTTATAGTTAGCTCTGAAAACTATAACTCACACCTCTGCAATGCACTGCTTATGACCTCACATATTACATCACTCATGACATGGTCAGTGACATCACTGATGTCATCATTGATGACATCTCAAATGACATCACTGATTAAATCATCCAGTGACTGTGAGGGTTTTTAAAAAGTTTTTGAGTGTTAAGTATATATACCAAGGAGTATTGGTGATTCAGTGGGCGTATGAGAGCCTGTATGGATGAATCAGTGGGTGTGTGACTGACTATAAGCGAGTGATTAGCTGTCTCAGTGAATGTATGAGTGAGTGACTGGTTGTGTGAATGTCTCTATCAGTCTGTCAGTGTGTGTCTAAGTGGCTGTATGGGTGTGTGAGTGGGTACATGACTAGTTATATGGGTGAGTGATTGGTTGTCTGATTACCTGTATGGTTTTCTTAGTGTCTGTGTGGGTGGGTGAGGGGGTGTGTGACTGCCTGTATGGATGAGTCAGTGGGTGAGTCAGTGGCTGTATGGGTCAGTAAGTGTGTGTGTGAGGAGCTGTGTGGGTGAGTGAGTGTGTGTATGGCTGTGTCGTTGAGTGAGTGGATGTGTCAGTGGTATATGGGTGAGTAACTGGGTATGTGAAAGGTAGTATAGGTGAGTGATGGGGTTTGTGAGTGACTGTATGGGTGAGTGAGTGAATCTGAGAGTGGCTATATGGGTGAGTGTATGCTTGTGTCAGTGACTAGGTGACTGAGTACATGTTAGTATCTGTATGACTAAGTGAGTGTGTGTGTAACTGTATGGGTGAGTAAGTTGCTATGTGATTGACTGTTTGGGTGAATGAGTAGTTGTGTGAGTAGCTCTATGGGTGACTGACTGAGTGTGTGAGTGGCTGTATGGGTGTATGAGTGGATATGTCAGTGGCTGTATTAGTGAGTAAGTGGGTGTATGAGTGGCTGTATGAGTGAGTGAGAGGATGTGTGCTCTGTTCTATGAATCAGTAAGTAGCTGTGTAAGTACTTATATGGGTGTGGGAATGGGTTTTAGAATGGTAGTATGGAAGTTGAAGTGGGTGCATAAAAAGGTTATATGGGGTGTGAGTGGGTGTGTCAGAGAATCTGTGGATCATGTAATCAGTGATGCCATCAGTGATGTCATTTGAGATGTCATCAGTGATGTCACTGACCTGGGGCTGCAGGGGGTGGAGCCTCCCGCATTAATATTACATTTAGCCCAGGGGAGGTGGTGCTCCCTGGGGCTGCAGAGGGGCTGCATGTCCCCCTGCATTTATGTCATGTTTTGCCCCAGGGAGCTGGCAGTCCCCGGCAACGGGGGTCCATGCAGCCCCCCATTAATAAAAGTTAAAGCCCCAGGGAGGTGGCGGCACCCGGGGCTGCAAGGGGATCCATGAAGCCACCCGCATTTTCACTTGTAAAGCCTTGGGTAGGTGGCAGATCCCTGGGGCTGGGGGGGGTCCAAGAAGCCCCCATTTAATAATTAAAGAAGCCCCGGGGAGGTGGTGGTCCCTGGGGCAGGGGGCGGTGCCGTTCAGGCACCCCCGCATAATTTAAATCAAAATCCCTGGTGAGGTGGTGGTCCCCAGGGTTAGATTAAACTCTAGGAGGGGGCCCCCATGGCCCCCCTTCTTTATTTTTAACATGTCAGTGCAACCCCTGTGTTACTTCATGGGGGCTCCCCAGAGTTAGTGCGGCTGAAAAAATGACATATTTTTTTTAATACTCTCTTCCTCACACAGCCATTCACAAACCCATACAGACACTGTCACACTCATTCATGTACCCAAAGAAACAGTCATACCATGTCACAAACCCATACAGACACTGTGACACCCATTCATATACCATAGAGACACTGTTACACCCATTGACAAACCTATACAGACACTGTCACACCCATTCACAATCCCATACGTACACTCTCAAACCTATTCACAAACTCATAAAAACGCTGTCACACACATTCACAAACCCATACAGATACTATCACACTCATTCAGGTACCCAAAAACACACTGTCATACCCATTCACAAGCCCATACAGACACTGTTACACCCATTCATATACTACAGAGACACAGTTACACCCATTGACAAACCCATGCAGACACTGTCATATTCATTTACATACCCATAGAGACTTTGTGGCACCCATTCACAAACGCATACAGTCACTGTCACACCTATTGACAAACCCATACAGACGCTGTCACACCCATTCACAACCTGATACAGACTCTGTCACACCCATTCACATACCAACAAGTACTCTGTGGCATCCATTCACAAACCCATACACTGTCCCACCCATTCATATACCATAGAGACTCTGTTACACCCATTCACAAACCCATACAGAGACTGCCATATTAATTTATAACCCCATAAGACTCTGTGACACCCATTCACAAATCCATACAGACACTGTGTCACCCATTCACAAACCCATACAGACACTGTCACACTCATTCATGTGCCCAAACAGACATTGTCACTCCCATTCACAAACCCATACAGACACTGTCACACCCATTTATATACCATAGAGACACAGTTACACCCATTGCAAACCCATACAGACACTGTCACACCCATTCACAACACCATACAAACATTGTCACACCTACTCACAAACCCATACAGATACTGGCACACTGATTTACGTACCCAAACAGACACTGTCACATCCATTCACTGACTTATACAGACACTGTGTAACCCATTCATCATACTCATTCACATACCCGAACAAACATTGTCACTCCCATTCACAAACCCATACAGACACTGTCACACCCATTCATATACCATAGAGACATTGTTACACCCATTGACAAACCCATACAGACACTTGCACACCCATTCACAACCCCATACAGACACTCTCACACTCATTCACAAACCCATATAAAGTGCTACAGCCACCGTTACACCCATTTAGAGACTGTTATACCCACTGTGAGTTCTACTCATAGCCTGCTACATGAAATATTAAATGTGCTCTTTTGTATTGAATGTGTGTTTTTTATTTGCGGATCTGCGAGGGATACGTGGAGTCGGAAATTCATTTGGAAAACAAAATTTCAATAAAAAATTCAGTAGTGTTTGGGGAGTAGAGTGGCTTTGAGAAGAGCCTTTGTGATTATTGTGTGTATGTGATTAATACACATAAGAGCGAATGCAGAGTTTCAAGTTTCTGAGAAACACCCTGCTGCCTTCATCTGTGAAGTGAACACCATCTCAATATATTTCATTCATGAGGAAGAGTAGGTTATTATTGTAGATGGAGGCCATGTTATGGTCTCCGAGGAATGACAGAAGAGTTTTATTAACATGTTTCCTAGTCTTCTCTATCTGTGGACAAAATTGAGATGACCATTTCCATTTCTTCATCTAACATATGTTAGAACATACAGAGGCAGTCTGAGGAAAACGTTTAATTAATTGTACAAAGGTTTCCTTCATTAGGATTTCCAGTCCTCCCTCAGTCATAGTGCCCAGGTCATTGCCACCACAGTGCACAATCATGAGGTCTGGATGTTGGTTCTCCATAATGCTTTCAACCAATGGAAGCAATTGATGTCACTTTAACCATCTCTGGACTAATCAATTAATGTCCACATTAGTCAAACCTAGGTCCCTGTCAATCCCTCTGTTTCTAGCAAACTTTCTAGCCCAGAACACAAAGCTGTGACCCACAATCCATGCGCTAACCATTTTTAAGGATGGATAAGTAGCACACAGGAGTAATCTGCAGCTGAAAGAGGCAGTTTTGAAAATGAAGTCTGTTAAACATTATCCTAGGGAGTCAAGTTTAACACATTACATTTGATTGGATGGTGTAAGTAATGTAGTGATTAAAACTAGTTTGTGCTATAAATTTAAAGTAAGTAGATGTGTGATTAGGTATGAGGAGTATGTTTGTAATTGTATACACTCAACCACACCTGCATAATTTGGCTTCATAGTTAGCATGCTGCTGTAGAGACAGTTGTGAAGTTCTGACCTACTATTAGCAGAGAATGTTACATTTTTGGTCACCATAGAAAGAGAGCTAGAGGAGCATGGGGGAAGGGAACTGGGAATGGCTAGAATGTAAATGTCAGTACAGTGTTTTAATAGAAGAAATGGTAAGTATTGACTTTCTGGGGCATATTTAGACATTATTGGGAAGTGGTGTGTATGTGAGAATATATAAAAATTATAATAAAAAAATAAGATTATCACATGAATCTGTGGATCCACCCTCGAAGGTACACTGGGGCCGCTCTGAGACCCTCAGAGGATCCTCAGATCCACGCAAATATAGCAATGTAGGCTGTGAGAGAACAAGTGGACCAGTAATGTATGCAATGACATAGGCAGGTATTGTGGTATGCATATACTCATGCAATCAGATATAGAGTGATAAATAGATTAAAACAATTTGCCTTATCCTTATGCTTATACAAATACAGTTAGGATAGTAAACCTTTTTATTGAGATATTAAAGTACATATTATCTATACAGTAATGCAGTAATGGACAGAGGTACATAGTAAATGGGAACTAGTAATCCTATGTACGGATAGGTAGGTATTGATATCATTAAAGTACATATACTGATGATGGGAGATACACATGAAAGTAGAGAGTATATTATTGATAAACATGCATACAAGTTATAGTATGTGTATTTAGAGGTCAAGATATCGAGTGAGAGAATCAATAATTTCAGTGAGTGAAATAATACTGTAGGGGCTGTTACACATAGAGGCACTTTTATACCCATTCCCATACCCATAGAGATATCATTAAACCCTCTCACATACCCATACAGAGACTTACACTCTCTCAGATACCCATACATAGACTTTTGCACCCCCTCACAAACCCATACATACAGTGTCACACCCATTGACATACCCTTAGAGAGACTCTCACAGCCTTTCACATACCTATACAGATTTCTTTTATTCCAATTCACATAGTCATACAGACAGTGTTACACCCATTCACATACAGAGACTCTTGTACCCTCTCATTTACCCATACAAACATCCTTATATCCATTCACATCTCCATCCCCAGACTCTCACACACTTTCCTATACCTATACAGACCTCTTTTATTTCTATTCACATACTCATACACACAGTGCCGCACCCATTCATATACCCATACAGAGACTCTCACACGCTCTCAGATACCCATACAGACACCCTTATACCTATTCTCATATCTTTTAGAGACCTTCACACCCTGTCACAAAGCCATTCAGACCTCTTTTATCCCTATTCACATAGATATACAGACAGTGTGACACCCATTCACATACCCATGCAGAGATTCTCACAGACTGTCATATATCTACACAGAGACTCTCACACCCTTTCACATACCCATACATAGACTCTTATACCCCCTCATATACCCATACTGACAGTGTCACACCTATTCACAGACCCATACACAGACTCTCACACCCTTTCACATACCTAAACGGACCTCCTTTATTTCCTTTTACATACTGATACAGAAACTCCTACACCCTCTCATATACCCATACAGATACCCTTATACCCATTCACATATCTATACACAGACGCTCACACCCTCTCACACACCCATACAGATGTTCTTCATTTCCATTCAAATACACATACAGAGACTCTCACACCCTATCACATAGCCATAGAGAGACTCTCATATCCTCTCACATACCCATACCTAGACTCTTACACCCCCTCACATACCTATACTAACAGTGTCACACCTATCCAGAAATCCATACAGAGATTGTCACATCCTTTCATATACCTATACAGACCTCTTTTATTCCCATTCCCATACCCATACAGACAGTGTCCTACCCATTAAGATACCCATAAAGAGACTCACATATACCCATATGGACACCCTTATACCCATTCCCATACCCATACAGAGACTCTCACACCCTCTCATATAGGCATACATAGACTGTCACACCCTCTCACATACCTATACAGACAGTGTCACAACCATTCAATTACCTATACGGAGACTCTCACACCCTGTCACATATCTATACAGACACCCTTATACACATTCACAAACCCATAAAGAGACTCTAACACCCTCTCCCATACCCATACAGAGACTCACACCCTCTCACATACCCATATAGAAAAGCTTATACCCATTCACATAGTCATACAGAGATGTCACACCCTCTCATTTACCCGTGTAGAAACCTTTACACCCATTCACATATCCATACAGAGACTCTCACACCCTCTACAATACCTACATAGAATGTGACACTCTGTCACATACCCATACAGGCACCTGTATACCCATTTACATACCCATACAGATACTCTCACACCCTCTCACATATCTATACAGACATCTTTATACCCATTCACATACCCACACATAGACTTTTACTCCCTCTCACATACCCATACAGAGACTCTCACACCCTTTCACACCCATGTAGACACCCGTATACCCATTCACATACCCATGCAGAGACTCTCACACTCTCTCACATACCCATACAGACACCATTATACCCCTTCATATACTCGTACAGAGACTCACACATCCTCTCCCATACCCATAGAGAGACTCTCACACCCTCTCACATACCCATACAAATACTCTCACATCCTCTCATATACCCATACAGACACTGTGACACCCCCATTAACATACCTGTATTGATATTCTTACATCATCTGACATACCCATACAGATACCCTTATGCCCATTTATATACCCATAGAGAGTCTCTGACACCCTCTCATTTACCAATTCAGACCTCCTTTATTCTCATTCACATACCCATACAGACTGTGTGACACCCATTCACATACCCATACAGAGACTCTCACACCCTCTCACATATCCATACAGAGACTCACACACCATACAAAGACTGTCACACCCTCTCAAATACCTATACAGACAGTGTCACAACCATTTATATACATATGCTATTCAGAGACTCTCACACCCTCTGACATACTCATACAGACACCCTTATACTCATTTACATACTGATACACAGACTCTCACACCCACTCACATACCCATAGAGAGAACCTCACACCCTCTCACAGATCCATGCAGATACCCTTACACCCATTCACATACCTATACAGAGACTCTCACACCGTCTCACATATCCATGCATAGAATATCACACCCTGTCACATTCCCATGCAGGCATCCTTATACCCATTTACATACCAATACAGAGACTCTCACATCCTGTCACATACCCATATATAGATTGTCACATCCTCTTAAATACCCATACAGGCAGTGCCACAACCATTGACATACCTGTAAGGATACTCTCACACCCTCTGCCATACCCATACAGACACCATTATACCCATTACATACCCATAGGGAATCTCTTACACCCTCTCACATACTCATTCAGATCTCTTTTATTCCCATTCACATATTTATACAGACATTGTGACAACCATTCACATACCCATACAGAGACCCTCACACCCTCTCACATACCCATACATAGATTGTCACATCCTATCACATACCCATACAGGCACCCTTATACCCATTCACATACCTATAAGATGCTTTTACACCCCCTCACATATCTATACAGATGCTCATATACCCATTCACATATCTTTATACAGACTCTGACACCCTGTCACATACTGATACAGAGACTCTCACATACCTATACTGACAGTGTCACACCCATTCACATACTCATACAGATACTCTTTCACCCTTTCACATACCTATACAGACCTGATTTATTCCCATTCAAATAGTCATACAGACACTGTCACACTGATTCACACACCCATACTGAGACTTTCACACCCTATCAGATACCCATACAGACACTCTTACACCCTCTTACATACCCAATTCATAGACTTACACTCCCTCACATAACCATACAGACAGCGTGACACACATTCACATACCCATACAGAGACAGCGAATGACATACCTATAGAGCAATAGTCTTCCCCAGTGACATAAATATGCAAAGATTGATTGACTGAGTTATATTTGCATAGAAAGACTGTTATGTCAGACACCTAAATATTATTTTCTATTTATTATGTTGTATTGCTTCATGAATAAACTAGTTACTTAATGAATTAATAATTAGATGATTCAATCTTGACCTTAATATATTAATTATTACTTTTCAAGATATACAGTTTGGAAAAAAATTAGAATTACAATGCCTTACAAAACACAAAAAAGAGACAGAAGAAACAGTATTATCAACTTCAAAGTGAGACAAAAAAACAACATAAGGTGGAGAATGTCCAGAAGGAAAAAAGAGAAGCTGGTAAGTAAGAATGTCTCAAAAAATATGTTGTAAAATGCAGACTGAGAGTTCAGTCTTGTCTAAAATTGGAATTTGCACATCAAGTGGAAAAAAGCAAGGAGTATGTATTTCAGAAAGTAGGAAATGTTCTAAGAAATCAGGGAACTTGTCATGAAGACAGAAACAGTTTAAGAAGTTAGGACCTAAAATGTTCTGCACTAGGGTAATACAAAACATGCTAAAAAGAATGAAGAAATATAAGAGGAGAAGTGAGGCATTTAAAGCAAAAGCAACATATTGAGAGTGTTGTTGAGAAAGCATTTGCTTTGAAGAGGAAAGTATTTATATTAATATTGAATAGAATGAGAACACTGGACATGCAGAACTCTGAAAAAGAAAATTATAATCTTGCAAGTATTAGATTCATGCAAAGTGAGGAAATATGGTAATTTACATGGACATTCACTGGCATGTCCTTCAAGGAAAGTTTGCAGAAGCACCTTTCATCATTTCAGGATGTTAGCTGTTCACCGCTCCAAAATATGAACTTTGGTTAGAAAGCTTTACTATGTAAAAACTCCTGCTCTATGTTTATGAGAGATGAATAGAAGTTATTGTATGGGACATTAGCAGAGGTAGATACATTTTGTGAAGATATTCAGTTTCGGTTGTTTGGTCCAGAAAAAGAGTTTAGGGAAAATGAAGAGTTGGTTGCTGAATGTGTACAAAAACTAGATACAGAAATTACAACTGAAAATGTTGCTCAAGAGATTGCAAAGTTTAACACAGCTTCCTCACAAAAACTAAACTGTGGGCCTCATTACGATGGCAGTGGGACCGCCACTGTCAGGCAATCATTGGTGGTCCCAACGCCATCGGACCATGCTTGTCCGCCCGCTGCATTATGATGGCGGGCAGATGGAGGGCGGTCATAAAGACCGACCGCCACAGACCCAATGGATCCAAGGAGCATGTTGGACCGTCGGGGGGACAGTAATCCCTACAATAGGGGTGGTGTCTGCTCAGGCACCGCCGTAGGGATTACAATGTCCCTTTCCACCAGCCATTTCATGGCGGTTAACCCGCCATGAAAAGGGAGGCGGAAAGGGACTTGGGGTCCCGTAGCAGGCCCCCCTTTTCCCCTGGACCTCCGCTATGGGCCATATCCCTGCATCATGTGGCAGCCACCGCATGGTGCCTGCCACATAGTGCAGGGATATGTCAGATGTGTTTTTTTTGTATTGTGGCTGCAGCGCACGCCGCAACACAAACAATAGACATTGCGTCCGCCTTGAAGGCCGTTGCTTCCTAATGCTGATGGCGGGACAGCGATAGCTAGTCAGGCGGTCCCGTTCCTGACAGGATGGTGGTCGGAAGAAAGTCTGACTGCCACCATAATGAGGCCCTGTGTTTGTATTTGTTGTCAGCGCACTCACTACAAAATGTAAACTCCAAATATAGTTGCGTACTCACAAATTGAAAAAGAGAACAATGAGAAGTGGCAAGAGTTCGGTGCATATTTATTTGTTGGGGAAATATTTGATTTTTCGACACAGAATATTGTATGGAAGTACTGCTATGATGAGTTGGAGAATAATAAAATGCGAGCCAGAGCCACACATAAGAAGTTAAAATTGGTATCTATTCCACAAGAAATCTTTATTAATCAATTCTTATACAACACATACATCTTTTTCAAGCAATAGTTTGTATGGAGCCAAACACATGGAAATTACCTCCTACTAAACTCCAGAGAGGACTAAAATGAAGAGTTGTGTATTTACCTTTAGATTATAAAAATAATATTGAAACTGTAGGGGTACAGTGAGAGATGGAAGAACCACTTATCATTTTAGTAAATGGAGTTCCAACGAAGAATAGAAATATCTGTCAAGAGTTAGTAGATGTTAATACAGTTAACAAAGCAATGTTATATCTTGTTAAAAATTATATTTACTATACAAATATTGATTGTCCTAAAAATTTTATTTGCATAGAGGATGATACCTTACCATCATCTGTACAGATTGAAAAAGTGGATTGGTGTAGATCAGAAGAAATGTATAAACACTATGGACAGCCACAGTCCGTGCAGGTAACAGCGGTAGTGCGGTGGGGCCAGGTAAGGGGTGATTTCGAGGGACGATGCCGAGGGAAAATCAAATAAATAATAAATTTTCCCTCTGCATCATCCTACGAAATGCCCCCTTACCCGGCCCCACCGCCCCACTGCTGTTACCTGCAGGGACCGTGGCTGACTATAGTATCCACCCTCTGCGCTCTAAAGAAGTCATTGGTGATGCTATTGAATTTTTTCAAATGAAGCAAGGAAAAGGAACTCCCTTGAGTGTCTGGGAAAAAAGCTTAAAGGCTTGCTGTTTTCCACAACTCTTTCTCACTGGAGTAGGTGGACGCAATGATGACCACCCTGCACAGATACCAGCAGCTGAATACCGCTGAACATGATTATACTCAGAGGATCCAAGATTTCACCAGTGCATTCCATACATATTCTATCTTCTGTTTGAGAGTGACTTTGTCTGGACTTTTCTCACGCTGTGAATCATATACTGAAGACAGGAGCAAATCTTGTCTGCCAGGGAATGTGTTAATAAAGTTCAAGAAAAAGATGAAAACTTGGAATATAAATTAATGAATTTGATGGCATGCCAACGTAGAAACAACGAGTATTGCTATCATCATTATGGAAAACTGAAATGCATGTTGACAAACCTAGAAGCTTCTTCTTGGTTTGTTACACTTAGTTGTGCTGAATACGCATGGGATGATCTTCAATTTTTGAGAAAGGCAAATTCAAATATTGAGGACATTAATGTAGAGACAGCAAGAGAACTTTGCTCTTTGAATCCTGCTAGGGCTTGCAGATATTTTAACCACAGGTTCCAAGCCATTCTGTCTTTAATCTGCAACAAAACTAATCCTCTTCTTGGCGAAGTAGTTGATTTCTTTTGGCGTAAAGAGTACCAACCAAGAGATGCTCCTCATATTCACATGCTGTTATGGAAAAAAGATGCCCTGAAATTCGGAATAGAGAGTGATGAGTGTGTGCTCTCTTTCATAGAACAGTATGTGATGTGCACCATCCTGAAACACACTACTGACAAAGGCCTGAGACAACAAGTACCGCGCATTCAAACACATAGATGTGGGAAATCTTGCCATAAAAAATACAGATGTAAAGGAAAATTTTACACAAGATGTCATTTTGGATTTCCACAACCAGCTTTTTGACTGCAGTGAAACATACAGTGACACGAAATTCACCAAAAAACACATTCAATCTGAGAAGAATAGATGCCTCCAAATACATTAATGATTACAATGCACTCATTCTGAAAATGTGGAATGTAAATATGGAAATACAATTTGTTGCAGGCAACTCTATTGCTGTTGCTTGATATATCACTTCATACATTACAAAATGGGAGAAGACTGAGATGAAAGAGATGTGGCAAGAGATTAGTGCATTAAAGAGTCTAACAAAAAGTTCTACAGCTTCAGTTTAAAAATGTTGTCGCATAGGGAGATTAGTTCTTATGAATGCTCAGACATGTTGAGCTCAGCAAGATTGTACTCTAAGTCAAGGGCAATAGTTTGGGTAAGTTTAGGCCTTGCAAGTATACAAAAAAGAGTGTTAAAGTCTTTTCTGGAAATTCAGAACCTGGCTGACTTTGACACGAAAAGTACAAGCATTGTACAAAAAAGCATGTTGGATACATACTACCCAAGAAGAAGTGTACAGCTGGAAAACATGTGCCTACATGAAATTCTTCAGCTCTATAGATACAGAAGAACTGTAAAAGAAAACATAGAAGAAGAAAAATTTGCAGTTCTTAGATGTGATGGTTGTTTAGTGAGACACACAAAAGGAAATCTAGTAAACCACAGGAAACTTAGTTGCCAAACTCGAGAAAACAGAGTTTTCCTATTTGGCACTTCTTCAACTTTTCAAACCTTGGTGTGCAAAATCTGAATTACTTGGAGCCTATGACTGCTATGAAGATTAATTTTCTGCTGTGAAAGACAGTATTCAGAGTTAAGCCTTCCATAATTATATGTGAAATTTAAGAGTTGAGATTCAACAAGAAGAAGCAATTGCTAGACAGGGAAAGATCTGGAATCATTACTTGCACAACTCAACAATAAACAGAAATACACTTTTATAGAAGTAAAAGAGAAAGTAGAACATGGATCATTAGGAAGTATTGGAAATGTGAACACATGGCTGAATTTCTAATACAAGGAACTCTTGAAAAATATGTGTCAAGTGTCTGAAGAGGTATATGGAAATATTCTGAAGGACATTAGAGTTGGAGTTCTGAAAAGGAAGGTAAGAGTACCTTAGAAAGTCAACTTATCAAAAAATTATTCTCCTCTAACAAGACACCAGCACAGCTCATGTTCAACTTGATTGAAGATAGAAAATCAATACTCTGTTTAATGCCTACACTTCAAGAGTGCAGTCATTTCAATGAAGAATTACTGAAACTTGAAAAAAAAGAAATATTTTGAACAGCTATTGACAAAATAAAATAGCCCACCAGGTAATAAAAATACTTCTGACTGAGAAACTGCAAGCAAAATTGGATTCTTTAGAAAAATCTATATCTAGGACTGCTGGATTAGAAAAGTCTTTATGTGTTTATAGAAACTGTAGAGTAATTTTGTGGCGAAATTTGAATGGCTTAGTAAATGGTGCAATGGGTGAAGCAATTGATTTTATTAATTTTCCAAATAGGAATGAAGTTCAATATGTAGCTGTAAAATTTGATCAGATTGATGGCATGAAACAGATTGGTCGATGTGTTGTATGATTTTTGCTTTTGAAAGACTTATATGTGTTAGGGCACCAGTTCCCATTCTCAATAGGGTATGCTGTAACTAGCCATAAATCTCAAGGTTTAAGTGTAGATGCAGCTTTTATTAATATTGGGAATAGTGTATTCACAGAATGTATTTCATACGTTGCATTGTGGCGAGTTAGAACATTGTCCGGTTTGGTGTTAGTTGGTTTTGATGAAAAGAAAGTTAGTGCTGATAAAGGTTGTGTTAGAGAGTATAATCGGTTGAGAAGTGTATATGCTCCACACTTAGGACAGTATCCTATTTATCAGAAACAGACAATCTGTCCTAAGTGCAAACTTAATAAGCAATCAGTGGATGTTGTGAGAAAGAAGCAAAAGAAAGATAAAGAAGGCGATAAGAAGAAGAAAAAAAACAGGAAAATGAAGGAGAAATCATAGGGTTTCAGTTGGAAAATTGAAATGGTATCAACTGCTATGCTAATGTAGTTCTGAATGTAGCTTTTCATTTACCCCATCTTGTAAATGCAATTGAGCATAAAGGAGACAGCCTGTTCTGCTCAGAACTATGGGGCCCATAACAATGTCGGGAGGATCACCACCGACAGGCTGTCGGTAGTGGTCCGTCCGACAATCGGACTCAGCTGTATGACCTCCACATTATGATGTGGTCGATCAGACTGCTGCAGCCAGGAGGAAAGACCGACGCCTCCAACAGGATCGGAGATCACATCGGGGCGTCAGTCAGACAGATAATCCCCAAATGGTGGCAGTGCCTGCTCAGGCACACCGTTGGAATTATGATGTCCATTTCCAACAGGCTTTCTATGTCGGCCTTTCTGATATGGAACAGCTGTCGGAAAGTGACTTTGGGGGCCCCTAGCAGGGCCCCCATGCCCCCGCTGCCATGCTGCTTGCCACACGGTGAATGGATGTTTTAAAAGTGTATTTTTTCTATTGCGACTTGTGCTGCTGGCCACAGTAGAAAAAATACACTTTCCAACAGCCGTGAAGGTGGTCGCATCATAATAATGGAAGTGGGAGGCGTGGCTTGGCGCGCGGCAAGATGGCCGCACGTTAGTGTAGCTCTGCTGGCTGACGACACCATCCTTACATTTATCCTGCTCTCCTGTGGTCATCCGTAGTGTTTTGGAGGCTGGAGCATATGCTGATGTGCTGGGCTCCCTCCGTCTGAGCTCCCAACATGTGTATTGAGCCTGGGGGTGCCGGACGAGGACTTCTGTGGCGAACGCCGGACTCTAAGATGGCAGCGGCGCGGCTGTGGTCGGAGCTGTGAGTCGCGCTGCTGCCTGGCACAACGACGCTGAGGGACTGCAGAAGGACCGCGCTGACGCCTGTGGCTGAGACTTTGTGACGGGTGAGCGGCGCCTTCTCTGCGGGCTGTTTCCTGGATTTGGTGGCTGTCGTGGGCCACTGCGGACCGTGGGTGCTGGGTCTGGCCCGATCTGGGAGCGGTGTGTGCTACGTGAGTGCCCGGCTTCACGGAGTGGGACAGGCCTCATCATACGCTGTGCCTGCAGGCCGAGTCTGGCGGAGTGCTGAGTATCCTTGCCCTCCGCTTCACTACATAAGCCCAGCAGTGTTTGGTGCAGCTGCGCCTTGAAGCAAGGAAAGTGTTGTGAATTTTTTTTCGACGGTTGGGCGTGCAACATCTGCGCCGTGAGGAGGCTGCTTTCGCTAGTTGGTGTAATTGGAGTTTTGGCAGAACAGGCCTTGACCAAGGGACAATAATATACATTAGCTTACGGTCTGGCATCATGGGCAAACCAGAAAAAAACCAACCTCGCCTTACTTTTGAGCTGCGTAAAAGCGGCAAATCGGCGCAGAATGCCGCATCTGACTCTGAGCTGGACTCTGCCGCACAGGCTCCCACTGCCCTGGAAAAGATGCTAGCGGCGATTCAAGCCAGTTTACAGTCCATTGATGGAAAAATAGAGGTGTTAACCGGCCGCATTGACCACATCTCATCCAAATTAGACAAACAGGCGGCCAGGCTAGGGGAGGCGGAGCAGAGAATATCCGACACCGAAGATGGATTACAACAGGTTGCTGCTAAAACCACGGATATTGAAAAGATTCTGGCGGTCATTAGAGACAAAAATGAGGACATTGAAGCGCGCTCATGGCGCAATAATGTGCGCATTTTGGGCCTGCCAGAATCAACGAACGTTGGTCGTCTGGAGTAATACGTTGAGGCCCTGCTTATTGACATCTGCGGTGCTGAAAACCTCTCAAAAATGCTGGTTGTGGAACGCGCCCACCGGTCTCTGGCAGTACGTCCACCTCCCGGCGCCCCTCCTAGGCCCATCATAGCGCGTCTTCTCAATTTCAGAGATCGGGACATGGTACTGCGTATCGCTCGACAGAAGGGTACTATTAATCACCAGGGTATTGTGCTGTCGTTCTACCCCGATTTTACGGCCACTGTCCAGGCGGCAAGGAAGGAATTTCAAAGCGTCAAGAAGCTGCTGGTAAAGGAACAAGTACCCTACGCGATGCTGTACCCTGCTCGCCTTCGTATAGGCACAGATGACAAGGCGAAGATCTTTGCTAATCCGAAACTGGCCATGGAATTTGCTAAAACTTTGAGACGCCAAAAACAGTCCTCAGGAACTACGTCGGATATTGATGAATAATCTGCCAATATCCATCTGTTCACCAGTTCCATCTGTTGGTCGACGTTGTCCTGCAAGTTCGGGACTAGGTATTTCCTCCCCAATGCAGCGTAGGTTGTTGTAAGTGATAGGTCTAACACCTGTTTTCTCTTGAGATGCGCCAGTCACATGTATGACTCGATTCAATTGCTGGTAATCATTTGTGCGGAACATCCAGGTCCTAGCTGAACTAGTTGCATAATGGTTTGCTGTGATGATGTTTCATTTACAGGCATTTGGACGTACGTGGACTTTGGTCTGCCTCATGGGTATAATCTCTGCTACATGGATGGGCTTTAGTATTTGCGCCTTTCCTCTATAACATCTTGAATAATTTTTTATTGACTCCACCCGCGGGAGGGCTGTAGGAAAAAACCTCCATTCTTTTGAGGCAGCCCCTCTCCCTTCTACAACTGGGAGTGGTAGGTGCCGCTACGTCCCCCTATGGGTGTACCCCACCATGCAATTGCAGCACTTTGTTCTTTGTTGGGGTTGTTTGTAGTCATGGGTTATGGCTGTGGCGAATTGGGGTTGCCAAAGTGGGTGGGGGGACTGTATTGTATGGAACTGATATAAATATTGTGATCGTTTGGGCAGCTACGGTTGTGGGTCTTGTTATGGTATTAATGGAATGCACATTGGTATATATTCAGAAGGTGTTCACACTCCATACTGGCAATGTCGGGTGAAAGATATAGTTGCATAACATGGAATGTCCGCTGACTTAACACCCCCAAAAAGGTCCGCCAAGTAATGGCCTATTTAGAGCGGCACAAGGTTCAAATTGCTTTATTGCAGGAATCGCAGCTGAACAAACAGAAGGAATTTAATATTGCGCATAAATGGGCGGGATATAAATTAGCGTCGTCATACTCTACCTATGCGAGAGGGGTCCTTATTTTGATCAAAAAAGGAATACCTTTCCTTCCGATACATTCACACACTGATACTGAAGGTCGCTGGGCCATGGTACAGGGCAAATTGGGTATCACATTAGTCACGGTAATTAACATATATGGCCCGGTGGTGGACGATCCACAGGCTTTTACACAACTGCTGGCTGTGCTGCGTACTTGGCCGGAAACGGCTGTCCTTTGGGGGGGGCGACTTCAACACCCATCTTGATCCGAGCCTGGATAACTCCAATCCGCATGGCGTACGAACTCTCAAGATAGCTCAGTGTGTTCGGGAAGCCATGTCGGAGATGGGTTTAGTGGATGCATGGCGTCTCCGCAATGCTACAGACAAAGTTGGTATGCACGTCACACCGGCCTACAACAGCTGGTCACGGTTAGACTATTGGTTGTTGAATGAGGAGTCTAACGGGTGGGTAACACACATACACAATCTTCCACGCACCCTATCAGATCATAATCCGGTTCTACTTGGCATCCAAATCCCCGCAAACGCGCACCGTCCCTTTACATGGCGCTTTTGTGCTGAGGCCCTACTTGATCCTGTCTACGAGGACACTATCAGAAAGGCAATAGAGCAGTACTTTGAACTAAATGTGGGATCGGTGGAGAGTCCGGCCGTGTTATGGGAGGCCTTCAAAGTCACGATACGGGGGGTTTGCATGGGTACAACATCGGGCATTTTAAAAGATATTAGAGGTCAGCTTTCCAAGACTGAGAAGTTATTAAATGAGCTAGAAACACAATACTTAGCTAGTCCGGATGCAGGTTACCTTGTTCAGGTCCAAGACTTACTAAAAGAATACAACACATTGGCTGACTCAGAGGCACGCTACTTGTCACGTCGCCATGTGGCACGAGCCTATGGTGAGGCAGGACGACCCGGCAGGAAGCTCGCCGCCACATTATGCTTTCGGTCAGAACATCACCAAGTCACTAAGATAGTAGATGCACAAGGGGTTGACCACTACACGCCACAAGAAATAGTAGAGCAGTTCAGAGACTTCTATAGAGACTTATACACTTTGCGCGGGGGTGGCGATGATGAAGCCCTAAATGACTATCTTTGTGACATCGCATGTGTGTGGTTGTGGGATGGACATCGTGAATATCTTAGTCAACCTATAGAGGAGACAGATATTAAAGAGGCGATTTTGTCTTTACCCAATATTAAGGCTTCTGGACCTGATGGTCTTACAGCAGAATTTTATAAACGCTATGCGGACCTTCTTACCCCTTATCTGTTAGAGATGTACGCAGAGGCTCATGATTCCGGTATCTTACCTCCCTCCCTCAGACAAGCTCTCATTATTACTCTGCTTCAAAAGGACAAATCACCTACACTTTGTGAATCATACCGTCCCCTGTCATTGATAAATCTAGACGCAAAAATATTAGCAAAAATCATTGCTACTAAATTGCAACCTCTACTTCCCACATTAGTGTTGCCCGATCAGTCCGGCTTTGTGCCGGAGCGCTCCACATCCCACAAGCTTCGTACTATATTCGCCATGTTCCATGTTTTAAATCCCGACCTTTCCGCTGCAGCGGTTATGCTCGATGCCGCTAAGGCTTTCGACTCCGTTGAATGGAGCTATATGTTTCACGTGCTGAGGAGGATAGGGTTTCCCAATGTTTTACTACGCTGGCTGCAGGTGTTATATAATGACACATCGGCGAGAGTGCGGGTGGGAGGCCTCACATCGGAACCATTCCGTATAGATCGAGGCACACGGCAGTGATGCCCCCTGTCGCCCCTTCTATTTGCTATTATGATGGAACCACTGGCGTGTATAATTCGTCAGCGCCATAGACATACTGCACTCCAGTTCAATCAGCGGCCTGTTGGCATTTCAATGTATGCTGATGATATGGTTCTTTTTATCCGAGACCCACAGATTCATCTCTCCTCAGTGCTGCGTGAATACATCAGATTTGGATTTTTTTCCGGACTCACGATTAATTGGGAGAAATCAGTGATAATCCCTCTGACGATCTGCACGTCCCGTCCCCGGATGGACTACCCTCTAATCTGGACAACGGACCCTGTCAAATACCTCGGTATTTGGGTCCATCGTGATCCAGAGACTACGATCAGAGAAAATTATGGGAGAGCGTATGACACTTTAGTGAGCCAAGTGGAGAGATGGTCCCGCCTCCCGCTGTCTCTTGCAGACCGTATTGCAGTGATCAAGATGGTCATTCTCCCTCGCTTTTTGTATCTCTTTTGTAATATCCCCATTGGCCTAACCAAGCAATTCTTCTCTACCATCAAAACTCAACTCCTGCACCTGGTGTGGGGAGGCAAACAGGCTAGGATTAGTTGGGCAACGCTAACACTTTCATATCCTCGAGGGGGTTTTAGCGCACCGGATTTTTATATATATTATTTGTGTGCACAAGCCCAACATGCCTACTACTGGTTTAAACTACATGCATTCACTCCGCATTTAGCAGTGGAGGATGGGGACGCACATCCCATACCCCTGACAGGGGTAATCACACACACTCAAAGAGGCACACCCAAGGCGGAGATTAACACCATTGACACCACGGTCGCGGCCTGGCAGTCTATCGGAAAACTAGCAGGTAAACTACCGATCTAGGCTCCGGCTATGCCCTTGGCTGGACATACGGCTCTGTCCATTACACAAGAGGCTGGCCCCCTGAAATCCCTCAGGGAAGTGGGAATCACGCACATGCGGGATCTTTATCATGACGGTACGTACATCAAAGACGGAGATTTAGGTTTCATTGCCAATCCCACCCCACTTTTTCTGTATACTGGGTATTGCCTAAAGCAAGCCATAAGAAGTCACTATCCTTCCTTTCCTGCTGAACCACCATCTCTTAACTCACTACAGCTGCTTATAGTGGCTCCTACTAGAAGAAAACTAATCACTAAGTTATACAAGGCTGTACAGGAGGAGACAGTGCGAGTGGCAGATAAAAGTCTTGCACGCTGGAATTCCATTTTAGATCCCCCAATCACTTTGAAAGAATGGGAACAAATATGCACATTGACTGGCAAGCTCACCTCAAATGGAAATCTACGTATTATTCATTTCAAATTTCTTCATCAAGCATATCACACTCCTATCAAACTGCATAAAATGGGGCTTCGGAAGTCAGATCAATGTAAAAGATGCGGGCAAAGGGAGACTGATTTTTATCATCTTGCGTGGGGGTGCAGCTCAATCTTTAAATACTGGGAAGAGGTGCTACAACGTTTACAGGCCATGACGGGGTCCTCACTCCAATGCACGCCACTTACTTGTTTGCTTGGTTATGTTCCTTTGCTAAAGGGAGTGTTGGGCAGATATGTTCGTATTGCCTCTTGCTGGCCAAGAGACGTGTGGCGATAACTTGGGAGAGCAAACTTAGTCTTCAGATTGACAGGTGGGTTAAGGATCTAGTGTACTGTCAAGAGACCTTGAAACTATATGCTGAGGAACTGCCAGTAACATCTAGGCCCAAGGACATTTGGGAACCGCTGAGACAATACTTGTTACATCAAGCTCTAATAGATGTCACATCACCCTGAGGAGTAATTGTACTGTTGTAATACCATAACATTTTAAGTGTTTCCATGTTGAATTATGCCAGGACCTGCATTCTAATGTTCACTGTGTAATTTTGATCACAAGAGACAAGCACAAGCCAGCTGATAGTGGGTTCTTGTTTATTTCAGCCCTGCGTGGTGACATTTATTTGTCTTTCTATGAAATCCAATAAAGAAAGTTTCCAAAAATAATGGAAGTTGGACCACCAATTCCTTGTCGGGCGGTCCCAATTCTGCTTTGATGTCGGTCGGACGCTAGTCGACCGACGTCGTAATGGGCCCCTATATCGTTTGCTGGAACGCCTATGTAGTGGTAGGACTAAATCACATTTTGCTTTAAGCATTATGACATGTAGTGGGCATAATCAGTGGATCTGTTCTATTTTCTCAGAACTCTCAACCAGACACACAAGAGTTTATTATGGTTGTCCTTGGACTTTTGGAACAAGAAGAAGGAAATATTGAAAAGTTATTTGGTGTAAGTTACAAATGGAATCATGATTGTG
Source organism: Calotriton arnoldi (assembly GCA_963921515.1). Lineage (NCBI taxonomy): Eukaryota > Metazoa > Chordata > Amphibia > Caudata > Salamandridae > Calotriton > Calotriton arnoldi. The sequence goes on along the minus strand of CAWUFW010001700.1, from coordinate 185,104 downwards.
TGGATTGCTCTTTCACATCTGCTATTAACATAAATTCTGAAAAGTTTATCTATTTAACATTACCGGATTTGAAAACTGTAACATTTGACAAGCTGATAAAAAAAAAAAACCAGAACATGACCAGCCCAAATTGTAGATCTGATTGTATGTCTATGTCGCAGATACAGAGAAGTGGTAAATACATTACATTGATGCTTCAATGATGTAGAGTAGATGGGTCAAAAATAGAAACTAAAATTTCAAACTTTAAAGCTGCACAAATTTAAATTTCTGGAAGAATGTACACAACACTAGCTATCATTTTTCATGAATGAGTTCATATAACTCCAGGGCACTGCACTGTGTACTTGAAAACTCTAAGTGGATGGACGGAATGCAATGACAGTAAGCTGACATTTGAACATAAACTGTATTTTAAACTTCCAAATTCATACCGTTTCTTTTTGCAACCAAAGTTCTAAGGAGGATTTCTCTTTAAAAAGTGGTTTACTGTGTTTGTACTGTATGGATTATCAGTCTTTAAGACATCATTTGGCCTACTAAGGGTAATGTCTTAAAAACAGACTCTTACATATGGATATGTGTTACACCTATTTTCATAAATGGGCTACTTAAATATCATGCTATGTTTTTATGGATATGTTTATTTATAGTACTCGAAGTGTGTGCATGCATAGTGTCACATATTTATAGTGATATAATGTGCAAGTCTTGGTTTTTCTACAATGTACGTTATTGTTTTTCCCCTCTATTCAAGGATGAAACGTCATACAGTACATTGTTTAACGTGTACCGGTTTGAAAGCTGAGAGCAGCAAAAAAAGAAAAATCAAATGTTTAAGATAAATGTTTAATTGGTTTGGAGAGTTGCAGCTCTGTAATGTTTCTTTAATAACAAGACTATATATGTTGCAGAAACTTAAACTTTGCTATGTAAATGTATACTGTGTAACATTAACTTATATTTATGTTTTCTCTCTTTTATCATATATCCAAGGTATGATTTATTGCAGTAATGTAGGTGCCTAACTATATCTTTACCTTTATAAAACATCCAAAAACGCACACACTGATGAATACACTGAGAAACCCAGGCAAACACTGATACAGATACTAACAAACCCAGACAGGTACTCATCGATAAGCTGACATACTCAGGCACATACTGATGCAGACACTGACACACCCAGACACACTTGAGCATACGGAGACACACCCAGGCGCACACTGACACATACACTAACATACCCAAGCGCACACTAAGATATACACTGACACACTCAGGCGCACCATCAAGCACACACTGAGACACCTAGGCACAGAGTGGTAAATAGACTGACACACCCAGGCACAGACTGACATAGACACTGACACACACATTTAGACACTCATTCATGCACTGACAAACTCAGACACTGATGCATACACTGACACAGCCAGGCACACACCTATGAATACACTGATACACCTAGGTACATGTTCATAAATACACTGGGACACACAAGCACACAGTCATTCATGCACTAAGACACCCAGACACATATTGATGCATACACTGACACACTCAGATACACACTCATATATACACTGACACATATGCACACTTATTCATTGACTTACAACCGAGACACACACTTAAGTATGAACTATCACACCCAGGCACACACTAACAAATACACTCACAAAGGGAAGCATACATTGATGCATACACCAACACACCCATACACACACTATGATATAACTGATACACCCATGCACACACTGATGCATATACTGACACACTTATTTAAACACTGACATATCTAATCACACACTAACACATACACTGACACACCCAGGCACACACCGATGCATACCCTGATGCACCCAGGCACACACTGACATATACAGTTACACACCTAGACACACTTATTTAAACACAGACACACCAAGACACACACTAGCACATAAACTGATACATCCATGCACACATGTATACATACACTAACACACCCAGACACATTTATTTAAACACTGACATACTCTGACCTACAGCAACACATACACTGACAAACCCAGACACACACTGATGCATACATTGACACACCCAGGCAGACACTGACATATACACTGACACACCTATAAGCAGGTGAATATGACACACAGTTATTTAAACATTGACACACCAAAACACACACTGTCACATAAAGAGGGGAGAAGATGTGGTCTCACGGCTAGGGCGGTCAACCTCAAATCTGGGGAACCGGGCTCGAATCTCAGCAATGAAGCTCAACATCCTGTGATTCTGGGCAAATCACGCAATCTCTCCGTGCCTAACAAAAAAAGAATGTGTCCTTGTGTAAAGCAACTGGTGCTCATGTAAAGTGCTCTGATACCTTCGGGTCAAGTTCGTACTATATCAAACTCTGAAAAAAAAGTGATACACCAATGTACATACGGATGCATACACTAACACACTTAGACTCCAGTCCCCTTTTCCCATTAAAAACGGGTCCGACACATGCTCAGTGCTGTCAGCTGGGTTTAATGCCAAAATTCATGCGCTCGGGATAAATGTTGATAGAAACGCTCGGCAGACGCGTTTCAGCCTGACGGCTTTCTTCAGTGCCATGTTCCATCAAGTGATTACAATTCCACCTGGGGGGCCGTTTTAACAAGAAGTCACAGTCCACTCTGATTGGAGTTGAGTGTAAGCCCAGCCTCCCCACTCACTTGTGTGCTGCTCCTTTCCGATCCATGCCAGGTTTCCATGCGCTCCACAGTAAGTGAAACTACAATGAATTTTCACTTTAAAAACCAAGTGGCTTCCCAGTCCTGCTGGCAGTGGTTTGCACTTTAACCCATCATTTTGTAAAGAAGTAAATTATGGAAAAGAGTCCCAGCCGGCAAACACCTCATGCAGCAACATACTGCATCCTCTCTCCCCCTATGGTATTTCAACTCAGGTGAGTGTCCTTTCCATACGGGGGGGGCGCCGCGCTGTAGTTGTATACAATACCAAAGTTTAGCAAGTTCTGCGCGGAGCTCCAGACCGGGAGGGCGTGCCGGAAAACGGTGCCTGCTTCACCACTCACACATAGACTCCAGTCCCCTTTTCCCATTAAAAACGGGTCCGACACATGCTCAGTGCTGTCAGCTGGGTTTAATGCCAAAATTCATGCGCTCGGGATAAATGTTGACACACTTATACACTTATTTAAACACTGACAAACTCAGGCTCACTGTAACAGATACACTGACAAACCCAGGCATATGCTAATACATACACTGACACACACAGAACACACTGATGCATACACTGACACATCCAGGCATACATGAAAGATATACTTACACACCCATACATACACTCTTGTGCAGTGACATATCCAGACACAGTAAGACATACACTAACACATCAAAACACACACTTATTTAAACACTGACATACCCAGTCACACACACACACACGCATACACTGACACACCCAGCCATACACTTATTCATACAGTGACACACCAAGGCACACACTGACGTGTACACTTACACTTACACATGCAGGCACACACTAACACATACACTGACACACCCATGCAGACATTTATTCATACACTAACACACCCACACACACTAACACAAATACTAACACACCCATACACATACTTATAACATTGATGCAGCCAGAAAATAATAAGAACATTGAGACAGCTCTTTATGGAAAAAGGGGTGTTCTTTTTAATACCTTTTTTAAACAAAATGTTAAATGTAAAACAAATTAGTATTTAGCATAGTAAATGTGCAAAGATTGAAACTGTATGCATTGTTGCGTATTAAAAAAGATCTACTGTTTTAAAACAATAAGAGAAAAGAAAAAATAACAAAGGAGACTCTTCTGTTTCTTCAACAAGATAATAATGTCCTCATATTTTCCAATGACATCTTGGGACAACCACTATTTAAACTTCAATGCTGGTTGATTAATTGTTAATCTTCAGAGATGGTTGGCCGAGGGCATATCTTCCTGCTTCTCCGTCACTTGAGGAACTTCCGGTGTGAGTCTCACCTGATGTTTCCGCAGAGGTGATATGGAAGACCTGATGTTGGATCCCAACTTCCCTCACCCACCAAGATCAGCCCAACACAGTCAAAGCCAACGATGTGAAAGTAGGGAAGAGGGGGAAACGAAAACAAGGAAAGGGAGAAGGAGATGAGTCACGATGACACCTCTTGCACGACGTCTGTAATGGGGTTGATGCATGCACCTCCTATGTAAATAAAAATATAATGAGTTATCTTAATTACACAGGTCTGGAAGTAGTGTCTAAGAAGAGCATGAAATACTATTAGTGTATATGTACCGAGGGAACAACCCTCTTCTAATTCAAATGATGGTTTAGAGAAGCAGTAAACAAATTAGGAATGATGAGTCTAAGAACAGAAAAAATACTAATCATTAAACATTATGGTTAATGAAGTTATACTTATAATTGTAAAAAACGATGAGAGGGACTAACATTAACAAATGCCACTATAGCACTCCATTAGATCCCAAAAATATTAAGCCTGGGTGGAGTTCGCGGAGTTCCGCTATGCAGACCTCCGCGAAGTGCAAAAAAAACCTCCTCGCACCACGCGGTGCTCCGCAAGCGGCGGAGTGCGTTAGATAAATGCCGTTCGCGGTGATTTTCAGTGCCAGGTGCTTGACCGCACAGTGCAATCATCGCAAATGGCACCATGCACATCGCAAGTGAGCGCTGCTTCCTTTCTGCCGCTCGAGTATATTCGAGCAGCAGCTTTCTCAACGCGAACTGACAGTTTCCCAACATGACCTGTCGCGAGCATACGCGACCTCTCTCAATGAGAAATCTGACCACCCGCATTGATAAATCTCGCTGGGAGGTTGATTTTTCACGCTCGCCAACTTGATGTCGACGATCGCGAATGAGGAAAAATCTCGCCGAGAGGTGAATTTTCCTCGCTCACGCTCGCCAATTTGACGTTGATGAACGCGAGCGAGGAAAAAATCTCCACTCCGCAATACTCAGCGGAGTTTTTCAGGACTTCGCGAGCTCAGTGTAACGCAGAGTGCAGAAAACTCCACAAACTCCGCGAGCAGAGCGGAGTTCACCGCCCAGACTTAAAAAATATACATTCTAGTTAATACTAGGAAAAAAACAAAAAACATATTTCCCTAGACAGGATGACTTATAAAAAGACTACACAAAAATGTGCTGGGTCAGATAACTATATTGCGTCCCCTTGAGAAATCAGGAAACTAACTTATATCTATTTTCTTTTTATAGCCAGCCTGTGTTGAATACGGAAAACAAAAGAATAAGCATTTCTCCATTCTCCTTGGATCAGATACATCAGATAAGTAACTACGTCCTTGCAGTATTATATCACATCATAGTCCTACCATATGCCAGGTAGACGAGGATTCTTTGTTAAATTATTTTTTTCTTCTCCAGTTGTATTTTTCACAGGGCGAGAGGCCAAGGAACTCAGGCAAGAGTCAACAGAGCGAAACAAACATGGACCTCCAATGAGGGAATGCGGAGGCAGGCAGGAACCCAGAAGAAGAGATCAGAGACCCGTAGAGGAAGTCACGAGCGTTCAGAGTAGGAACACATCGGAGACGTCCAACAAGGAACCAAGAAGCCCTGATTGCAGAACAACAGGACCCGAGCAGGTAAGTCCAAACAAAGTGAGTGGGAAAAAGCTAGGCAGATCCATGACTTAACGCGAAGCGTGTTCTTGTTACGGACTGCCCCTTTTATCCATGCTTGGCTCCACCCTACTCACTCCTTTTGGTCATATTTTACATCTACATATTTGTTAGATCTGGTACCATTGGCGTGAGTCTCCCTTCCATTTTGTTCACTGATTGCCTCCTCTGTTTTTGATGTTTTGCTGGTTTAGATGCTTTGGGCACTGTGCCACTGCTATTCAGTGCCACAGTGCAAGTGCTCCCTATGCTAAATTGATTTATTGATTAGTGACTCCATGATTGGATCATTTGATTTACTTGTCAGACCCTAGTATAGTGCACCAGGTGTGCTCAGGGCCTGTAAATCAAATGCTGCTGGTGGGCTTGCAGCACTGGTTGTGCCACCCACAGAAGCAGCTTGTAAAGTGTGTCTCAGGCCTGCCATTGCAGAGCCTGTGTGCAGTCTGTGACTGCCATGTCGACTTGGCAAGTGCACCCACTTGCCAGTCCCTAAACCTTCCCTTTTCTGCATATCAGTCACCCCTAAGGTAGGCCCAAGGGCAGGGTGCATTGTATGTAAAAGGTAGGACATGCCCTGGTGTGTGTGGCATGTCCTGATAGTGAATTACAGCCAATTTCGTTTTTCACTATTGCAAGGTTACCTGTCCCCATAGGCCAGAATGGGCAGTTTGATTATAACATCTTATAATCCTAACTGACCCAGGAACATGGTAGAAAAACGAATTTAGTATGCCTGAACTCAGAATGATAAAATACATCTTTTAGTGAAGTTGGTTTTAACATTCTGTGTTTGAAAATACCACTTTTAGAAAGTAGGTATTTTCTTGCCTAACTATCCAGCCTGCCTCTGCTAGCTTGTGTATTGTATGTCTGGTTTTGTGAGTGACAAGGGCTGGGGGGCTCCAGGAGACAGGGTGAGTCAGCACAGGGCTGAATAGACCTATCTGCATGTAGAGTGGTGGGAGGAGTAGCACCTGGGCCTGAATAGGGCTGTGCCTGCCTTCCACAATGCTGGCTCCACCTCCTGTGGTGTGTCTGATGTCCCTGGCCCACACTGACAAAGGAAGAGGGTGTGCACTGGCAGGATGCACCCAGAACTGGTTTGGACTAGGTACAGGACCCTCTGCCTTCAGAGGACAAAGGATTTATGGGTATAAATACTGGGGCCAGACCCCAATACTTTAGATCACTTCTGGAAACAACAAGACAAACCTTTGCCAAGGAGAAGAACCAAGGAAGCTGCAGGAGTTTGGACTGCCCCTCTGCCACTGTGCTGTTTGCTGGGTTGGCCTGCAGTGGTCTTCATTGCCAAGGAAAGGAGAAGGAACTTTTAAAGAACTTTCATCATCTTGCAGAATATTCTCCAAGGGCTTGAACTAGAGCTTGCCTCCTGCTGAAGTCTCAGGGCTACAAGACTTCACCACCAGCTCCCTCCTGAATTCCCTTGCTGGGGATTCTGTCTGCAGTAGCCTGCGTGTCGCTGGGAGCTGGAAGCGCGACGCAACGAGAAGAAGCGTGTCGCTGACGAAGCTGCTGCCGTCGCATCGCAGGAGAAGCGTGTCGCCGCCGCAGAGGCCGCCGCCGCATCACCAGAGAAGCGTGCCTTCGTTGCAGCTGCCTGCCGTCGCATCACCGGAGAAGCGTGTCGCCGTCGCAACTGCCTGCCGTCGCACCAACAGGGAAGCGTGTCGCTACCGCAAGGGTCACCGTCGCATCCCCCGAGAAGCGTGTCGCCGTCGCAGCTGCCTGCCATCGCATCACCGGAGGAGCGTGTCGCAGGGCCTGTCGCGGCTCCAAAGATACAGAGTTCGCCACATGGCCGTCGGGTGTGCACGCATCGTCTTCACATCGTCGCATCGCATCAAGGGCACACTTTCATCGCATCGCACCGGATCGTCGCACCGCATCGAGGCGCCTGCTCGCCGCATCGTCCTCCCTGCGGACCCTTTGTTTGTTTTGCGTTACGCATCCCAGGTACTTTTGAGAGAAACGTGTCGCATTTACCATCAACTTGAACTAAGTTACTTCTACCATCTTTAAGTCTATTTTTAAGTACAGTATTGTGGATTTTTGTCATTTGTGGTCTTGTGTTAAGTCTATATAAAGAATACTTATTTTTATAAAACCTGTGTAGTGTCCATCTGTAGTGTTTTCACTGTATTACTGTATGTGTTCACAAATGCTTAACACACTGCCTCTGAGATAAGCCTGTCTGCTCGTGCCAAGCTACCAAGGGGGTGAGCAGGGGTTATTTTAGTAGTGTATCCCCCTTACCCTGACTAGAAGCAAGGGTCCATATTTGGTCAAAGGTGTGTACCATTGCCAACTAGAGACCCCCAGTTCTAACAATATTCATTCATTTCAATACTGTGTAAACTAATATTAATGCGGGAGATTGGCCACTGATTATGGTTCTAGCAGACCTCCTGTCAACAATCTACCACAGCATTGAAAAATAACAAAACATTACTTAAAAAAAGGAGAGACATGTTATAGCTAGCAAAGATATTTAGAAAAACTAATTTAGTGAAAAAAACAAAGGTTGCAAGAATGTTTAAGTAACAACATTTAAAATTAAAAAGCCATAGAAATTCACTAAAAAAACAAAAGTTACAGGGACACTATAGCTAGGAAAGAGAATTTAAAAAACCTTAGAAATTCACTAAAAAAACAAAGGTCACAGGGACATTATACATAGGCTGACATTTCCCTCATAGAAAACCAGCGGATATTAGCAGTTATATTACCTGAGCTAACTATACCTTACGCCCCCGCAATGCACTGCTTGTGACCTCACATATTACATCACTCATGACATGGTCAGTGACATCACTGATGCCATCTTCCAGTGAGTGTGAGTGTTTTCTAAATGTTTCTAAGTGTTAAAGATACATACTAAGATACTACAAAACTTAGTATACAACAATTAAACAATACTTTGTGTATTACTAAAGAGCAATACTATTTGTAGCACATATTATGTGAGTGGCTGTTTGATTGTGTGTATCCGTGAGTAGGTATTTGAGTGGCTTTATGGGTATGTGAGTAGCTGTATGGGTGAGTGAGTGACTGTGTGTGTGGCTGTGTGGGAGAGTGAGTGGGTGTGTAAGTGGTATATGGGTGAGTGAGTGATATGTGAGAGGCTTTATGGGTGAGTGATGGGGTGTGTGAGTGGCTGTATGGGTAAGTGAGTGGGTGCATAAGTAGTATATGGATCAGTGTGTGGGTGTGTTAGTGACTGTATGGGTGATTGAGTGAATGTGAGATTGGCTGTTTGGGTGAGTGTATTCTTGTGTCAGTGACTGTATAGGTGAGTGAGTTCATGTGTTAGTATCTGTATGAGTAAGTGAGTGGCTGTATTGGTCAGTGAGTGAGTGCATGAGTGACTGTATGGGTAAGTTTGTGGTTATGTGAGTGGCTGTATGAGTGAGTGGATGTGTGAGTGGATGTGTGAGTGTCTCTATGAATCAGTGAGTGGGTGTACTTGTATGAGTCTTTGAATGGGTTTGTGAGTGGTTGAGAGGGAGTGGGTATATGTGAGGTTGTATAGGGGTGTGAATGGGTGTTTGAGTGATTCTGTGGATGATGCCATCAGTGATGTCATCAGTGATGCCATTTGAGGTGTAATCAGGGATGTCATCAGTGATGTCACTGACCATGTCATTAGTGATGTAATATGTGAGGTTATAAGCAGTGCATTGCAGGGGCGTAAGTTATAGTTAGCTCAGGTAACTATAACTGCTGAACTTCACTGGTTTTGTACGTGTGAAATGTGAGCCTGAATATAACGTCCTTGTAACCTTTGTTTTTTCAATGAAGAAAAAAAAAATATATATATATAATTGTGTTAGCACATTTCTCTAGGTGGTAGAAAAGTGTCTGATTATTTAAAATTTGGTTTGATATTTTTAAATATTCTATATTGTCAATTTTAATTATCAATCTGAATGTGTATCTGCATTTTTTATTCAGATTAGTGTTTTAAATTTACTTTAATATTTAGAATTAAATAATAAAGTATTAGTGTTCATGTTTTAGGGAGATTAAATGGCATTTTTGTTCAGTATGTTTTTTAAATTAAGGTTCTTGCTACTGAGTCTAGAGATGGTAGAACTGTGTTGTTAGTATAGAGACTTAGGGCCTGATTAAGATCTTGGCATCTTCATCCCTCTGTTGCAAACATTACAAGTACTACGTCAAGACGATGGATTCCCGCCCGTCATATTTAGATGTAGGCTGTCAGATCCTCTGTCGTCATTGAGTGTTTTCCGCCACGTAATCAGCTAACCGCTGTTGACGCGGCAGACTCCTCTGCTGCTAACATTACATCGTAGTGGTCAGGGTTGAGGATTGCGCCAAGCCTATTTAGATTTCACAGTTGTGCTGGTGCTGTCCTAGTGGTGGATTGCCAATGGAGGGATTACGTAATGGGATGTATTCAACATTGTACTATTCCTGTGGCTTTTGGATAGATTCTATCAACACACACCTGATGTGTTTTGGCTAATTGTTTTCACCTGCATAACACACTATAAAACACACTTCATTTCAGAACATGATCCTTTGCCAATCCTCCAAACAGAACATTGTTAGTAAGCCCTTTTTCAGTGAAGTCAGGTTTTTTTGCTTTCACTTTTTCCTGTTCATTTTGTCTTTTTTATTTATTATCTTGTGGGTTATTAAATTCATTTAAGTTTATTTTTTCATAATAGCAGGTAGGAGAAATTTTGATTTTACTGGGGGATATTTGTCAGTCATGGTGGATGAAATTATCAGAGTAGAGCCACAATTGTTTGGATTCCAAGTACAAAATATATATATGGTTCAGAAAAGACAAGTGTGTGCCAGAATAGTTGACAGAGTGAATGCTGTAGCAAGCAACCTGAACCACAGGAGGAAATTAGGAAGAGGTGGAATGACTTGCGGGCGAGAGTGCATTCCCTGGCCTCCAAGTGTCGCATGGGAGGAAAAGGTCTTGCAGATCCTACATCCTAAAGACTTGACAGGAATCCCTGGTGGAGTGGAGATTGGTAAATTATAATTTTGAATGTATCACTAAACTTAAATGCTGTTTTTGCTTTTAATGTAGCTGTTGCCAATGTGTTTTGCACCTTTTTCAAACATATAAACCTATACATTTTTTTTTCTTAGGAAATGTGTAGCATTATTGTTGTTTCTCTCATTTTACTAATTGTTAATATGTTTAGTCAATATGTGTGTTTTTCTCCATGTTCTTTATTTTTTCTTTTGCCTTGTTTGTTTGTTTGAATGTATTTTGTTGAAATTAGGTTATGGGTTTCAATCTCCATTAAACGTCACATGATAAATGGTGGTTGTGTTTTTTCACCTAATAACATATTTCATATATGTGTTTCATATTATAAATGTCTGTATCTTCTTACTGCAAATTTTTTACTAGGTATGTTTAATTTACATTTTTGCAAGTGTTGTCAATGTTTAATTAAAAAGACTACAACTACCATAAAGCCTTTTTTTGGCTTGTTAAAATAATATTGCAATGTTATTTTGGTTATTCTCTCTTTTCTTTCATATTTTCACATATGTAAAAGTGTTATGTATTTATCAATCTCTATTTTATGCTATGTTTTGAAAAATGTTCTTGTTTAATTTTGTATGATGTCGTTTTCTCATTATTTAATTGAATCTCTGTTGTTTCACACATCAAAGGGCCAGATGTATGAAACTTTTTTGTGTTCTCAAACAGTGCGGTTCACAAAAAATGTTCGTTTTTTAATGCAAAATGGCCTTTCCTAATGTATAAAAGGGTTTGCATTTGCAAAATTGCTAATCACAAAAAACGCAAATCCTTATTTTATGAATACTAATTTTGCAAATCTCACATTGCAAATTTGAAAATTGTTAATCTCAGACCAATGTATGAACCATTCACAAATTGCGAATGAGCCAAAATTCGCAATTTTGCATGTGCAAATTACCACCTATTTCAATCAGGTGGTAATCAGGTGCAAACTATTTAAACAGGCCCAAAGGACCTCAGAATGTTTCACAATGGCAGCACTGTACGTCATAGCGAGGAGAATGAAGATTCTTGCAGAGGCGCAGAGAAGGAGGAGGAGACAAGAACGCATTTTTAGAGTGCGCCTAACACTGTTTCAGCAGACAAAGGAAGAAATCCATAACAAATATAGATTAGACTCTGCTACAATCCTAGATCTGATAGCTGAACTTCATCCACTACTGCAGCATCATACTCGCAGGACCAATGGCATTCCCACAGGTGCACACATGTGCAGGTCCTATGTTCACTGCACCTTCTAGCTTCAGGGAGCTACCAGGGGGTGATAGCAGCAGCAGGGGTCTCCCGAAAGTGTGCTTTCCCACCTTTTCAATGCCTTCCTGGATGCAATGGTCCAGAGGATACACCATTACATTAGATTCCCCACTATACCACAGGAATTGCGGCAGAACAAATTAGATTTCTACCAGATAGCCCAATTCCCCCATGCAATTGGGTTCATCAATGGTACACATGTAGCCATTTGTCCCCCCTAAGGTAATGAGTATGTGTTCAGGAACAGGAAAGCCTTTCATTCAATGAACATCCAGGTCATATGTAATGCCTCGCACATAATAACTGACATAGTGGCAAAACTTCCTGGCAGTATGAACGATTCTTTCATATTCAGACACAGTGGTATATACACACGTTGCCTTGGGGGTGAATTTGGCAAAGGATACCTGCTAGGTAAATGCATGTAACACAGTCTAGTAGACTCTCTGTATATGGTGAAAAAGTACAGTGACTAATCTATTGCCTTTTACCCTGTAGCTGACAGCACTCCTTCACACTCACCCCATACCTGAATCCTGCTACTCAAAGTGAAAGGAAATACAATGCTGCGCATAAGTCTACACGCAATGTGATAGAGCGGACCTTCAGTCTACTGAACAGTAGGTTCCGCTGCCTACACAAAAGTGGAGGTGGGCTGCAGTATAGGCCGGAGATATATCATAAAATTGTGGCCACTTGTCCCATGTTGCACAATCTTGCAACAAACAAAAACATACCATTGGACCTGGCAGATTCAGAGTCTGATAAAGAGGATGAACTACAGTATAGGCCGGAGATATATCATAAAATTGTGGCCACTTGTGCCATGTTGCACAACCTTGCAACAAACAAAGACATACCATTCGACCTGGCAGATTCAGAGTCTGATAAAGAGGATGAACTACGTCAACCTCGCCGAGCAGCAGATGGTGCAAGGGCAGCAGATGGCAGACAGAGACGTGCAGAAATAACGCAGAACAATTTTAAGTGAGCAATGATGAGACAATGCACTACATAAGTGCAACTGTTAATGTGTTTTATTCATCCCTGAATCCAGGTTATGTTAATTCACACATTCAAAGTAAAGGATAATGATTGAGAAAGTAATGATGTAAAAATATGACTTTTACACAGTTCTTGACTGTCTGCAAGACAACTGAATGCTACAGGTTACATCATCAAATTGCTTGTCAAGGCTCAAGGCCATTCTATTTCTTGCGGCCAAGTACTCCCGTGGCCCGGACTGTGTGCTCTGTTGCCTCCCTTGATGAGGCCTCTGAGGCAGAGGCATGTCTGGAACTGCGCCTTCTACATTCAGTAACTGGTACTGTGATGCTGCTTAGGCTTGTTGCCTCCTCACTATCCCCCCTCCCAGTAAATTGCTGCCACCAACAGTAGCAGTTTGTAACTGTTCGAAAGCATTTGTGACCTGAATCAGACCCCTGGCCACATCACTTATACAATGTGCCATTTCCATGGCTACTGCGTGTTGAGACAGGAGTGCTGTACTGCTACTCATGCGGTTGATGGCCCTAGTGCAGCCATCTAAACGGCCAAGTAATTGGTGGTACCATCTGCGATGGGACACATGGTCTGCCTTCAGGACATTGCAGAGTTTCCCTGAAGGCATCCGTCAGGTGCCTAAAGTTGTCTGCACTTTCTCTCTGACCTGCCACCACTGCTGTATTGAACTGTGTTATGCTGTCCTTCATCTCTGAAATGTTGTTTTTGATTGAAACAAGCTGTGCCTGCATTGATCGCATGCGCCTACATTGCAGGCTCTGCACTTTTAACATTGCTATCTCCAGGCCACCATAGAATGACGAGCTGTCGCCTTCCTCCTCTTCTAACTGTGCCATTGCCCTGCGCCTCCTGCTTGGGATGTTGTGGTGCCACATGTGGACCTGGACTCTTGGGAGGATGTATACTCTGCCTGGGTTGTGGGCAGGTCAGGTTTGCTTTCCTCTCCTTCCACATCAAAGTCTGGTAGTGGTGGCACTGGCTTCCTGCGTCTTGTAGGTGCAGGTGTTGGGGTTGAGGGGGCCTCTGTGTTTTCATCTCCTGACTGTTCCTGAGTCTCCACAGGGCCATTGGATGGACTTCCTTCTGGCTCTTGTGCTGGGGAATCAGTGGCATTAAACTTTACTTGTTTAGTGTAAATATTTTTGTACTAATATGTCACATTTCACATTGTTCTGGGCATTAAAGTGCGTTTAGCATCATCCAGTGTGTGTTGTCACTTGCTTATAGTACTTAAATACACATATGCTGCTTGGCCACACCTCCTTGACTTTTCTCTTGTGTCTACAAACTACTGCTACCATAATGCACTGGGGCATTGTTGCAACAATATGTGGACTCGAGTGGTATTAGCAGCTTTCTACCTGCTCTTCCAAATTGGGGAATTTGTTACACATACCATGCACATGTAGTTTAAAGTTCATCTTACCTTGGAAGGTACTGGGTCCAACAAAGGTGTCTATCTCTGTCACTCCTATGACAGCTTCAGGCTGAAGGGTAGACCCAACCATGTCCTTGAAGGGTGTGGAAACAGTTTGTGTGGGTGGACCTCCTCCTGTCTTCTTTGCCTCTACAAGCCTTGCAGCCACCTTTTCCTTTGCCCTGTTGCGCAGATCATACCAGCGCTTGTGAAGATCCTCCATTGAGCGCTGTTTGACCCCCACTGCATTGTTTTTGGTTGGATGTCCAGCGAAATTTTCCTCTTCCGACACTCAGGGACGTGGAGTGATTTCTTTCCAAACAGTTTGTCATGGTGCATGACCACTTCCTCAATAAGAACTTCTAACTCCTTCTCACTGAATTTTATTTTCCTTTCGCGCATTGCTACCTCCTTCCCACTGTCTTCATCTGCCATGGTTGTTGGGTTCCATTGGCTCAACTCTCCAAACTGGCTCCCAGGTGCTGTGCTCCTGCAGTCTGACTCCTCCTCTCACTCGGAACACAGGTGTGTGAGCATGGTATGCCTCACTTCCTGGTTGTGAGGTCATCATGCTGCATCGAAATAGTAGAATTGCAATTTTGCGATTCTTTGAATTGGGAATTTGCTATTTGAGAATCGCAAATTGGGAATCTGTATTTGAGAACGCGATTTTACTGAATCAGTATTTGTTTGCGAATTTTTAATACATTACATTTTGCGATTACCAAATTCACAATTTGAGATTCAAAATGTGCTTTTTTCATTAATTTAGCCATAGTTTGTAGAATGAAAAATTTTAATGAAAGTTATTTTGTATGCTGAATATATGTTGTTTTTTTAATAAATGTACTTTGCAATGTTTATATGATGACTAATGCTATTTCTCCTTCTAAGTTGTTTAATAGTCAGAATTTTACCATGCTAGGTCTTGGAATGGTTTCTTTCACATTTCTCCTCTTTACTGTGTTGTGTTAAATTTTTGATATATTTTATTCATACTTCCTAATTTTTTATTTTATTTCAGGACATCATTTTACATGCTTATTTAGCTGACGGTAGGCTGCGTGTGTGTTTATCCCTCATTGCTTTTTTTACTATTTTTATCCTCGCGTCACATTATTTGTGGAATTGTTCTTTATTGCATTTTTATCTGATTTGCATAGTAATTGTACCTCTATCTTGACACGTGACTTGCTTGACACGCTTCCCCGGTCTGCCGTGGCCTTCCTTGCCGATTGAGCAGAGAGAAGTGGAGCCATTTAAACTTGGGAAGCAGCACTTCCAGCTGAGTTAGCAGCCTAGTGCCTCAAGCAACGCACATAAATTGGCATGCTGGGGGTGACACGCAGCTCACACGAGCAGTGGGTGTGCCACTGGCACGCCAAAGGCAGGCCAAAGGCAAGCCTGTCTGCGCCCGTCCGCGCCTGGACTGTGCTGTGCGCCAGGACCCCTGGTTCTTGCACCAGGGAAAAGCATAATATAGTTGCTTACTTTATAGATCAGCTTCTTAACTTACGGGGACAGGGAAACACTGTAGCCTGTTATCTCCCCCTAAGTCTGGAAGTACTCCTGACCGACAACATCACTGACTACCCTGTCGGTAACTTTCAGCCCACCTCCATGAAACCAGCGTTGACGACAGCTCAGGGTTCACGTCATCCCCCTGGTCTAGGTGAGAACACCCTCCCTGGATTTCTAATCAATGCCAGATCACTGACTAAAAATAAAACAGAGCTTTCCAACTTAATTTCTCATCATGAGCCAGACTGGTTGTTCGTCACAGAGACCTGGGCTAAGGACTCCTCGGGTCCTGACCTGATTGATGCTATTATGCAGGGATATACCTTCTCCCAACTTGATAAAATGGGAAAAATTGAGTGGGGGTTTAGCCATAATCTATAAGGCTTCCTACACTTGGTTTATTGAGCAATTATCTACTCCCAAAAGCCCCTGTGAAGCATTATTTTTCTCTCTATAAGTGTTCTCGATGGAAACTTTTGCTAGAGTCCTGATTTACCGGCCACTCGGAACTAGGTTCTCTTTTATCATGGAGTTTGCCAACCTCATAGAACCCTATCTTGGGAATCAAAACCTTACCCTTTTGGGAGATTTTAATTTTAATTTTGACAGTGCTTTCTGTAAATTCTTGCAGACTTTTAAAGACATGATGCTATGCTGCGGTATTGCCCAATTAGTAAACACAGCCACCCATGATGCAGGACACATTCTTGACGGCATCTTCTCTAATGATCATCAACTTAGGGTGGATGAACCTCTTCCCCTCTCTTGGTCTGACCATCACGCTGTCCCTTTTTCCCTTTCTTTCCCTGCCATACCTGAAGTTGCCCCTAAGGGGATTAATAAGGTGCTTAAAAGACATTTCAAACGTATAAGCAAGGAATCTCTCATTTGGGCTCTTAATAACCAATATTGAACTGAACATAATGACTCTAATCTGGTAGCCACGGAGTATTCAAATTGGCTCACATCTGCCATTGATTTTCTTGCTCCCCTCAAAGAATTTTATGCAGGTAGGAAAACGCCCACTCCTCCTTGGTTCTCAGAGAAGCTTAGAACACTTAGAAAAGCCTGTCACCGCCAAAAACGTATCCGGCGTAAACACTATGACTGGATTGAAACCAATCATAAGGCTAAGTTAGCAGAATATAAAGCAGCCATTAAGCTAGAGAAATCATCATATTGCAATCAGAAGATAGTATCACTTAAGGCCCCATTTTAAAAATGTTTGTGATTGATTTCTCACAGTTGTGTTACATTGAAACAAACAAACAAGAAAGTGATAAAAAAAAAGTTTTGTTTTTTTATTTTTTGTGTGTGGACACAGGGGGTCTACAAGCGGTGTAGCATCCACTGCTGAAAGAGATGGGAGGACCTACAGCGCTGGACCAAGAATTCAGCAGAAGTCCAGCTCGGCCAGTCCTCCCAACATTCGAAGCGTGTGTGCCGCATCCTGACCTCCCAAATGGCCCGCATACTTGCTTGATGCCTGATGCTTGAGCCAGCTTGATGGGCAGTTGAGAGCAAGACAGCAGCATGAAGGGGATACGTTTTTTTTAGGTTCTCATTTAAAATATTTTTTTGTTGTTACAGCAACACATTGTAGCATCAACATAAAGGTTAACACATGACAAGCGCACAAGAAGAGTTCTTGAAGGTGTGAGTTTTGCACAAGGTGTATCATGATGTGTGTTTTATATAAATTTGTGGAAAATGATACCAATATATTTCTGATAAGTTTCAAAGGTCTGTATTGAGCAAACACATGCCTGCGTAATATGATTTTTTTGATGTAATAAGGGGCAATTGTACCAAACAGGCCAATATTTTTACTTGTGTCAGGTGTGATGCTCAGTCTCAATTGGGAAGGAAGTTACCATCTCCCTATTACAAGTGGCGTAGCATAAAAGGCACTAATGATACAGTGGATGTTCCAAACATCATATTTGTGAATTAGTATTATAAACAAACGATAGTAAACATGTGAGCCAAAATGACTAGGAACATAAGATTAAATGGCTTCAGTTTTGAATTAAAACATATTACAAGTATGTTTTATGAATAAAAAAATACAATTTAATTTATGTTAAAAATGACAGATTTGCATGATGCTTTACTCATTCACAAATGTGCATGTAAGCCAGTCTGTTTATCGAAAAATAATTTTGATAGGCATACATTTTTTTAAAAAACAGACAGGAATGTGAACACATTGGTGACAGAGTAACACAGACCCAAAAACATTATTTTATGCCCTTTGTTATGTCCAGATGATAAGTCAGTAATGAGCAAAAATAGATTACTTAAAGGGACTTTTGCAGATGGAATGCTCTGTCACATATATGTCTGTGTATCCCATATGCAAAATGCAAAATAAGGCACAAAAAATGACTCATTAGGAAATATTTTAGATCAATTTTTTGTTTTTTTATATTGTAAATTGCATATTGATTTTTAATTTAAAAACATATATGAATCAATGTATTTAAAATGTACTGTAATGTTGCACCAATTTCTGACTAAACTGAAAGCCAGAATATATATATTTTTAATTTCACAATGGTAAAACAAACTAAAAATAACTTCAGATATTTTGGGGTTACGTTTTCTTTTTATATCTGTAGTAAAGTGGAATAAAAATGTATCAAGCCCTATGTGTTTACTTATGCTATGGAAGTAATTTGAAATTACCTAAAAAAGTATTTTTTGATTTCTTGAACAGCATAAGTAAATACATAGGGCGTGATACATTAATAAACAACTTAAGTACTGAATCCATATTTTTAATTTTAACATTTAAAAATACTTAAGATACTTGAAGTAAGTTTTACCATTGTGAAATGCCCAAACAAAACAAACAGGCTTTCAATTTATACAAATATTGGTACAACATTACACTAAATAATAACACACACATCGATTCATATTTTTATTATTACAAATTAAAATAAATCAGCCTTTTCACCTAGTGCACACAATATACAAAGGGATTTTTGTTTTATGTAAATTTTTAGGCATATGTTTACTATTCAAAACAACAAATCAGAACCATTCAGAGGTGTAAAATAGTTCCTGGAGAGAATGCAAAATGGTTAAGAAAAATGATAAAAAATAATATAGGAGCAATAATAAAAGCAAAGTTTAAAAGGCTTGGAAAGTGAAATATAAAACTTTTGAAAATGTTTTGAGAAAAAACTTCATGAACAGTTATTTTTACACAGATACAATAAAACTATTGTATATGTCTTTCCAGCATCTTCAAGAACAGTATTTCGGGTAGTGAAACATCTGACACCAATGGAAACAGTGGCACGGAGGGTGAGGGGACTGGAACGGAGGCCACCACCTCGTCATCTACTTCGAGGGCCTCCACAAGTGATCATTTCCTAGTGGTGGTGGTCCCTACCAGAAGTGTACCAACATCATCTTTGACCACCACCCAGAGACACATCTCAACTCTTCCTCTTGCTCTCCCCCCAGTTGGCCAAACCAAACCCCCTAAAAGGACTGAGGTCTCCTTTGCCACAGGCACCTCACCCCCTGCCCCTGTCAACCCGGCTGCGTTGAGTGAGGAGGCTATTGACCTGTTATGCAGCATCTCTGTAGGCCAGACTGTAATAGAGAATGCCATTCAGGGCCTTAGCTGCTAAATGCAACACATGGTTGCATTTCTGGATGCCATGCATGGTTCAATGTATGGCATGCAAATATTGCTTGCCGAAATAGCAGTCTCCTCACTCACTCCAGCCTCTTAACCAGCCCAATCTTCTGCCCCAAACTCAGGTCCCTTCCACAACCCCAATCCAAGCTCCCATCCCATTCCCAAGCACACTCAGTTCTTTGCAGGCACCCACTCCAACAGACACAAGCAGCACAATCACACACACACATAAACACAAACACCCAAAGAAACACACTAACAACAGATACACACTATTAAAAATACACCCACAGACACCACAAGCACAACACCCACAACCACCAGCACACCGACAACTACTACCACACACACCACAACCACCCCCAAACCCACAACCACCACCAAAACCACCACAACTACCACCACAACCACCAGCACACCCACAACCACCAACACACCTACAAGCACCAGCACACCCATTAGCACCACAACCACCACAAAAACATGCTCATCAAAACCAACACACTCACACAAAAGCACACCTACACACAAAACAATACCAACCAAAAGCAAACGCACACACTCACCAGAATATCAAACACCAGCCACAAAACACATATCCAAACATGCACAACAAACACCAGACCCAGATGCAATTGCCAAACTTATAAACACAACCATATCACCCACTCCAGCATCCTCTACCTCCAAATCACAATCCTCTACCACTCCTCCTACCCTCACTCCTCCTTCCAAATTCACCTCTTACCTGTCCTTAAACCCATACCAAACCTAAACCCACTGCTCCCAAGAAACATCCTGGTGGTGCCTGCTCTGTGCCCAATAGATGACCCTTCCAGAGGAGGCTACCCTTTGGAGTCTGTTTGTGAGGCATGTTATGGGCAACAAAGCCACAGCCTGTTCTAGTGTGAATCCCTTTTGGTCACCTTTTGTCTTTTTCATTGAATATAGCTTTATAAGAGAAGTATCTCATGTATAGATACAAATATTTTAATTTTACAAAGTTTGTCCTAACATTATTTTCATTTACAATTCATTAATTATTAAAAATGTTAATGATGAAAATATGAAATATATATTCTTACTTACATTTAAGACAGAAAATACTAACGTTTTTTTAAATGTCATATTTGTGCAGTCCAAACATTAGTGATAAAAAAAATTGTAATGGACATTAAATTGTGGTGCAAGCATTCATCATGATAAGCAACACTTACACCAAAAATATAATTGAAAAGTTATTACAGGTGTGTTTATTTAAACTTAGTAAGTGAAAAAGATAAACACATATACATTTTCATCTTTAAAAATGTTTTAATAAAATTTAAAAAATACAGAAAATGCACTAGACAAAGGGGAAATGTTACATAAATAAATATATAAAATGGTTTAAGTTTAGAACTAACAATGAATTAAAATGTATTAAAAAAAAAAGTTTATCTTGTCTAGTGTAATTACTAAATTATATTGAATTTAAATGATTCAAAATTTGTGTAATGCATATGTTTAGAATTTGATAGTTTATGAAAACTAACTAAACACACCTGTATGAACACATTACAAATTTTATTTACTTCCATTTTTTGTGTAAGTGTCCATTATCATGAAGGAATCTTGCACCAAATAAAAAAAAAATATATATATATATATACTCCATAAAGCCTCAAGCTCTGCATTTGCAACTTTACCCCATAAGCCCCTCCCTCTTTAAAACTCTCTCCATCTTTCTGCCACATCCTGCAAGGGTTTAGTTATGGACTTATACAACTCTATGCAGATAGAGGCACCTATTATTATACCTTTCTCTTGTGATGGGGGAAATCGCATGCTAGACTGTTTTTGAAACCTCACCAAATAGCAGGTTGTTCATTATTCACTTTAAGTTTCTTCCTGGAATCTAGCTTTCACTGTATAGTCTGATGAAATGTGGTGTAAGGCCCCTCCTGCTCACTTTTTACACTTAAGGTGGTGTGCCTTAAAATTAAAACTTATTGGTGTAAGATCATCTGAACACTAACCAGTATGAGTGTACACCACATCGACCTAGACCGTTGCATCATTTATTGGTTCTGGATAGGGAAATCTCGGCGAGTGTCAGGAAATCTGTTGCATTAGTATAGCTGCTTACAAAAAGGCAGGTGGTAATGTGCTGGGGATGCAGCCATGTACCAACTCAAGACAAATGGCTCAAAGACTTGATACACTGTAATGCACAACTGAAAGCATATATTGAAGTTTTGCCCATGTCTCCTCAGCCTAAAGATATTTGGGCAGTGGCGGCTCACAGAGGGAGTGCTGCGGGGCGGTGGGCAGGGCTGAGTGGGGGTGTAGTGGAGTCAGACATACGACGGGCAGGAGTAAAGTAAGTAAATAAATAAATAAAACTATTTACCTTGCGCTTGCTACATCGCCAACTCGGCCACATTCTCTCCCCTGAAACTTCTAACCTTTGAGAGTGTCTGTGTGAGTGAGTGTATGAGTATCTCCATGGGTGTGTGAGTGTCAGTGTCTCAATGGGTGTGTGACAGGATGTGTAAGTGTGTGAGTGGGTCTGGGTGTACCTGCATAAGTGTCTGACTGGGTGTATGAGTGGATGCGTGAGTGTCTGACTGGTTTGAAATACATTGGAGAGGACTTACTTGTCCAAATAAACAACTTGCATTTTGATTCAGGAGAAGATTTGTCATTGCTTCATATATATATATATATATATATATATACTCACCCTGCAATTTGACATTTTCGGACATTCCTTTGTTAGAAACCTTACAAGAACTACAAGAGGAAAATGATCACACAAACGGACAAGATAATCCTCAACTATCAAAGGAAAAAAATGAAAAAATTCAAAGATCAAGCCAAGTCACCGAGACAGCAAATATGGGCAAAAAACTAACACCGTTTAAAGCCAAATCAACATTTAATCCAATTGCACCCAGAGATGCAATTGATATTTTTAATGAACAGGTGACAGCCGAATTGAAAAACTTTAACCATAAAGTGTATAATGGAAAGTCAAAAATCGATAGAAGGAGCCAACAATACAATCAACTGATGAACAAACTCAGTAAAAACAACCAAATTGTCATAAGTAATTCGGACAAAGGGGGTAATGTAGTCATATGGGCCAAAGACGACTACACAAAAGAAGCACTATCCCAGCTAAACGATACCACCTGCTACAAAAAAAGTAGCATGCTGACACTACGTTCAGTATACAACGATTTTTATATGGAGTTGCTGGCCTGGAAAAGCGCGGGACTGATTACTGCAGATGAATACAAGTTTTTCAAAAAGAGAACCCTACAGTCCCTCATATGTACTTTATACCTAAAATCCACAAAAATTCTGAAAGACCGCCGGGAAGACCCATCATTTCGGCACAGAACAGTCTCTTCGAAAATGCCTCTCAATACATTGATTTCCATTTACAAGAACACGTACAGAAGCTACCTTCTTACTTAAGAGACACTGGCGATTTCATCCTCAAATTGAAGGATTTCATCTGGCAAAAGAACTATTTACTATTGACATTAGACGTAATGTCGTTATATACCAGCATAAATCATAAAGACGGCTTGCGCGCATTGGAGTTTTATCTGGGGAAGAATTCACGGCATATGTCCCAACATAACACAATGCTAGTAAATATGGTTAACTTCTGTTTAAACAATAACATTTTCTTGTTTGACAAAACCTATCATCAACAGATGCGTGGTGTGACCATGGGTGCCAGCTTCTCCCCCAGCTATGCGTGTTTACACATGGGCTGGTGGGAGGAGTTGGTACTCGGCGTCACTCACAAATCATATATGGATAACAATGTAAAAGTGTGGCTGCGATTTATTGATGATTTGTTTATTATTTGGGATGGGACTTACACTGAAGCTACAGAATTTGTCTCAGCCATCAACATCAATGAATTAAATCTGAAATTCACAGCAGCCATTAGTGATAAAGTGGTACATTTTCTGGATGTGGAAGTATACATATTAAATGATGAATTAGAGACAAAAATTTATCGAAAAGAGACTGCAGGCAACTCAGTACTACATTTATCTAGCCACCATCCACGACATCTGATAGAAAGCATTCCCTATGGGGAAATGCTGCGTCTGAAAAGAGTCTGCAGTAACCCAATAGACCTTCACTCAGCACAACAGGCCAGCAAGACCAGATTCCTGGAAAGGGGTTACTCTCGAAAGACAATAGATGCAGCTATTGCCAAAACAATGAGTTTATTCAGGTCAGATCTGTTAGAACCAAAATCTAAAAGGCACAAGGACACAGGGAGTGAAATAAGATGCATTTTGGCATTTAGCAAACAAGACAGAGCACTAAAAAACATCATGAGACATAACTGGCCAATAATATTAAGTGACCCCATCATTGGAGACTCACTATCACACAACCTTTCTATCACCTACAGACGAGCTCCGTCCATGAGTAATTGTTTGGTTAAAAGCAGTCCTGAGACTACAGAAACACACTCATGGCTCTCACAACGAAAAGGGTTTGTAAAATGCAAAGCATGCCAATACGGAATTAATAAAACATCGTACATTATTCCGTTTGGCAACAAGGAACACAAAATCATGAAGTCTCTGCACTGCAAAACAGACCATGCAATATATATACTAGAGTGCTCCTGCAATTTAAAATATGTAGGAAACACCAAATTGCAGGCAAACAAGAGAATATTGCAACACATTGGAGCCATAATCAATCAGGACGCAACATACCCAGTAGCCCGCCACTTTAAGGCGACACATCAGAGTAACTTGGAACATTTTAGATATTACCTGATAGACACAGTGGTGGCCAATAGAAGGGGCGGTGACAGAGAAGGTACCTTGAGAAAATTTGAGACCAGATATAGTTTTGATTTGGATTGTAAGTCTCCAGGGGGTCTGAACACAACGGAGGATCTATTTACCTGTCTGTATTAGAACTCCCAGTTGATTTTTAACATCTTATATTCACTACTGACCCCTAAATCGACTCATAACCTTCTGTCTTGAAGACTCATTATACATCTGAGAGATGATACATACACTTTCTGTATGTTCTGTTTTACTGAGAGGGAATTGATACAGCGCTGATAAATATTTGAACATATTTATACGAGGATGAACTTTTTAAGAAAACAAGACGGTAAAACAATATTTGAAGGCTGCTATACCGACCTGATCCACAAGCAATAGTTTTTTTTAATATGCTTGCTCTCACGCACTTTAGTAGGTAACATAAGCTACACACACTTACCAAAAATTCTTTGCACTGATCATATTTGCACTTGCACTTTGCTTCACCTTCTAAATTTGAGGTGGTATCAACTACTACGAATCACCTATAGCCGGCTTAATGTATACAAAGAATTAATGTTTTTAGACCTGGTACGATGTATTAAGACCAGTTCTAGCTATTTTGAATGCATGATACATTTATTTATGAAATATGTAAAGCTTTTTAGAATCTTTTAAAGTTTTTCTTGTGATTCATGTATTTATTGCGATATTTATATCATGATTTGTACTTGACATACAAGTCATCATTATCATCCAACTGCTGATATCAGTATGTTTAAAAAACTACATATGGTGACTAGACAGCAATCTGTTGTTTACACGCTATAAAAGTTTAAGAAGGTTTTTTCACTTCCCATGATTAGGTACTTGTTACCGAGCAAGTATCACTTTAAAAAGAAAAGAATGCTAGGCAGCGTTTGTCATGTGATCAAGGTCCGGACAGACCAAAACGCGTAATGGCCGACAAATAAAGTTATACCTCTTGCACGAAAACTGTGGCCCGCGTCTGCTTTCAGCAAAAGGACCAAAGCGGGAAGGAGCAGACAATCGAGATATATATATATATATATATATATATATATATATATATATTCAATACAAAGAGCACTCGAGAGTGCTCGGTTTCGAAGAGGAACACTGCTCGGGATTCGTGAAGGCAACAGGATTCGCTTTCCTTTGGAAAAATTAAAAGCCTCTCGAGTGCTCTTTGTATTGAAAATATATATATATATATATATATATATATATATATATATATATATCCACAAAAAAGTTTGCCCTGAGGCGAGAACGAGCCAACTGCAGGGTGGCATAGCCATGAATTTATTTAATACAGCGATCACAGTCCAGAGTTAAAATAATTTCTCCATTTCTCCTTCGTCAGAGGAACATCACTTTGAAGGAAAATAGCCCCAAGCATTGAAGCGCACGTGCAATTACTCCCAGGTGGGCTTGGTATTCAGCATGCTGGTGCTTGTAGTTTAAGGTGACAGGCATCGTTATTACCCCAGTGGGTTCCATTCAAAGTGCGGATGAAAGTCATTAAAATACCCATGTGGTCCTCCGGGCCGAGAAAGCTGTTCTTTTCATCTCTCTGCCCCGCTGTGCCCTACATCATGACGTGAAGTCTTTCCGTCGTCAGGCCCCACAAGAACGCTCGTGGTGGCAAGTTCTTTGCGGCCAGGCATGCCGCATTTAAATCCACAAAAAAGTTTGCCCTGAGGCGAGAACGAGCCAACTGCAGGGTGGCGTAGCCATGAATTTATTTAATACAGCAATCACAGTCCAGAGTTAAAATAATTTCTCCATTTCTCCTTCGTCAGAGGAACATCACTTTGAAGGAAAATAGCCCCAAGCATATAAGCGCATGCGCAACTACTCCCATATATATATATATGCAAAAAGTGTTGCCTCTAGGTGGGATGCACTCCCAGGTGAAAATGACGCCAAAGCAAGGGCACACGCCATGAACAAAGTCCTTTTCTGGTTTCCGGCCAGACGCGTATCGGGCCAACGCCCTCTTTAGTGGCAGACCATGTGACGTGACGGCGTGCGGCAACCACCTGTAAATCCCCATAATAATTATGCTCAGGTGTACCACCTGAAGCAATGCTTCCTGGGACTGGTGGTTCAGTAAAACCCAAGTGGGTCACCGCCGGCACTCACATTCAAAAATGTCTTTAAAAGGATTGCTGATGTTCGCACCGGCACCCCTGCATATAACAGGCACCTCCTGTTCCACAGTTAGCTGCCCCAATAAAGCAGCTGCGGACCCGCAAGTGTTTTGCGGTGGTGCAATCCCGCGACCAGGCAGGCCGCTGCACAAAATGCAAAAATAGTTGCCTCTAGGTGGGATGCACTCCCAGGTGGAAATTACGCCAAAGCAAGGGCACACGCCATGATCAAAGTCCTTTTCTGGTTTCCTGCCAGACGCGTTTCGGGCCAACGCCCTCTTCAGTGGCAGACCATGTGACGTGATGGCGTGCGGCAACCACCTGTAAATCCCCATAATAATTATGCTCAGGTGGACCACCTGAAGCAATGCTTCCTGGGACTGGTGGTTCAGTAAAACCCAAGTGGGTCACCGCCGGCACTCACATTCAAAAATGTCTTTAAAAGGATTGCCGATGTTCGCGCCGGCACCCCTGCATATAACAGGCACCTCCTGTTCCACAGTTAGCTGCCCCAATAAACCAGCTGCGGACCCGCAAGTGTTTCGCGGTGGTGCAATCCCGCGACCAGGCAGGCCGCTGTACAAAATGCAAAAAGTGTTGCCTCTAGGTGGGATGCACTCCCAGGTGGAAATTACGCCAAAGCAAGGGCACACGCCATGAACAAAGTCCTTTTCTGGTTTCCTGCCAGATGCGTTGGGCCAACGCCCTCTTCAGTGGCGGACCATGTGACGTGACGGCGTGCGGCAAACACCAGTAAATACCCGTAATAATTATGCTCAGGTGGACCACCTGAAGCAATGCTTCCTGGGACTGGTGGTTCAGTAAAACCCAAGTGGGTCGCCGCCGGCACTCACATTAAAAAATAACTTTAAAAGTATTGCCGATGTTCGCGCCGGCACCCCTCCATATAACAGGCACCTCCTGTTCCACAGTTAGCTGCCCCAATAAAGCAGCCGCGGACCCGCAAGTGTTTCGCGGTGGTGCAATCCCGCGACCAGGCAGGCCGCTGTAAAAAATGCAAAAAGAGTTGCCTCTAGGTGGGATGCACTCCCAGGTGGTAATTACGCCAAAGCAAAGGCACATGCCATGAACAAAGTCCTTTTCTGTTTTCCTGCCAGACGCGTTTCGGGCCCACGCCCTCTTCAGTGGCAGACCATGTGACGTGACGGCGTGCAGCAACCACCAGTAAATCCCCGTAAGAATTATGCTCAGGTGGACCACCTGAAGCAATGCTTCCTGGGTCTGGTGGTTCAGTAAAACCCAAGTGGGTCGCCGCCGGCACTCACATTCAAAAATGTCTTTAAAAGGATTGCCGATGTTCACGCCGGCAGCCCTGCATATAACAGGCACCTCCTGTTCCACAGTTAGCTGCCCCAATAAAGCAGCCGCGGACCCGCAAGTGTTTCGCAGTGGTGCAATCCCGCGACCAGGCAGGTCGCTGTACAAAATGCAAAAAGAGTTGCCTCTAGGTGGGATGCACTCCCAGGTGGAAATTACCCCAAAGTAAGGGCACACGCCATGAACAAAGTCCTTTTCTGGTTTCCTAGCAGACGCGTTTCGGGCCAACACCCTCTTCAGTGGCAGACCATGTGACGTGACGGCGTGCGACAACCACCAGTAAATCCCCATAATAATTATGCTCAAGTGGACGACCTGAAGCACTGCTTCCTGGGACTAGTGGTTCAGTAAAACCCAAGTGGGTCACCGCCGGCACTCACATTAAAAAATGTCTTTAAAAGGATTGCCGATGTTCGCGCCGGCACCCCTGCATATAACAGGCACCTCCTGTTCCACAGTTAGCTGCCCCAATAAAGCAGCAGCGGACCCGCAAGTGTTTCGCGGTGGTGCAATCCCGCAACCAGGCAGGCCGCTGTACAAAATGCAAAAAGAGTTGCCTCTAGGTGGGATGTACTCCCAGGTGGAAATTACGCAAAAGCAACGGCACACACCATGAACAAAGTCCTTTTCTGGTTTCCTGCCAGACACGTTTCGGGCCAACGCCCTCTTCAGTGGCAGACCATGTGACGTGACGGCGTGCGGCAACCACCAGTAAATCCCGTAATAATTATGCTCAGGTGGACCATCTGAAGCAATGCTTCCTGGGACTGGTGGTTCAGTAAAACCCAAGTGGGTAGCCGCCGGCACTAACTTTAAAAAATTATTACGGGGATTTACTGGTGGTTGCCGCACGCCGTCACGTCACATGGTCTGCCACTGAAGAGGGCGTTGGCCCGAAACGCGTCTGGCAGGAAACCAGAAAAGGACTTTGTTCTCGGCGTGTGCCCTTGCTTTGGCGGAATTTCCACCTGGGAGTGCATCCCACCTAGTGGCAACTCTTTTTGCATTTTGTATAGCGGCCTGCCTGGTCGCGGATTGCACCACCGCGAAGCACTTGCGAGTCCGCGGCTGCTTTATTGGGGCAGCTAACTGTGGAAGAGGAGGTGCCTGTTACTATGCAGTGGTGCCGGCGCGAACATCGGCAATCCTTTAAAGAAATTTTTGAATGTGAGTGCCGGCGGCATCCACTTGTGTTTTACTGAACCACCAGTCCCAGGAAGCATTGCTTCAGGTGGTTCACCTGAGCATAATTATTGCGAGGATTTACTGGTGGTTGCCGCATGCCGTCACGTCACATGGTCTGCCACTGAAGAGGGCGTTGGCCCGAACGCGTCTGGCAGGAAACCAGAAAGGACTTTGTTCATGGCGTGTGCCCTTGCTTTGGCCTAATTTCCACCTGGGAGAGCATCCCACCTAGAGGCAACTCTTTGCATTTTGTATAGCGGCCTGCCTGGTCACGGGATTGCACCACCGTGAAACACTTGCGGGTCCGCGGCTGCTATTGGGCAGCTAACTGTGGAACAGGAGGTGCCTGTTATATGCAGAGGTGCCAGCATGAACATCGGCAATCCTTTATAGACATTTTTGAATGTGAGTGCCGGCAGTGACCCTCTTGGGTTTTAGTGAACCACCAGACCCAGGAAGCATTGCTTCAGGTGGTTCACCTGAGCATAATTATTACGGGGATTTACTGGTGGTTGCCGCACGCTGTCACGTCACATGGTCTGCCACTGAAGAGGGCGTTGGCCCAAAACGCGTCTGGC
Organism: Calotriton arnoldi; assembly: GCA_963921515.1. NCBI lineage: Eukaryota > Metazoa > Chordata > Amphibia > Caudata > Salamandridae > Calotriton > Calotriton arnoldi. The sequence continues at coordinate 155,380 of CAWUFW010001700.1, read as the reverse complement.
AGGAAACCAGAAAGGACTTTGTTCATGGCGTGTGCCCTTGCTTTGGCGTAATTTCCACCTGGGAGTGCATCCCACCTAGAGGCAACTCTTTTTGCATTTTGTATAGCGGCCTGCCTGGTCGCGGATTGCACCACCGTGAAACACTTGCGGGTCCGCTGCTGCTTTATTGGGACAGAAAACTGTGGAACAGGAGGTGCCTGTTATATGCAGGGGTGCCGGCGCGAACATCTGCAATCCTTTTAAAGACATTTTTAAAGTTAGTGCCGCGGCTACCCACTTGGGTTTTACTGAACCACCAGTCCTAGGAAGCATTGCTTCAGGTGGTTCACCTGAGCATAATTATTACGGGGATTTATTGGTGGTTGCCGCACACCGTCACTTCACATGGTCTGCCACTGAAGAGGGTGTTCGCCCGAAACGCGTCTGGCAGGAAACCAGAAAAGGACTTTGTTCATGGCGTGTGCCCTTGCTTTGGCGTAATTCCACCTGGGAGTGCATCCCACCTAGAGGCAACTCTTTTTGCATTTTGCATAGCGGCCTGCCTGGTCACGGGATTGCACCACCGCGAAACACTTGCGGGTCCGCGGCTGCTTTATTGGGGCAGCTAACTGTGAAACAGGAGGTGCCTGTTATATGCAGGGGTGCCGGCGCGAACATCAGCAATCCTTTTAAAGACATTTTTTAATGTGAGTGCAGGCGGTGACCCACTTGGGTTTTACTGAACCACCAGTCCCAGGAAGCATTGCTTCAGGTGGTTCACCTGAGCATAATTATTACGGGGATTTACTGGTGGTTGCCGCACGCCGTCATGTCACATGGTCTGCCACTGAAGAGGGCGTTGGCCCGAAACGCGTCTGGCAGGAAACCAGAAAAGGACTTTGTTCTCGGCGTGTGCCCTTGCTTTGGCGGAATTTCCACCTGGGAGTGCCTCTGCCTCTGCCTCTGTTGTGTTGAGCCGTGACGCCGAATTCACCATTGCAGTTGCCGTAGCCCCACCCCACGTCATACGCTAGCGTCTGCGCAGACGTGTGCAACAGCTGAGCAGAGCGGACGAACGGACGAGCAAACGCGGAACGGACGAGTGAACGCGGAAAACCGCCGCCGCCGAGTACTTGGAGGGTGAAAAACCCCATGGCTCAGAATTAAGCACAGTGGAGCCGGAGCCTGAGCCTGAGCGACCCAAGTGAATAGAATTGAAAACCCAAAGCTAGGGAAAGCACCTGAGTGGAAAAGGGGGTTCAATAGGCGTAATACGGGTACGGGGGCTCGGCTTGCACGGCTCGCATAGCAGAGGTAAGTGTAGGAGTTTTATGAACTTGTTGAAAAGCGGATTGCCAGACGAACAGTGTGGAGATTGTGGGCAGTTATACCTGAAAACTTTGTAAGGGTAGGAATATAATCCGGGAGTGCAAAGTACTTTTGAAATAGAGCTGAATATTGCAAATGGCCCCAAGGAAGAACAAAAGTGCCCTGGAAAACAAACTAAGATCAAGAGAGACAGCGGGGGACCTGAGAATGTCTGGAGAAAGTGGGGAAAGTCCAGAGCAAGGACCTGCAAAGGGAACAAAGAAAAAAGAGAAGGAAAAAGTGGACATAAGCAAAAGCCGGAGTGATTCCGCCTCAACCTCGATAAAAGAATTTGTGGGGAAACATTTTAAAAAAGTCTTCTCACCAGGAAAGGCACTGGATATAGAGATAATAGAGGCCACTATGCAGAAAGAATGGGAGGGGGAGTAGGAATGGTAATACTTCATTACCCCTCGAGGAGAATATATTAGAGTCGCAATTTTCGGCCAATCATTCTCTACAGTGCCTACTGGATCAAAAGGGCTTATTATCACCACGGTTATCATCCTCACCTTGTGGACTGTTTTCTTATGAACCAGAGATAGGTTCACATGATAGCCTGATCTTAAATAAGGGTATAAGGATAGAAGGAGAGGGTATAATTGATAAACAGAATTTAATGACGGGACAGAGCGAGGATTTGAATGTAACCCCAGGGTCAAAATTGGAACTTTCAGCTACCCCGGTTACCTCAGTATTGGACCTTATATTGTTATTACAGAAGACACTACAAGGGTTACTTGAAGTTACATTGTCAAATAACGATATTTTAAAAGTACAAAAGAGCACCTAGCTAAGATAGAGGGTGAGTTAAAGGTGATTAGATGTCAAATGCCAACTATGATAAGACCAGTCCTCAATGCTGACTTGCAGCCCCCTGTAGAGGAATCGGCTGCAACAATTGACTCACTCAAGGAAACACACGAGGTTTATATTTCAAAACAGCCAATGAGAGTATTAAGAAGGGGTGAGGTCCTTAGATTTGGATTAACTAATCTAGTAAGACGAGTAGGAAGGAAGCGGCAAAAAAAGGGGGGCAATAAGATAGTGAAAAGATCTAGGTCTGCAGAGGTGGGGTCTGGGGATAAGGCACATGTACCAAAGTCACCAAACCCCGGTCCAATGAGGAAGAACACCCCAAAGAAGCAAGTTAAAAAGGTGCAAATAGATAGTAACTCAGTTAGGCAGGAGAAACAATCAAGGTACATACCCCCAACTGAGCCAAAAATTGCTGGCCCACGTTTGGACCATGGCAAAGGTAGCGGTTCTAAATCAGGTAATATACGGGATATAGGAACTAGAAGGTCAAATAATCAAACCCATATGGTACATACGGCTCAAAATCAATATCTTGCCCTAAAAGGGCAAGGAAGGAGGAACAAAGATAATAAGTGGCTATACTTTGAACCAATTCCAACAAATAAAGGTGGTAAGAAGTTAAGGAAAAGGTCACCACTAAATAGGTCACAACTTTTGCAAGCGTTTGCCCTATGCCCAAATTTGAAAGGTATGGGGACAAATGACCTAAGACAAGTGGGATTTGAGCAAAACAGGGATGGTAAGGAGGTTACTAGGGTATTAGTATATTCGGATCTGGTAAAGACAATGATTGAAAAATCAGTGAGAGAGGTACAAAAGGAAGGCATACGGATAATACCTGAAGAGGAGGTGGAAATAGAAGTTGAAGATAAAGAGTTGCAAGTAAAGGATTTTCTAAGGTGCCATGCAGGATTAAAGAGTAGACAGGTAAGGATAATTAACCAAGAAGAAGAGGAAGGGGCAGGCTGGGGAAATTTTAAAATAATTGCTAACAACTCAGATGTGGAAAATTGGTGGGGAAATTGGAGTCAGGGAACTAGCCATGCAGGCCATTCAAATAGGTTTACTGAGTTGACAGGGGAGGAAGGACTCCTGGACGATGTAGAATAGGTAAAGGGTACGCCGCATGGCATAAGAATAGTTTCCTGGAATATAAATGGGCTCGGAGATCATTCTAAACAAGAAAATATAAGGGATTTGGGAAAAAGTACCGAGATCATATGCATCCAGGAAACCTGGCTATGCGGCAAGACCCCAACATTTGATGGTTTTTGCCAAATCAATCGGCCAGCGAAGAAACAAAGGTTTGGGCGCCCAGCGGGGGATTAACGACATTGTTGTCAACGAAAATAGTGAAGAAGGTGACAGAATTAATTGTAAAATGTAAATGGTTGCTTGCCTGCAGGTTAACTTTATCAGTTACTGACAAAATGAATACAAAGTTGCTGCTTGTAAATGTTTATATGCAATGGGCTAGTAAAAAGGAATATGTAGTAGAAATGAATAATTTTAAAGAAGACGTGGATTTTATATGTGAAAAGTACGATATGGATTTGATTTTAGTAATGGGGGATTTTAATCACAAATTGAACCCCAAGAATGTAGATTGTTGGTTCTCAGAATTATTGGAGGTCCATAATGTAACTCAAGCGACCTTCTCTGATAGTTCCCCTTCAGCAAATGATATCCAGCTGGGAAACTACCTAGGGTCTAAAAGTCTCTTTTGCCTAAATGGTAGGCATCTTCAAGATTGTCCAGCGAAGAAAACTTTTAAATTAGGCTCACAAAATTGCCCGATAGATTATATCTTTATGACAGTTCGGCACTTTGAGTTAATCAAAGGTTTTAGGATTATAAACAGAGTAGGGAGTGACCATAACCCACTAGAGCTAGACCTTTTAGACATTCAACCTCACCCCAGTAACAAAGTTATTGAACAACAAGTGGGATATCCCAGGAGGATTACAACAAGACTTACAGAAGAATTTATAGCCCGGTTAATAAAATTTCAGCAGAACTTAGATCTGGGCACAGTAACTGGTCAGTGCTTGGATTGGTACGTGGGTAAAATTGAAGAAGTGGTCCATAGGCTGTGTGACAATCTAAGGAAAAATAAATTGAAGGTAAATAAAATATTAAAAAAGTCGGAGAGACAAAGAAGGTGGTTCTCAAAGGAATGTATGGAAAAGAAGAGGGAACTAAGGAGAGTTGCACGTAGCCTTAGTATAAATTATGAATATGCTAGGGCAATTAAGCTTGTACAACTAAAAGAGAATATAATATGTTAATTAGGAAGGCAAAAGAGTCTATAAAGAAGGATGCTGGATAGAGCTGCTTGAGGCAATAGAGACAAAGAATATACGGAAGTTCTGGAACTTGGTTCAATCAGCAGTGGGCTGCCCTCCGGCCGTAATGAATTGTGTGGTAGAAGAGGCAGCTTGGGAGAAATATCTGCTGGAATTATATAGCCCAAGAAGAGAACTGGAGGAGGATGTGCTGCCAGATTGGAGCGGTCTGGTAGCAGATTTAAAAACCGACTTTTCGGTTAGAGAAGTGGAAAATACGATAAGAACACTGAATCTAACAAGGGCATCCGGTCCAGACAACCTTCCTGCCCAGATAATTAAAACTCAATCGAACTGGTGGGCAGAATTTTTTTCTAAGATGTTCCAAGTTATTTTAGACACAGGGAAGTTTCCCAATAACTGGAAGGGTGCAATAATTAGGCCTATACATAAGAAGGGCAATATGCAGGCCCCAAAGAACTACAGATTAATAAATCTGATAGATATTGGAGAAAAGATCTTTGCAAAAATAATATTAGGTAAATTAAAAGATTGGGCAGACCAGAAGTCGGTGGTACCGGTAGAACAGGGGGATTTAAAGAGGGCCATTCGACAATGGACCATTGTTTTGCACTTTGGGCACTCGCTCGGAAATCAATAGAGCAAAAGGGGAAAATGTATTGCTGCTTTGTTGATTTCCGGGCGGCTTTTGATTCAGTGGACCGTAGGAGCCTATGGGAGTGCTTGATAAAGTACGATATACCGGAAGGCCTATTGGCCATTCTAAAAGAACTTCATAGTGAGAATTGGGCTCAAGTAATTAAGGATACACAAGGTTCACTGACCCAGAAAACTGCCATAAGGAATGGACTAAGACAGGGTTGTGTCTTGGCCCCCTTGCTCTTCGCCATATTCCTAGCCGACTTACCGGCAGCATTGGAAGTGGAAAGAAGTGCAAGCCCCAGAATGAGTGGTAGGAAAGTATCTTGTCTTCTATATGCAGATGATCTTGTGATACTGGACCAAACTGAGCTAGGACTCCAAAGGAAATTAAATGTTTTTAGAGAATACTGTGAGGCAAAGTTTTTAGTTGTAAATATGGAGAAAACAAAGATTTTATGTTTTGGTAAAAGAGATAAAAATTTTAACTGGTTTTTAGGACAAATAAAATTGGAAATTGTAAAAGAATATAGATACCTGGGCCTTTGGTTCGATAATTCGCTGAAGTGGTATACTCATTTAGAAGCTCAAAAAACAAAAGCGCATTCTTCTATTTGTGGGCTGAAAAAATTTAACAAGGATTATGGGGACATGTCACATAGACCAATGTTAAAGGCATATGAAGCCATGATCCCACCCCAAGTTTTGTATGGGTCTGAAGTTCTAACCCTAAGTGGTAAAGGAGATTGGGATCGGGAAGAAGGCAAGGCCTTAAAAACGTTATTGTCTTTACCAAGTTCTACAATGGTTCAGGCAATTAGAATGGAATTAGGAACAATAGCATGGAGTAGTCAGGCCCAAATGTCTCTGCTGAGATTCTGGAAGCGCCAAGATCCAGGGGAGTACAGAAAGTTTCACACTGGTGTAGTGAGGAGATTCGGCATAGTAGCCTAAAATGGGCCAGGGATGCGAGAAAGAAAATCCAGACTATAGCTGGGAGTTTAAATGTAAACTCAGTACAGAACCCTCTAGATGTAGAATTTACCAAGAGATTACTTAGATACCAAGGCTTAGAACAGTCAAGGATGCTTGATCTGGAATATCTGAGTAAGAAAAAATCGGTACAAGGTATAATAAACTCCTGGGTAAATGCTGCATGGTATCCGTATCTGGAAACCCTGCCTAATCATGGACTTAGGTGTGAAATCCTAAGAGTACGAATTGGCATCAATCCATGGTTAATGGAGGAAAAAATAAAAGCTGCCATGATATATCAAGATGGGACATGTAAATGCGGGCTTGGAACTAAAGCTGAAATACTGCATATATTGCTAGATTGCCTGGTTTTACAAGATTTGAGGAAATTGATTTTACGTCCATTATTTGTAAAATATGGAATAAGCTCACGAGCCCAAGCAATTGTATTAATAACTGATATGATAAGTCTCGATATAGCTATAGCACTAGGAAATTATATGAAAGGTATAAATAGCTTTTACGGGATAAACTAAAGGGAGGTTAGCAATGTATTGATTTTAAATTCCTTCGCCCACAGAATCGGTTTAGATGAAATGAATATAATATGGAATTGAACTATTTTAAAATGCCACTGTTATTGGGGAAAGGAAGTGGATAACGTACCCCCTTTTTAAATAGAGCTCTGATGGCACTGTTATTTTAATGTCTTTTATGTGGTTTTAAAAAAAAAAAAAAAAAAAATCTTTTCCATACATGTATATAATATGAATATGTTGCTGCTATAGGAGAGGAGGTGAATATTGGTTCTACTAACTTTTGTATTAGCTAGAATAATTATAAAGAACTGTGTTGTTTTATTTCCTTCGTGATTCTTGTTGTTTAAAGACTATGGTCTAAATAAACAGAGTTTTCTCTCTCTCTCTCTCTCACCTGGGAGTGCATCCCACCTAGAGGCAACTCTTTTTGCATTTTGTATAGCGGCCTGCCTGGTCGCGGGATTGCACCACCGCGAAACACTTACGGGTCCGCGGCTGCTTTATTGGGGCAGCTAACTGTGGAAGAGGAGGTGCCTGTTATATGCAGTGGTGCCGGCGCGAACATCGGCAATCCTTTTAAAGAAATTTTTGAATGTGAGTGCCGGCGGCGACCCACTTGGGTTTTACTGAACCACCAGTCCCAGGAAGCATTGCTTCAGGTGGTTCACCTGAGCATAATTATTACGGGGATTTACTGGTGGTTGCCGCATGCCGTCACGTCACATGGTCTGCCACTGAAGAGGGCGTTGGCCCGAAACGCGTCTGGCAGGAAACCAGAAAAGGACTTTGTTCATGGCGTGTGCCCTTGCTTTGGCCTAATTTCCACCTGGGAGAGCATCCCACCTAGAGGCAACTCTTTTTGCATTTTGTATAGCGGCCTGCCTGGTCACGGAATTGCACCACCGTGAAACACTTGCGGGTCCGCGGCTGCTTTATTGGGGCAGCTAACTGTGGAACAGGAGGTGCCTGTTATATGCAGGGGTGCCAGCATGAACATCGGCAATCCTTTTATAGACATTTTTGAATGTGAGTGCCGGCAGTGACCCTCTTGGGTTTTAGTGAACCACCAGACCCAGGAAGCATTGCTTCAGGTGGTTCACCTGAGCATAATTATTACGGGGATTTACTGGTGGTTCCCCACGCTGTCATGTCACATGGTCTGCCACTGAAGAGGGCGTTGGCCCAAAACGCGTCTGGCAGGAAACCAGAAAAGGACTTTGTTCATGGCGTGTGCCCTTGCTTTGGCGTAATTTCCACCTGGGAGTGCATCCCACCTAGAGGCAACTCTTTTTGCATTTTGTATAGCGGCCTGCCTGGTCGCGGGATTGCACCACCGTGAAACACTTGCGGGTCCGCGGCTGCTTTATTGGGACAGAAAACTGTGGAACAGGAGGTGCCTGTTATATGCAGGGGTGCCGGCGCGAACATCGGCAATCCTTTTAAAGACATTTTTAATGTGAGTGCCGGCGGCGACCACTTGGATTTTACTGAACCACCAGTCCCAGGAAGCATTGCTTCAGGTGGTTCACCTGAGCATAATTATTACGGGATTTACTGGTGGTTGCTGCACGCCGTCAGGTCGCATGGTCTGCCACTGAAGAGGGCGTTGGCCCGAAACGCGTCTGGCAGGAAACCAGAAAAGGACTTTGATCATGGCGTGTGCCCTTGCTTTGGCGTAATTTCCACCTGGGAGTGCATCCCACCTAGAGGCAACTCTTTTTGCATTTTGTATAGCGGCCTGCCAGGTCATGGCATTGCACCACCGTGAAACATTGCGGGTCCGTGGCTGCTTCTTTGGGGCAGCTAACTGTGGAACAGGAGGTGCCTGTTATATGCAGGGGTGCCGGCGCGAACATCTGCAATCCTTTTAAAGACATTTTTGAATGTGAGTGCCGGCGGCGACCCACTTGGGTTTTACTGAACCACCAGTCCCAGGAAGCATTGCTACAGTTGGTTCACCTGAGCATAATTATTATGGGGATTTACTGGTGGTTGCCGCACGCCGTCACGTCACATGATCTGCCACTGAAGAGGGCGTTGGCCCGAAACGAGTCTGGCAGGAAACCAGAAAAGGTCTTTGTTCATGGCGTGTGCCCTTGCTTTGGCGTAATTTCCACCTGGGAGTGCATCCCACCTAGAGGCAACTCTTTTTGCATTTTGTATAGCTGCCTGCCTGGTCGCAGGATTGCACCACTGCGAAACACTTGCGGGTCCGCGGCTGCTTTATTGGTGCAGCTAACTGCGGAACAGGAGGTGCCTGTTATATGCAGGGGTGCCGGCGCGAACATCGGCAATCCTTTTAAAGACATTTTTGAATGTGAGTGCCGGCGGCGACCCACTTGGGTTTTACTGAACCACCAGTCCCAGGAAGCATTGCTTCAGGTGGTTCACCTGAGCATAATTATTACGGGGATTTACTGGTGGTTGCCGCATGACGGCACATCACATGGTCTGCCACTGAAGAGGGCGTTGGCCCGAAACGCGTCTGGCAGGATACCAGAAAAGGACTTTGTTCATGGCGTGTGCCCTTGCTTTGGCGTAATTTCCACCTGGGAGTGCATCCCACCTAGAGGCAACTCTTTTTGTATTTTGTACAGCGGCCTGCCTGGTCGCGGGATTGCACCACCGCGAAACACTTGCGGGTCCGCTGCTGCTTTATTGGGGCAGCTAACTGTGGAACAGGAGGTGCCTGTTATATGCAGGGGTGCCGGCGCGAACATCGGCAATCCTTTTAAAGACATTTTTGAATGTGAGTGCCGGCGGCGACCCACTTGGGTTTTACTGAACCACCAGTCCCAGGAAGCATTGCTTCAGGTGGTTCACCTGAGCATAATTATTACGGGGATTTACTGGTGGTTGCCGCATGCCGGCACGTCACATGGTCTGCCACTGAAGAGGGCTTTGGCCCGAAACGCGTCTGGCAGGATACCGGAAAAGGACTTTGTTCATGGCGTGTGCCCTTGCTTTGGCGTAATTTCCACCTGGGAGTGCATCCCACCTAGAGGCAACTCTTTTTGTATTTTGTACAGCGGCCTGCCTGGTCGCGGGATTGCACCACCGCGAAACACTTGCGGGTCCGCAGCTGCTTTATTGGGGCAGCTAACTGTGCAACAGGAGGTGCCTGTTATATGCAGGGGTGCCGGCGCGAACATCGGCAATCCTTTAAAAGACATTTTTGAATGTGAGTGCCGGCGGCGACCACTTGGGTTTTACTGAACCACCAGTCCCAGGAAGCATTGCTTCAGGTGGTTCACCTGAGCATAATTATTACGGGGATTTACTGGTGGTTGCCGCATGCCGGCACGTCACATGGTCTGCCACTGAAGAGGCGTTGGCCCGAAACGCGTCTGGCAGGATACCAGAAAAGGACTTTGTTCATGGCGTGTGCCCTTGCTTTGGCGTAATTTCCACCTGGGAGTGCATCCCACCTAGAGGCAACTCTTTTTGTATTTTGTACAGCGGCCTGCCTGGTCGCGGGATTGCACCACCGCGAAACACTTGCGGGTCCGCGGCTGCTTTATTGGGGCAGCTAACTGTGGAACAGGAGGTGCCTGTTATATGCAGGGGTGCCGGCGCGAACATCGGCAATCCTTTTAAAGACATTTTTTAATGTGAGTGCCGGCGGCGACCACTTGGGTTTTACTGAACCACCAGTCCCAGGAAGCATTGCTTCAGGTGGTTCACCTGAGCATAATTATTACGAGGATTTACTGGTGGTTGCCGCATGCCGGCACGTCACATGGTCTGCCACTGAAGAGGGCATTGGCCCGAAACGCGTCTGGCAGGATACCAGAAAAGGACTTTGTTCATGGCGTGTGCCCTTGCTTTGGCGTAATTTCCACCTGGGAGTGCATCCCACCTAGAGGCAACTCTTTTTGTATATATATATATATGTATATATATATATATATATATATCCACAAAAAGTTTGCCCTGAGGCGAGAACGAGCCAACTGCAGGGTGGCATAGCCATGAATTTATTTAATACAGCGATCACAGTCCAGAGTTAAAATAATTTCTCCATTTCTCCTTCGTCAGAGGAACATCACTTTGAAGGAAAATAGCCCCAAGCATTGAAGCGCACGTGCAATTACTCCCAGGTGGGCTTGGTATTCAGCATGCTGGTGCTTGTAGTTTAAGGTGACAGGCATCGTTATTACCCCAGTGGGTTCCATTCAAAGTGCGGATGAACGTCATTAAAATACCCATGTGGTCCTCCGGGCCGAGAAAGCTGTTCTTTTCATCTCTCTGCCCCGCTGTGCCCTACATCATGACATGAAGTCTTTCCGTCGTCAGGCCCCACAAGAATGCTCATGGTGGCAAGTTCTTTGCAACCAGGCATGCCGCATTTAAATCCACAAAAAAGTTTGCCCTGAGGCGAGAACGAGCCAACTGCAGGGTGGCGTAGCCATGAATTTATTTAATACAGCGATCACAGTCCAGAGTTAAAATAATTTCTCCATTTCTCCTTCGTCAGAGGAACATCACTTTGAAGGAAAATAGCCCCAAGCATATAAGCGCATGCGCAATTACTCCCATATATATATATATGCAAAAAGTGTTGCCTCTAGGTGGGATGCACTCCCAGGTGAAAATTACGCCAAAGCAAGGGCACACGCCATGAACAAAGTCCTTTTCTGGTTTCCTGCCAGACGCGTTTCGGGCCAACGCCCTCTTCAGTGGCAGACCATGTGATGTGACGGCGTGCGGCAACCACCAGTAAATCCCCGTAATATTTATGCTCAGGTGGACCACCTGAAGCAATGCTTCCTGGGACTGGTGGTTCAGTAAAACCCAAGTGGGTCGCCCCCGGCACTCACATTCAAAAATGTCTTTAAAAGGATTGCCGATGTTCGCGCCGGCACCCCTGTATATAACGGGCACCTCCTGTTCCACAGTTAGCTGCCCCAATAAAGCAGCCGTGGACCCGCAAGTGTTTCGCAGTGGTGCAATCCCGCAACCAGGCAGGCCGCTGTACAAAATGCAAAAAGAGTTGCCTCTAGGTGGGATGTACTCCCAGGTGGAAATTACGCCAAAGCAACGGCACACACCATGAACAAAGTCCTTTTCTGGTTTCCTGCCAGACACGTTTCGGGCCAACGCCCTCTTCAGTGGCAGACCATGTGACGTGACGGCGTGCGGCAACCACCAGTAAATCCCCGTAATAATTATGCTCAGGTGGACCATCTGAAGCAATGCTTCCTGGGACTCGTGGTTCCGTAAAACCCAAGTGGGTCACCGCCAGCACTCACATTCAAAAATGTCTTTAAAAGGATTGCCGATGTTCGCGCCGACACCCCTGCATATAACAGGCACCTCCTGTTCCACAGTTAGCTGCCCCAATAAAGCAGCCGCGGACCGCAAGTGTTTCGCGGTGGTGCAATCCAGCGACCAGGCAGGCCGCTGTACAAAATGCAAAAGAGTTGCCTCTAGGTGGGATGCACTCCCAGGTGGAAATTACGCCAAAGCAAGGGCACACGCCATGAACAAAGTCCTTTTCTGGTTTCCTGCCAGACGCGTTCGGGCCAACGCCCTTTTCAGTGGCAGACCATGTGACGTGACGGCGTGCGGCAGCCACCAGTAAATCCCGTAATAATTATGCTCAGGTGGACCACCTGAAGCAATGCTTCCTGGGACTGGTGGTTCAGTAAAACCAAGTGGGTCGCCGACGGCACTCACATTAAAAATGTCTTTAAAGGATTGCGATGTTCGCGCTGGCTCCCCTGCATATAACAGGCAGGTCCGCGGCTGCTTTATTGGTGCAGCTTACTGTGGAACTGGAGGTGCCTGTTATATGCAGGGGTGCCGGCGCGAACATCGGCAATCCTTTTAAAGACATTTTTGAATGTGAGTGCCGGCGGCGACCCACTTGGGTTTTACTGAACCACCAGTCCCAGGAAGCATTGCTTCAGGTTGTTCACCTGAGCATAATTATTACAGGGATTTACTGGTGGTTGCTGCACGCCGTCACGTCACATGGTCTGCCACTGAAGAGGGCGGAGGCCCGAAACGCGTCTGGCAGGAAAACAGAAAAGGACTTTGTTCATGGCGTGTGCCCCTGCTTTGGCGTAATTTCCACCTGGGAGTGCATCCGACCTAGAGGCAACTCTTTTTGCATTTTGTATAGCGGCCTGTCTGGTCGCAGGATTGCACCACCGCAAAACACTTGCGGGTCCGCGGCTGCTTTATTGGGGCAGCTATCTGTGGAAAAGGAGGTGCCTGTTATATGCAGGGGTGCCGGCGCGAACATCGGCAATCCTTTTAAAGACATTTTTGAATGTGAGTGCCGGTGGCGACCCACTTGGGTTTTACTGAACCACCAGTCCCAGGAAGCATTGCTTCAGGTGGTTCACCTGAGCATAATTATTACAAGGATTTATTGGTGGTTGCCGCACGCCGTCACCTCACATGGTCTGCCACTGAAGAGGGTGTTGGCCCGAAACGCGTCTGGCAGGATACCAGAAAAGGACTTTGTTCATGGCGTGTGCCCTTGCTTTGGCGTAATTTCCACCTGGGAGTGCATCCCACCTAGAGGCAACTCTTTTTGCATTTTGCATAGCGTGCTGCCTGGTCACGGTATTGCACCACCGCGAAACACTTGCGGGTCCGCGGCTGCTTTATTGGGGCAGGTAACTGTGGAACAGGAGGTGCCTGTTATATGCAGGGGTGCCGGCGCGAACATCAGCAATCCTTTTAAAGACATTTTTTAATGTGAGTGCCGGCGGTGACCCACTTGGGTTTTACTGAACCACCAGTCCCAGGAAGCATTGCTTCAGGTGGTTCACCTGAGCATAATTATTACGGGGATTTACTGGTGGTTGCCGCACGCCGTCACGTCACATGGTCTGCCACTGAAGAGGGCGTTGGCCCAAACGCGTCTGGCAGGAAACCAGAAAAGGACTTTGTTCTCGGCGTGTGCCCTTGCTTTGGTGGAATTTCCACCTGGGAGTGCATCCCACCTAGAGGCAACTCTTATTGCATTTTGTATAGCGGCCTGCCTGGTCGCAGGATTGCACCACCGCGAAACACTTACGGGTCCGCGGCTGCTTTATTGGGGCAGCTAACTGTGGAAGAGGAGGTGACTGTTATATGCAGTGGTGTCGGCGCGAACATCGGCAATCCTTTTAAAGAAATTTTTGAATGTGAGTGCCGGCGGCGACCCACTTGGGTTTTACTGAACCACCAGTCCCAGGAAGCATTGCTTCAGGTGGTTCACCTGAGCATAATTATTACGGGGATTTACTGGTGGTTGCCGCATGCCGTCACGTCACATGGTCTGCCACTGAAGAGGGCGTTGGCCCGAAACGCGTCTGGCAGGAAACCAGAAAAGGACTTTGTTCATGGTGTGTGCTCTTGCTTTGGCCTAATTTCCACCTGGGAGAGCATCCCACCTAGAGGCAACTCTTTTTGCATTTTGTATAGCGGCCTGCCTGGTCACGGGATTGCACCACCGTGAAACACTTGCGGGTCCGCGGCTGCTTTATTGGGGCAGCTAACTGTGGAACAGGAGGTGCCTGTTATATGCAGGGGTGCCGGCACGAACATCGGCAATCCTTTTATAGACATTTTTGAATGTGAGTGCCGGCAGCGACCCTCTTGGGTTTTTCTGAACCACCAGTCCCAGGAAGCATTGCTTCAGGTGGTTCACCTGAGCATAATTATTACGGGGATTTACTGGTGGTTGCCGCACGCTGTCACGTCACATGGTCTGCCACTGAAGAGGGCGTTGGCCCGAAACGCGTCTGGCAGGAAACCAGAAAAGGACTTTGTTCATGGCGTGTGCCCTTGCTTTGGCGTAATTTCCACCTGGGAGTGCATCCCACCTAGAGGCAACTCTTTTTGCATTTTGTATAGCGGCCTGCCTGGTCGCGGGATTGCACCACCGTGAAACACTTGCGGGTCCGCGGCTGCTTTATTGGGACAGAAAACTGTGGAACAGGAGGTGCCTGTTATATGCAGGGGTGCCGGCGCGAACATCGGCAATCCTTTTAAAGACATTTTTGAATGTGAGTGCCGGTGGCGACCCACTTGGGTTTTACTGAACCACCAGTCCCAGGAAGCATTGCTTCAGGTGGTTCACCTGAGCATAATTATTACAAGGATTTATTGGTGGTTGCCGCACGCCGTCACCTCACATGGTCTGCCACTGAAGAGGGTGTTGGCCCGAAACGCATCTGGCAGGAAACCAGAAAAGGACTTTGTTCATGGCGTGTGCCCTTGCTTTGGCGTAATTTCCACCTGGGAGTGCATCCCACCTAGAGGCAACTCTTTTTGCATTTTGCATAGCGTGCTGCCTGGTCACGGTATTGCACCACCGCGAAACACTTGCGGGTCCGCGGCTGCTTTATTGGGGCAGGTAACTGTGGAACAGGAGGTGCCTGTTATATGCAGGGGTGCCGGCGCGAACATCAGCAATCCTTTTAAAGACATTTTTTAATGTGAGTGCCGGCGGTGACCCACTTGGGTTTTACTGAACCACCAGTCCCAGGAAGCATTGCTTCAGGTGGTTCACCTGAGCATAATTATTACGGGGATTTACTGGTGGTTGCCGCACGCCGTCACGTCACATGGTCTGCCACTGAAGAGGGCGTTGGCCCGAAACGCGTCTGGCAGGAAACCAGAAAAGGACTTTGTTCTCGGCGTGTGCCCTTGCTTTGGTGGAATTTCCACCTGGGAGTGCATCCCACCTAGAGGCAACTCTTATTGCATTTTGTATAGCGGCCTGCCTGGTCGCAGGATTGCACCACCGCGAAACACTTACGGGTCCGCGGCTGCTTTATTGGGGCAGCTAACTGTGGAAGAGGAGGTGACTGTTATATGCAGTGGTGCCGGCGCGAACATCGGCAATCCTTTTAAAGAAATGTTTGAATGTGAGTGCCGGCGGCGACCCACTTGGGTTTTACTGAACCACCAGTCCCAGGAAGCATTGCTTCAGGTGGTTCACCTGAGCATAATTATTACGGGGATTTACTGGTGGTTGCCGCATGCCGTCACGTCACATGGTCTGCCACTGAAGAGGGCGTTGGCCCGAAACGCATCTGGCAGGAAACCAGAAAAGGACTTTGTTCATGGTGTGTGCTCTTGCTTTGGCCTAATTTCCACCTGGGAGAGCATCCCACCTAGAGGCAACTCTTTTTGCATTTTGTATAGCGGCCTGCCTGGTCACGGGATTGCACCACCGTGAAACACTTGCGGGTCCGCGGCTGCTTTATTGGGGCAGCTAACTGTGGAACAGGAGGTGCCTGTTATATGCAGGGGTGCCGGCACGAACATCGGCAATCCTTTTAAAGACATTTTTTAATGTGAGTGCCGGCGGCGACCCACTTGGATTTTACTGAACCACCAGTCCCAGGAAGCATTGCTTCAGGTGGTTCACCTGAGCATAATTATTACGGGGATTTACTGGTGGTTGCTGCACGCCATCAGGTTGCATGGTCTGCCACTGAAGAGGGCGTTGGCCCGAAACGCGTCTGGCAGGAAACCAGAAAAGGACTTTGATCATGGCGTGTGCCCTTGCTTTGGCGTAATTTCCACCTGGGAGTGCATCCCACCTAGAGGCAACTCTTTTTGCATTTTGTATAGCGGCCTGCCAGGTCATGGGATTGCACCACCGTGAAACATTGCGGGTCCGTGGCTGCTTCTTTGGGGCAGCTAACTGTGGAACAGGAGGTGCCTGTTATATGCAGGGGTGCCGGCGCGAACATCGGCAATCCTTTTAAAGACATTTTTTAATGTGAGTGCCGGCGGCGACCCACTTGGGTTTTACTGAACCACCAGTCCCAGGAAGCATTGCTACAGTTGGTTCACCTGAGCATAATTATTATGGGGATTTACTGGTGGTTGCCGCACGCCGTCACGTCACATGATCTGCCACTGAAGAGGGCGTTGGCCCGAAACGAGTCTGGCAGGAAACCAGAAAAGGTCTTTGTTCATGGCGTGTGCCCTTGCTTTGGCGTAATTTCCACCTGGGAGTGCATCCCACCTAGAGGCAACTCTTTTTGCATTTTGTATAGCTGCCTGCCTGGTCGCGGGATTGCACCACTGCGAAACACTTGCGGGTCCACGGCTGCTTTATTGGTGCAGCTAACTGTGGAACAGGAGGTGCCTGTTATATGCAGGGGTGCCGGCGCGAACATCGGCAATCCTTTTAAAGATATTTTTGAATGTGAGTGCCAGCGGCGACCCACTTGGGTTTTACTGAACTACCAGTCCCAGGAAGCATTGCTTCAGGTGGTTCACCTGAGCATAATTATTACGGGGATTTACTGGTGGTTGCCGCACGCCGTCATGTCACATGGTCTGCCACTGAAGAGGGCGTTGGCCCGAAACGCGTCTGGCAGGAAACCAGAAAAGGACTTTGCTCATGGCGTGTGCCCTTGCTTTGGTGTAATTTCCACCTGGGAGTGCATCCCACCTAGAGGCAACTCTATTTGCATTTTGTATAGCGGCCTGCCTGGTCGCGGGAATGCACCACCGTGAAACACTTGCGGGTCCGCGGCTGCTTTATTGGAGCAGCTAACTGTGGAACAGGAGGTAACTGTTATATGCAGGGGTGCCGGCGCGAACATCGGCAATCCTTTTAAAGACATTTTTGAATGTGAGTGCCGGCGGCGACCCACTTGGGTTTTACTGAACCACCAGTCCCAGGAAGCATTGCTTCAGGTGGTTCACCTGAGCATAATTATTACGGGGATTTACTGGTGGTTGCCGCATGCCGGCACATCACATGGTCTGCCACTGAAGAGGGCGTTGGCCCGAAACGCGTCTGGCAGGATACCAGAAAAGGACTTTGTTCATGGCGTGTGCCCTTGCTTTGGCGTAATTTCCACCTGGGAGTGCATCCCACCTAGAGGCAATTCTTTTTGTATTTTGTACAGCGGCCTGCCTGGTCGCGGGATTGCACCACCGCGAAACACTTGCGGGTCCGCGGCTGCTTTATTGGGGCAGCTAACTGTGGAACAGGAGGTGCCTGTTATATGCAGGGGTGCCGGCGCGAACATCGGCAATCCTTTTAAAGACATTTTTGAATGTGAATGCCGGCGGCGACCACTTGGGTTTTACTGAACCACCAGTCCCAGGAAGCATTGCTTCAGGTGGTTCACCTGAGCATAATTATTACGGGATTTACTGGTGGTTGCCGCATGCCGGCACGTCACATGGTCTGCCACTGAAGAGGGCGTTGGCCCGAAACGCGTCTGGCAGGATACCAGAAAAGGACTTTGTTCATGGCGTGTGCCCTTGCTTTGGCGTAATTTCCACCTGGGAGTGCATCCCACCTAGAGGCAACTCTTTTTGTATTTTGTACAGCGGCCTGCCTGGTCGCGGGATTGCACCACCGCGAAACACTTGCGGGTCCGCGGCTGCATTATTGGGGCAGCTAACTGTGGAACAGGAGGTGCCTGTTATATGCAGGGGTGCCGGCGCGAACATCGGCAATACTTTAAAAGACATTTTTGAATGTGAGTGCCGGCGGCGACCCACTTGGGTTTTACTGAACCACCAGTCCCAGGAAGCATTGCTTCAGGTGGTTCACCTGAGCATAATTATTACGGGGATTTACTGGTGGTTGCCGCATGCCGGCACATCACATGGTCTGCCACTGAAGAGGGCGTTGGCCCGACACGCGTCTGGCAGGATACCAGAAAAGGACTTTGTTCATGGCGTGTGCCCTTGCTTTGGCGTAATTTCCACCTGGGAGTGCATCCCACCTAGAGGCAACTCTTTTTGTATTTTGTACAGCGGCCTGCCTGGTCGCGGGATTGCACCACCGCGAAACACTTGCGGGTCCGCGGCTGCTTTATTGGGGCAGCTAACTGTGGAACAGGAGGTGCCTGTTATATGCAGGGGTGCCGGCGCGAACATCGGCAATCCTTTTAAAGACATTTTTGAATGTGAGTGCCGGCGGCGACCCACTTGGGTTTTACTGAACCACCAGTCCCAGGAAGCATTGCTTCAGGTGGTTCACCTGAGCATAATTATTACGGGGATTTACTGGTGGTTGCCGCATGCCGGCACGTCACATGGTCTGCCACTGAAGAGGGCGTTGGCCCAAAACGCGTCTGGCAGGATACCAGAAAAGGACTTTGTTCATGGCGTGTGCCCTTGCTTTGGCGTAATTTCCACCTGGGAGTGCATCCCACCTAGAGGCAACTCTTTTTGCATTTTGTATAGCGGCCTGCCTGGTCGCGGGATTGCACCACCGTGAAACACTTGCGGGTCCGCGGCTGCTTTATTGGGACAGAAAACTGTGGAACAGGAGGTGCCTGTTATATGCAGGGGTGCCGGCGCGAACATCGGCAATCCTTTTAAAGACATTTTTTAATGTGAGTGCCGGCGGCGACCCACTTGGATTTTACTGAACCACCAGTCCCAGGAAGCATTGCTTCAGGTGGTTCACCTGAGCATAATTATTACGGGGATTTACTGGTGGTTGCTGCACGCCGTCAGGTCGCATGGTCTGCCACTGAAGAGGGCGTTGGCCCGAAACGCGTCTGGCAGGAAACCAGAAAAGGACTTTGATCATGGCGTGTGCCCTTGCTTTGGCGTAATTTCCACCTGGGAGTGCATCCCACCTAGAGGCAACTCTTTTTGCATTTTGTATAGCGGCCTGCCAGGTCATGGCATTGCACCACCGTGAAACATTGCGGGTCCGTGGCTGCTTCTTTGGGGCAGCTAACTGTGGAACAGGAGGTGCCTGTTATATGCAGGGGTGCCGGCGCGAACATCGGCAATCCTTTTAAAGACATTTTTGAATGTGAGTGCCGGCGGCGACCCACTTGGGTTTTACTGAACCACCAGTCCCAGGAAGCATTGCTTCAGGTGGTTCACCTGAGCATAATTATTACGGGGATTTACTGGTGGTTGCCGCATGACGGCACATCACATGGTCTGCCACTGAAGAGGGCGTTGGCCCGAAACGCGTCTGGCAGGATACCAGAAAAGGACTTTGTTCATGGCGTGTGCCCTTGCTTTGGCGTAATTTCCACCTGGGAGTGCATCCCACCTAGAGGCAACTCTTTTTGTATTTTGTACAGCGGCCTGCCTGGTCGCGGGATTGCACCACCGCGAAACACTTGCGGGTCCGCTGCTGCTTTATTGGGGCAGCTAACTGTGGAACAGGAGGTGCCTGTTATATGCAGGGGTGCCGGCGCGAACATCGGCAATCCTTTTAAAGACATTTTTTAATGTGAGTGCCGGCGGCGACCCACTTAGGTTTTACTGAACCACCAGTCCCAGGAAGCATTGCTTCAGGTGGTTCACCTGAGCATAATTATTACGGGGATTTACTGGTGGTTGCCGCATGCCGGCACGTCACATGGTCTGCCACTGAAGAGGGCGTTGGCCCGAAACGCGTCTGGCAGGATACCAGAAAAGGACTTTGTTCATGGCGTGTGCCCTTGCTTTGGCGTAATTTCCACCTGGGAGTGCATCCCACCTAGAGGCAACTCTTTTTGTATTTTGTACAGCGGCCTGCCTGGTCGCGGGATTGCACCACCGCGAAACACTTGCGGGTCCGCAGCTGCTTTATTGGGGCAGCTAACTGTGGAACAGGAGGTGCCTGTTATATGCAGGGGTGCCGGCGCGAACATCGGCAATCCTTTAAAAGACATTTTTGAATGTGAGTGCCGGCGGCGACCCACTTGGGTTTTACTGAACCACCAGTCCCAGGAAGCATTGCTTCAGGTGGTTCACCTGAGCATAATTATTACGAGGATTTACTGGTGGTTGCCGCATGCCGGCACGTCACATGGTCTGCCACTGAAGAGGGCGTTGGCTCGAAACGCGTCTGGCAGGATACCAGAAAAGGACTTTGTTCATGGCGTGTGCCCTTGCTTTGGCGTAATTTCCACCTGGGAGTGCATCCCACCTAGAGGCAACTCTTTTTGTATATATATATATATGTATATATATATATATATATATCCACAAAAAGTTTGCCCTGAGGCGAGAACGAGCCAACTGCAGGGTGGCATAGCCATGAATTTATTTAATTCGGCAATCACAGTCCAGAGTTAAAATAATTTCTCCATTTCTCCTTCGTCAGAGGAACATCACTTTGAAGGAAAATAGCCCCAAGCATTGAAGCGCACGTGCAATTACTCCCAGGTGGGCTTGGTATTCAGCATGCTGGTGCTTGTAGTTTAAGGTGACAGGCATCGTTATTACCCCAGTGGGTTCCATTCAAAGTGCGGATGAAAGTCATTAAAATACCCATGTGGTCCTCCGGGCCGAGAAAGCTGTTCTTTTCATCTCTCTGCCCCGCTGTGCCCTACATCATGACGTGAAGTCTTTCCGTCATCAGGCCCCACAAGAATGCTCGTGGTGGCAAGTTCTTTGCAACCAGGCATGCCGCATTTAAATCCACAAAAAAGTTTGCCCTGAGGCGAGAACGAGCCAACTGCAGGGTGGCGTAGCCATGAATTTATTTAATACAGCGATCACAGTCCAGAGTTAAAATAATTTCTCCATTTCTCCTTCGTCAGAGGAACATCACTTTGAAGGAAAATAGCCCCAAGCATATAAGCGCATGCGCAATTACTCCCATATATATATATATGCAAAAAGTGTTGCCTCTAGGTGGGATGAACTCCCAGGTGAAAATTACGCCAAAGCAAGGGCACACGCCATGAACAAAGTCCTTTTCTGGTTTCCTGCCAGACGCGTTTCGGGCCAACGCCCTCTTCAGTGGCAGACCATGTGATGTGACGGCGTGCGGCAACCACCAGTAAATCCCCGTAATATTTATGCTCAGGAGGACCACCTGAAGCAATGCTTCCTGGGACTGGTGGTTCAGTAAAACCCAAGTGGGTCGCCGCCGGCACTCACATTCAAAAATTTCTTTAAAAGGATTGCCGATGTTCGCACCGGCACCCCTGCATATAACAGGCACCTCCTGTTCCACAGTTAGCTGCCCCAATAAAGCAGCCGCGGACCCGCAAGTGTTTCGCGGTGGTGCAATCCCGCGACCAGGCAGGCCGCTGTACAAAATACAAAAAGAGTTGCCTCTAGGTGGGATGCACTCCCAGGTGGAAATTACGCCAAAGCAGGGCACACGCCATGAACAAAGTCCTTTTCTGGTATCCTGCCAGACGCGTGTCGGGCCAACGCCCTCTTCAGTGGCAGACCATGTGACGTGCCGGCATGCGGCAACCACCAGTAAATCCCGTAATAATTATGCTCAGGTGAACCACCTGAAGCAATGCTTCCTGGGACTGGTGGTTCAGTAAAACCCAAGTGGGTCGCCGCCGGCACTCACATTCAAAAATGTCTTTAAAGGATTGCCGATGTTCGCGCTGGCACCCCTGCATATAACAGGCACCTCCTGTTCCACAGTTAGCTGCCCCAATAAAGCAGCCGCGGACCACGCAAGTGTTTCGCGGTGGTGCAATCCGCGACCAGGCAGGCCGCTGTACAAAATACAAAAGAGTTGCCTCTAGGTGGGATGCACTCCCAGGTGGAAATTACGCCAAAGCAAGGCACACGCCATGAACAAAGTCCTTTTCTGGTATCCTGCCAGACGCGTTTCGGGCCAACGCCCTCTTCAGTGGCAGACCATGTGACGTGCCGGCATGCGGCAACCACCAGTAAATCCCGTAATAATTATGCTCAGGTGAACCACCTGAAGCAATGCTTCCTGGGACTGGTGGTTCAGTAAACCCCAAGTGGGTCGCCGCCGGCACTCACATTCAAAAATGTCTTTAAAGGATTGCCGATGTTGCGCCGGCACCCCTGCATATAACAGGCACCTCCTGTTCCACAGTTAGCTGCCCCAATAAAGCAGCCGCGGACCCGCAAGTGTTTCGCCGTGGTGCAATCCGCGACCAGGCAGGCCGCTGTACAAAATACAAAAGAGTTGCCTCTAGGTGGGATGCACTCCCAGGTGGAAATTACGCCAAAGCAAGGGCACACGCCATGAACAAAGTCCTTTTCTGGTATCCTGCCAGACGCGTTTGGGCCAACGCCCTCTTCAGTGGCAGACCATGTGATGTGCCGGCATGCGGCAACCACCAGTAAATCCCGTAATAATTATGCTCAGGTGAACCACCTGAAGCAATGCTTCCTGGGACTGGTGGTTCAGTAAAACCCAAGTGGGTCGCCGCCGGCACTCACATTCAAAAATGTCTTTAAAAGGATTGCCGATGTTCGCGCCGGCACCCTGCATATAACAGGCACCTCCTGTTCCACAGTTAGCTGCCCCAATAAAGCAGCCGCGGACCCGCAAGTGTTTCGCAGTGGTGCAATCCATGAACCAGGCAGGCCGCTGTACAAAATGCAAAGAGTTGCCTCTAGGTGGGATGTACTCCCAGGTGGAAATACGCCAAGCAACGGCACACACCATGAACAAAGTCATTTTCTGGTTTCCTGCCAGACACGTTTCGAGCCAACGCCTCTTCAGTGGCAGACCATGTGACGTGACGGCGTGCGGCAACCACCAGTAAATCCCGTAATAATTATGCTCAGGTGGACCATCTGAAGCAATGCTTCCTGGGACTCGTGGTTCAGTAAAACCCAAGTGGGTCACCGCCAGCACTCACATTCAAAAATGTCTTTAAAAGGATTGCTGATGTTCGCGCTGGCTCCCCTGCATATAACAGGCAGGTCCGCGGCTGCTTTATTGGTGCAGCTTACTGTGGAACTGGAGGTGCCTGTTATATGCAGGGGTGCCGGCGCGAACATCGGCAATCCTTTTAAAGATATTTTTGAATGTGAGTGCCGGCGGCGACCCACTTGGGTTTTACTGAACCACCAGTGCCAGGAAGCATTGCTTCAGGTTGTTCACCTGAGCATAATTATTACAGGGATTTACTGGTGGTTGCCGCACGCCGTCACGTCACATGGTCTGCCACTGAAGAGGGCGGAGGCCCGAAACGCATCTGGCAGGAAACCAGAAAAGGACTTTGTTCATGGCGTGTGCCCCTGCTTTGGCGTAATTTCCACCTGGGAGTGCATCCCACCTAGAGGCAACTCTTTTTGCATTTTGTATAGCGGCCTGTCTGGTCGCAGGATTGCACCACCGCGAAACACTTGCGGGTCCGCGGCTGCTTTATTGGGGCAGCTAACTGTGGAACAGGAGGTGCCTGTTATATGCAGGGGTGACGGCGCGAACATCAGCAATCCTTTTAAAGACATTTTTTTATGTGAGTGCCGGCGGTGACCCACTTGGGTTTTACTGAACCACCAGTCCCAGGAAGCATTGCTTCAGGTGGTTCACCTGAGCATAATTATTACGGGATTTACTGGTGGTTGCCGCACGCCGTCACGTCACATGGTCTGCCACTGAAGAGGGCGTTGGCCCGAAACGCGTCTGGCAGGAAACCAGAAAAGGACTTTGTTCTCGGCGTGTGCCCTTGCTTTGGCGGAATTTCCACCTGGGAGTGCATCCCACCTAGAGGCAACTCTTTTTGCATTTTGTATAGCTGCCTGCCTGGTCGCAGGATTGCACCACCACGAAACACTTACGGGTCCGCAGCTGCTTTATTGGGGCAGCTAACTGTGGAAGAGGAGGTGCCTGTTATATGCAGTGGTGCCGGCGCGAACATCGGCAATCCTTTTAAAGAAATTTTTGAATGTGAGTGCCGGCGGCGACCACTTGTGTTTTACTGAACCACCAGTCCCAGGAAGCATTGCTTCAGGTGGTTCACCTGAGCATAACTATTACGGGATTTACTGGTGGTTGCCGCATGCCGTCACGTCACATGGTCTGCCACTGAAGAGGGCGTTGGCCCGAAACGCGTCTGGCAGGAAACCAGAAAAGGACTTTGTTCATGGTGTGTGCTCTTGCTTTGGCCTAATTTCCACCTGGGAGAGCATCCCACCTAGTGGCAACTCTTTTTGTATTTTGTATAGCGGCCTGCCTGGTCACGGGATTGCACCACCGTGAAACACTTGCGGGTCCGCGGCTGCTTTATTGGGGCAGCTAACTGTGGAACAGGAGGTGCCTGTTATATGCAGGGGTGCCGGCACGAACATCGGCAATCCTTTTATAGACATTTTTGAATGTGAGTGCCGGCAGCGACCCTCTTGGGGTTTACTGAACCACCAGTCCCAGGAAGCATTGCTTCAGGTGGTTCACCTGAGCATAATTATTACGGGGATTTACTGCTGGTTGCTGCACGCCGTCACGTCGCATGGTCTGCCACTGAAGAGGGCGTTGGCCCGAAACGCGTCTGGCAGGAAACCAGAAAAGGACTTTGTTCACGGCATGTGTCCTTGCTTTGGCGTAATTTCCACCTGGGAGTGCATCCCACCTAGAGGCAACTCTTTTTGCATTTTGTATAGCGGCCTGCCTGGTCGCGGGATTGCACCACCGCGAAACACTTGCGGGTCCGCGGCTGCTTTATTGGGACAGCTAACTGTGGAACAGGAGGTGCCTGTTATATGCAGGGGTGCCGGCGCGAACATCGGCAATCCTTTTAAAGACATTTTTGAATGTGAGTGCCGGCGGCGACCCACTTGGGTTTTACTGAACCACCAGTCCCAGGAAGCATTGCTTCAGGTGGTTCACCTGAGCATAATTATTATGGAGATTTACTGGTGGTTGCCGCACGCCGTCACGTCACATGGTCTGCCACTGAAGAGGGCGTTGGCCCAAAACGCGTCTGGCAGGAAACCAGAAAAGGACTTTGTTCATGGCGTGTGCCCTTGCTTTGGCGTAATTTCCACCTGGGAGTGCATCCCACCTAGAGGCAACTCTTTTTGCATTTTGTATAGCTGCCTGCCTGGTCGCGGGATTGCACCACTGCGAAACACTTGTGGGTCCACGGCTGCTTTATTGGAGCAGCTAACTGTGGAACAGGAGGTGCCTGTTATATGCAGGGGTGCCTGCGCGAACATCGGCTATCCTTTTAAAGACATTTTTGAATGTGAGTGCCGGCGGCGACCCACTTGGGTTTTACTGAACCACCAGTCCCAGGAAGCATTGCTTCAGGTGGTTCACCTGAGCATAATTATTACGGGGATTTACTGGTGGTTGCCGCACGTCGTCACGTCACATGGTCTGCCACTGAAGAGGGCGTTGGCCCGAAACGCGTCTTGCAGGAAACCAGAAAAGGACTTTGTTCATGGCGTGTGCCCTTGCTTTGGTGTAATTTCCACCTGGGAGTGCATCCCACCTAGAGGCAACTCTTTTTGCATTTTGTATAGCGGCCTGCCTGGTCGCGGGATTACACCACAGCAAAACACTTGCGGGTCCGCGGCTGCTTTATTGGGGCAGCTAACTGTGGAACAGGAGGTGCCTGTTATATGCAGGGGTGCCGGCGCAAACATCGGCAATCCTTTTAAAGAAATTTTTGAATGTGAGTGCCGGCGGTGATTCACTTGGGTTTTACTGAACCACCAGTCCCAGGAAGCATTGCTTCAGGTGGTTCACCTGAGCATAATTATTACGGGGATTTACTGGTGGTTGCCGCACGCCGTCACGTCACATTGTCTGCCACTGAAGAGTGCGTTGGCCCGAAACGCGTCTGGCAGGAAACCAGAAAAGGACTTTGTTCATGGCGTCTGCCCTTGCTTTGGCGTAATTTCCACCTGGGAGTACATCCCACCTTTGATGACACTTTACTTTGCGTTTAATACTATACATTTCAATATGGCCGTCACAGTAACATGGATCTTTGAACTTCTGTTAACAACAGTCCGTTTTTTTAATGTTTTTTTTAATGTTTTATGTCTATGTATGCACTATAATGTCGCTGCTCCATCGTGTGATCAAGGCAGTTTACTGCTGAAACGCGTAGCGTCTGAGTATTAAACTCATGTTGCACTAGCAGTGGACTGTTCCAGTGTGCGCTTTATTTGGATTCTTTGTAATATCTATATCTATATCTATATATATATATATATATATATATATATATATATATATATACTCCAGTAAATTTCACAAAGAAATATTTATTTTGGAAATGAGTAACCAAATCAACAATTCATTATATATGTCTCTTTTCCAATAGTAGAAACAGAAAAAAGGAAAATTGTGCAACAACAACATACACTGCAAGGGTATACATCAACGCCATTTTGTAACATGCAAATATATTCTTTTAAACAATACATTATGGCTTAATTCTTCAGGCATCAATCCTGTTATCTTTTTTACTTTTTTTCTTTCTTTCTTTCTTTTGCGTGCTTTTACCCTTTCTTAAACATATCATGAATAATGTATTTTTTTATCTTCATGAAAAAAATTTCAGGGTATTCATTATACAAATAATCCACATATAAAGATATTCATGGGATAGGTCTCCTTTCAAGCACCATTTCTGTGATTAAAAGGATGTAAAATCGTATGTTCTCATTTTCTGGTCAGTGCCTATTGCAGTGTATTTACAATTCAAACATGTAAAAAGTAAGAACAAAGTGCAATTTTCTAAAGTGCAATTTTTCTAAAGTGCATTTTTTTCTAAAGTGCATAGTGCTAACAAACCTTATTTACCCTGTAATTAGACTTTAACCCTTAAAAACAATTTTAAAATATTTTTATTGCTGCTCTTTTGAAGGGGTGTGATTTGCGGTGCATGTTTTTTCTTCTCAATACAGGCAAGTATACAATTCTACTTCTATGTTAAAACCATTTGGCTCTTTACCATCTAATTCTGAGATGAAGAATGTTTCCTGTTTTCTCAGCTCCTACATATATATATATATTATTGGTAAATGTCTTTTTGGATTTAAAATTCTTTATTTTGTATACATTTGGTAAGTTATTTAATGTTTTGGAGTTGATTTGATTGTTTTAATGTTTTAATTATATATCTATATATATATATCGTACAAAGGAGGAAATATAGTTTATGGCCTTTGAGTATGTACAATAATGAAGCTTTGTCACAGCTAATAAGACACAAAGTGTTATCAAAGAGTCCCACAGAGCAATTTGATTGATGTTAAAAACAAATACCACAATGATATAGCAAGTTGGAGGGGTATAGGCCTTATAACACAGGAAGAATATCGGTATCTGAAAGTTAATGATTGTATAACACCAATATTATATTTGAATCCAAAGATTCATAAAGATAAGTCCAATCCCCCGGGAAGGCCGATAATATCAGCAATAGGTAGCCTATTTGAGGCAACTTCCTGTTACATAGATTACTTCTTACAAGGTTTTTTTAGGGAACTTCCTTCCTATATTCAGGATACCAGAGATTTTTAGGGAAAATACACAATGTGACCTGGGAAACAACACATCTTTTAATAACTCTTGATGCATCTTCGCTTTATACAAGTATTTCCCATGAAGATGGACTTAGGGCCATGAGATACTACTCAGACACAAGACCCATTAACCTATACCAACACTCAGAAATGATCCTTGAAATGGCCAGGCTGTGCCTCGAGAACAACTTCTTCTTGTTTGGCAAAGATACATACAGACAGGTGAGGGGAACAGCAATGGGCACCTGCTTCGCCCCCAGCTATGTG
The DNA here is from genome assembly GCA_963921515.1 of Calotriton arnoldi. NCBI lineage: Eukaryota > Metazoa > Chordata > Amphibia > Caudata > Salamandridae > Calotriton > Calotriton arnoldi. The sequence goes on along the minus strand of CAWUFW010001700.1, from coordinate 127,329 downwards.
AATTTACACATGGGCTGGTAGGAGGAACAGGTGCTCAGAGTCAAGTATGTAGTGGAGTGGAGGGAGAATGTAGTCATCTGGACGAGATTCATAGATGACTTGTTAATCCTCTGGAAAGGTTAAAAAGAAACAGCAAATAGCTTTGTGTCTGCTTTAAATGAAAACTCCTTGAACCTTTTACAAGTACCATCAGTGATTCCCAGATTTGCTTTCTTGACCTGGAAGTCTTTGTTGAGCATGAGAGAATACATACCTGAACACGTAGAAAACATATATCAGGGAAATCCATTTCACATTCAGGTAGCTTCCACCCGCAAAAACTCAAACGGAGTACCCTTTATGCGGACATCTTCGCCTGAAGAGAAATTGTAGTGAGCTGTCCTCCTTAAGAGACGCTCAGACAGAATTGTCCCAGAGATTTATTCAGAGAGGATACAGTAATCAGGTCCTGAACCAAGCCCTAAGAAAGGTGGAAGGGATTCCAAGGGATTCACTTTTATTCCCAGATGCAAGAGAAGGAATAAAAAAATAGGGAAAATAGGGATGTAATCAGAATGATTACGGGATAAATGCCTATCATGTCAAGGTGGGAGATTGCATGAATAGGTATTGGCATCTAGTGAGAAATGATCCCATAATAGGCAGTACTGTTACACGCAAACCCCTTTTAACGTTTAGGAGGGCAACGTCAATGAGACAGCAATTGTTGGCGGGCAGCCCTGTGGTAGAAACAAAGGGGTGGTTGAAAGTGAATCCGGGGTTTACGAGATGCCTGAAATGTAAGGCTTGTCAACACGGCATAAATAAGAAGGAAATTCAATCACCCCTGCTTCAGAGACCACGGAGGATTCCTCATTTCTTTAATTGTAGAAGTGATCATGTAATCTACATCCTCCAATGTACGTGCCCTAAACTATATGTGGGGAGCACAATTCATATGGTGCATGTAAGAACTCTCCAGCACCTCAGGGCTGTGAAAAACAAAGACAGGACCTACCCTGTTGCTAGGCATATCAATGAAGTTCATGGTGGAAATGTTAATGAGCTTTCCTATTTTGTAATTGACTCAGTCCCTAAAAATGCGAGAGGGGGAAATAGAGAATTAAAACTCAGACAGTTGGAGCCAAGGTACATCGTTATGTTCAATACCAAGATTCCTTGGCCTTAACTCGGAAGAAGACATGCATGTCCACATTTAACAGTAGCCTCTCCCTGGGTGGTTGATAATCAGTAGGAAAACACATGAGGTTATATGAGATGATGAAACACAAAAAAACACTCACATTCCTTTATCTCGGAAATTATATGATGAAGAGAGGAATAGAGAATTAGATGTTAAATAGCAATTTGCATTTGCACTTGTATATTAATCAGACAATCCAACCTGATATTGGGGAGAGAATTTGACAGTTGCCAGTAATACATAATAGCAATGTGTAAACTAAAGTTCAAGTGCAGTTGGGATTTTGGTCAAGAATGTTTAAGCACTGGCGTGAAATATAAAGTTGGAGTTATTATTGTATGTTTATTTGCACTTGACTGTGAATAATTGCCTATTATGGAGACAAGATCCTGCTGTTTACTAGTAGGATTTAGCATATTGCAATAATGCACTAGCACTTTATCTCTTTCTTCTATTTTTTTACTTCCTCTTTCGTTTTACGTTATTTAAGATTACAAGATCAAATGTATGGAGACATCACAATTGAGCTGTGTGGCATTCTATTTTTGCACTTGCATTTTAAAACTCGTTAAATTATGAACGTGGGCAATATATGCAATATAGGGGCATTTTCTTTTCTATGGCACTTGCACTTTAAATATAATGAGTGGAGCCAATATGTGGGGTCATGGTTATGTAGTAGTCACTGGATGGGGTGCATAGTTTTGCATTGGTGTTATGTCTTATTTTGCACTTGCACATAAGCACTTTATGGTAGAAACAGTAAAAATGATATAGCACACACATCCAGGACGAGTTTTAAATTAGCATATTTGTTGACTTTGGGAGGTCCGCCCATTACCCAACTAGTTTGAGTTTTTTTGCAATATTAAGGGGCTGTGTCCTATATGCACGTGCACTTTATAATCATGTAATGTCATTAAGCTGAGTAGTAATTGAGCATTATGATCTGTGAGCACTTGCACTTTCCATCAATTATATTGTACGTAAACATGTGTTGAGTATAAGATCAAAGACTTCTGAGTAAGAATGATGTCAATTATGGTGAAAATGCTAAGAGAATTGATGTGAATATTGTCAAGAAAATGTTTTAGAAAAAATGAGCAAAATGGTAAAAAATTATATACAGAAAAAATACAAAATGAATTGCAACAAAGAAAATTTAAAAAAGCATGTATAGGTAAGCTGAACCATATGAGGAATGAAAAAATTTCCTAGCTATCGTAAAGGAAAGTTTCAATTCTATTAAGGACGCGGAGGCGAGGATTAGGCTGTTCTTTCTCTACTTTATTCATTCCAGCAGCCATTATTAACCAAGAACATAAACAAAACTACATTTCCCATGATGCCCAGGGAAAATGGAGAGAGAAAAAGTCCAACAATAACATTGTCCAATCCTGAGCCAGGATCATCAATGACCTTCCCTTGAGGACGCTCTACCCTCCTCTTTCTTTGTGCGACCGCAGCCTGCAAGTCTTCGAGTTACTCTTGTTTACTGGTGCCTGAACGTAGGTCAAAAAAGGGATAGATTGTGATTCCAGAATATGGAACAACCTGAACAACCTCAAGAACAGTGATTTTACAACCAGCACAGACTAAGAAAACTATCATGTTTCAGAAACAATCCGAAAAAATCGCAAAGGAGTTACTCACCATGCGTACGAAGGTTTTCTGGGAGGGCTCCTCAACCGGGTGGGCTAATCCTTGCCTCCGCGTCCTTAATAGAATTGAAACTTTCCTTTACGATAGCTAGGAAATTTGTCATTCTATGTCAGGACCGCAGGCTTCGTATTAGGCTAGTTTAAAGCTATGCACCACCAGAGACGCCAGTGATGACACTGGCTTGAAATAGAATTTCTTGAAGGTGGAGTCTGAGGACCAGTCCGCAGGCATTAAGGATATCCTCCAACCGCGCCCCCAAAGAAAACGCTTTCGATGCCATTGTAAGTTGGACAGAGTGAGCCCCGATATGAGAGGTGTCTATCCCTGCTTCCTGCATAACCCAGCGGATCCATATCACAATCGTAGGGGAGGAAACCACCCGTGTGGTTTAGTAAAAGCTATAAACAATTGTCTGACGCCCTGAGGACGTATATCTACTGTCGCCACTTCATAGGCTTTTAGTGCTCTGACCACATATAATTTTGGGACATACGGGAAAGCGGGATAAAACACAGACTTGAATTACATTTGGTTCTTCTGGAGATATGAAAAGTAACTCCCTCCGGAGTGAATACTCGGCCCGTTAGGTCCAAAGCCCCCACATCTGCAACCCTGCGACAGGATATTAAATAAAGAAGGGTCACCAGTTTCGCCGACATCTGTTTCCTGGAGAGATTTTTATTCGATGGCCATGATCGGAACAGATTTAAGACCTTGTTGACATCCCAAAGGGTAGAGTATCGATGCTCCGGGGGTGCCGAGAGCCTGATACCTCTCAATAATTTTCACAGTAGTGGGTGTTCCCCCATTGGGTGACCGTCCACCGGCATATGGTCCGCCGATATAGCTGATCGGAAGGTGTTGATTGACCTGTAGGCCAGGCCCTCTTTCACCAGGGAGGCTAAGAAGTTAAGGACATAGACAACCTCGGCCCCCATCGGATCAACCTGTTGTCAAAGACACCAACTCCCCCTTCTAGACTAAGCGGAGCGGTATCTCTTGTTAGTGCTCTCTGCCCAAGATTTGGCGAGGCAGCGTCCTCCGAAAGGCCTGGCACCTTCCAACGTTGCCTGTAACCCGCCAGGCCATCAGTTGAAGGCCGCCTGAGAGGAGGAGGTGATGGGGGTTCCCCTGCGGATCTCTGAGGAGATCCCAAAACTGGGATAGACGGATTGGAAAATCCCAAGAAAGTTTCATCAGAACTGGAATTCAAGCTTGAAACCTCGAAATTGGGGTGATCATCACCAGTTCCGCTTGCTGTCTTCTCACCTGGGTGGACACCCTTATTATCATCACGAAGGGGGGAAATGCATAACCCTGTTTCGTACTCCAGTCGTGCAGAAACGCATCCGCTGCCGAGGCTTCCGGATCTGGGTGCCAACTGTAATACCTCTGCAACTGGGTATCCAGCCGGGAGGCAAAGAGATCTATCGAGAAGGGGCCCCATAGGGATTGAAGTTCGCAGAATACCCCCGGATGTAGCTTCCATAGGCTGGTATCCCTCCAGTGGCGGGCGCACAAATCCGCAACCTGATTGGACGTTCCCGGAAGGTGTTCCGCTAAAAGTGAAATCTGGTTGGATAGGCAGTATATCCAGAGGTCCGGTGCAAGGTCCAATAAGGCTCTGGATCTCGTGGTTGATATAACATATCGCTGCCACCTTGTCCATTTTGAGAAGGACACAACACTGGGGCCTGTCCTTGGTCCAGCATTTCACTGCAAAGGAACCCGCCATCAGCTCCAAACAATTTATGTGAAGGCCTTGTTCCGCGGAGGACCATTTTTCTCCGGTAGAAATAGCCCCGCACCGGGCACCCCAGCCTGAACCACTTGCGTCGGACTCTATCACTAGGTCGGGTTGTGATCCAAAAATCGCCCGACCGTTCCATGCTTCCATGTGGGGGATCCACCATTGTAGTTCTGTTTTGGCCTCTTCTGAGAGGGGAACGAAATGGGAGTAAGTAAGGCCCTTGCGAAGATAAGAGCTTTGAGATGCTGAAGGGCCCTGTAATGTAGGGGGCCCGGAAATATGGCCTGAATGGAAGACAATAAGAGGCCCACCACTCTGGGAGTTGGCAAAGAGATATCGTGGGTTTAGCTAGAGTTCGTCTCAGTTTGTGCCTGATTTTTGCCAGTTTGCCAGACGGAAGTCTTAGAGTCGCCTCGACCGAGTCCACCAAGAAACCCAAGAATTGCATCTTCTGAGAGGGATTGAGATCTGACTTAGACTTGTTTATCACAAAACCTAGGGACTCTAACAGGTTTACTGTCTGCTGTAGTTGGGTTATCAAGCGTTGGGGACACTGATTCATTATAAGGATATCGTCCTGATAAACAATCATCCGGACTCCCTCCGACCTGAGGTGCTCCACCACCGGTTTCAACACTTTGGTGAAACACCACGGAGCGGAGGATAGACCAAAAGGAAGGGACGTAAATTCGAATATCTGTGAGTTCCATTGAAACTGAAGAAAACTCCTGTGCGGGGGGAAGATCAGGATCGTAAGATATGCATCCTTGGGGTACAGGCAGACCATTCAATCCTGGCTTTGGAGAAGGTATCTGAGGAGGTGGATACCCTCCATCTTGAAGTGACAGTAAATGAGCCACTCGTTGAATTCCTTGAGATTTATTTCAGGCTGATAGCCCCATCCCACTTCTTCACTAGAAAGATGTTGCTGAGGAAGCCCCAAGGGTGAAGGGTCGAGGTTACAATGGGCCTTTTCTGCAAGTGGTCGGAGACTTCCCTGTCTATCAGTTCCCTCTGTTCCCTAGAGAAGGAGAGCGGTCTTGGGTGAGCTAACTGGGCGGGATATTAAAAAAACTCTACCTGGAAGTCTTGCACTGTCTGCAACACCCAGGCGTCTGAGGTTAAAGAGGCCCAATTGTGGAAAAAACATTGCAGTCTGACCCCTATCACCACATCTTCCGAGCTCTGAACTCTCACCTTGTTGGTTATTGTAGGCTCCGTTTCTTCTTCCTCTACCACCTCTGCGGTGTGGATGCAACCTGGGAGGGTAGAACTTCCTGAACTTTTTGGGGTCCTGCCATTGTCCTCTACGGGAATCTGCAGACTTGAATGAGACTTGGTTGTAGGGACGGCCGGTCGATCGCCCCCTGCCACGACCGGGTGCGCCAAAAACACACGGGGTGAAGATACGTTTTATAGAGGTTTGGGCCTTGTCAAGGGAGTTGAATGTATTAACAAATTTTCCCAGCTCCCTGACGAAAGGGTCCCCAAAAGATTGCCTCCCGCCACCGGCCCAGCCTCCGAGGTGGCCAGTTCCCCTAGCTTAGGGTCAATTTTAATCAACAAAGACCTGCGGCGTTCTGTGGAACTTGCCGCATTAGGATTTCACAGAAAAATAATTGCCCTCTGGGCCCAGCTGGAGAGAGTCTCTGGGGAGATAAGCGTACCCGAGGCTTTGGCGTTTTCCGCCTTATCTAAGATTTTTCTAAGGGGCCTGCTGTGTCCAGGATTTTATCCTGGCACGTCCTCCAGGAACGATCAATGCCTTTCTTAGGGTCCCTAAGAAATTTGGCCAGGAACATGGCCATCTTAGGATCCACTTCAGGGGTGAGGGTGACCTTTCCATCTAAGGTCGGTCTCGGGTATTCTGCCCATAGGCAACTTCTAACCTCCTTATCGAGTGGTTTACGAAGCCTGGACGCCATGTACGCTGCCACTTTAGGGGCCGAAACCCATTCCGCTGCTCGAAGGTGAAGTAGGTCCTCAGGGTTTAGCATATCACTGCCTTCGTTAGGTTCTGAGGGTTGGTCTAACCCGAGTCACCATCGCCATCAGAGGTCTGGGGAACTCGTCCGGGTCTGCCACAGGTTGAGTATCAGGGAAACCTGAGGGTCCCACCAGATCATCTGAAGGGCAATTAGGAGTTGGGGGGGGGAGCTGGGCATCCATAAAAGCCTTTTTCAGACACGCAAACGCATCAGTATCCACTCCCGCGTCCTCTGCGCGCTTCCTTTTGGGGTTGAGGGCGGAGGTGGAGGGCTGCCCTGGAGGTAGGAGGGTCTGTGCCCCCGACTGGTCTTCCCTTGACTCAAGGGGTTGCAGGCACTGGGCCTGAAGTTGTGTGATTTTCCTCTCCAAAGGCGCCACCACCATTGAAACCACCTTGAGGATGGAGGAGTCCATAACCTGACAACAATTATCATCAATAGGCAGGTACGTAACTTCCTCCTCTTCCTCCTCATAATATTGGTCATCAAAGTCCTCCATAATGCTTAAAAGTGAGGACTGTAGTCAAATCAAGGGGTTAATATGGGGAATTTCCCTGTAGATTTGTAGACCCTTAGGGTCTATCTTATGTAATATGGGACCTTACTCCCTACTGCTATTGAGGGTGTTGATCTGCCTAGGCTGGTCCCTTTAACTCAGAATTTGTCTTACCTGAGAAACAGGTGTCAAGCTCCAGGCAGGGGCTCTTAGTTCTTTTACCGGCTGATAAACGTTGTAGAAAAAAATGATCTTCCCCCGCGTGCATTAAAACAAACAAACGCCTTTGCCAATACGGCCGAGCGAGTCTCTCCGCGTCAGTTACCACAACCACAGAGCGGAAAATGAGGTTCGCCGGCTGCGGAGGGTAATGACGCGCTAAGGCGCAATCAATGAAATAGACACGGTCCCCTAGTGGCGGGAGGCCGCACTGCGTCAAGAGCCTGCCGGAATGCGAGCGGCCGCGTAAGGAGCAAGAGACACTCCCGCGGCTAATTATATCAGAAAACAGGATGCTGCGCGAAGTAAGGAACAGAGCAAAGGTAACCGTTTATCCTAATACTCACGCTTAGGCACAGCACATAACAATCTGAACATTACATATTATAAAAGCCAATATTCTAGTCATAGAGGTAAAAGACTTAACTTGATGCTGCTGGAGCAGCAAGGGAAGGTCATCGATGATCCTGGCTCAGGATTGGACAATGTTATTGTTGGACTTTTTCTCTCTCCATTTTCCCTGGGCATCATGGGAAAGGCAGTTTTGTTTATGTTCTATGTTAATGATGGCTACTGTAATGAATAAAGTGGAGAAAGAACAGCCTAATCCGAAGCCTCCGGTCCTGACATAGAATTGTAATGGTCTTGGCAATTTTCCGTATAGTAACCTTTGTGGGTTAGGAGTATGTTTTCTATGTTAGTTGTATAACGTGACTAACTGCTCTCAACAAAGAACGGAGAGCAATGGTGACCAGTGTGTGAGCAAGGCAAAGGATACTGCTGAAATGCGTAGCAGCAAACACTCAATAAAATAGTGCGCAAAACTGTGACTGAGTCCGCTGTGCCAATGTCCGGGTTTGACGGTAAACTGGAGTTTGGAGTTGATATATATATATATATAAATACAGATTAAAACACTGGACTCATGCGGAACCCACTAGAGGGGAATAATGATTTTTGAACACACTACAATAACCAGCATGCCATGTGAAAATTACTCACCTGTGAGACCCACTGATTGGCAGGGATTTAATTAGCATGCAGCTTCGAGTGTGCTTTGAAACGTCTTCAGAATTTCAGTGAAGCCTTTGATGAAGGAGCTGGGGGCTCTGAAACCGGTCAGGCAGAAAGAAAATCAGGAACACATTGTCGGTTTCCTGCTATTGAAGAATTCAGTTGAATTGCTGCTGTCGAGTGCGTCCTTGGCTCTTGGACAAACTGGGAAATATAATACATGGCGTCCAAGCCGTGTGGGACTGCACCACTTTCAAAATAAGAACTGGGAAATATATATATATATATATATATATATATATATATATATATATATATATATATATATATATACATCCTTCAACGTGCCTGCTCCAGCATATGAACAGACTCCAACGCGCTCGGGCTCGCTTGAAAAGGAGTTTATTAGTGGCTACAAGCAACCAGGTAACGCGTTTCAACCGCGAAACCGGTCTTTGTCAAACCCAAGTTGCTGCCATTTTTGTTCTTTTTTATACCTTTGTTAAAGTTTCAACAACCTTAAAGTGACAGTGCTCAATTTTAAAATTAAAGTGACATGTGCATTCTCAATTCTGAGAGAAAGTGACCTGTGCCTCTCACATAAAATGTCATTTCTACAGTGCTATTTTTTACACATCAAACATGACACAATAAATATCAAATGGCAAAAATCATTTAAGATGCATCTAAAATTCATCAGTGGCTGAATACTTAGATTCTATTTGTAACATCATCGTCGAGTTTCCCAATTGATGTGAAAACTGCAAAATTCTACCAAGTGCAAACTGCTTTTTGACACTTGATACATTGTTTTTGCTGAACTGCTGACAACAATAATAATAATACTGCTAAAATAGTACTACTACTGATTCAGGGCAAGTGCCCATTAACTGTCTTAAATTCAACCACACACTACTAAGTCTGAATTTTAGTGCAAAACATATCCAAGTGCAATCTGCTTTTTTAACACTTGGTTATGTCACTGGTACCTTAATGATCACCACAATTCGGTGCCCATTCACCATCTTGAGTTTTGCCACAAATGAGGTTAGGTCACTCAAATCCTAATGTGCAGTGCAAAAAAGTTAAACTGTAAAAATAGGTAAAATATCACTTGCAGGAGTATGCTAAAAACTAAACAGATCTTTGACTACAAAAACAATATCCATGAGCACGTAACCGATTTAAGATACCACATAATGGCATATTATATTACACATAGCTGCAGATTCACAGATGGACATGTAGATCTTCCTCTGTGTTGAGGCCATTGGGGCTCTTGCAGTTGAAATGCAAGATATTCCGCGACTCCAACGGTCTCAAGCATTTTTCTCTATTCCCTCCCCTCAGTCTCTGTGGTACCTGATCTAATACAAAGTATACCAAATCTTGTGCCTTGTTCCTGTGTATTTGTTCAAAATGCCTGGCCACTGGGTATGTCTGATCCCTATTGTTAATGGCTCTAATATGTTGTAAAATGTGCTGATGAACTGGTAGAATGGTGCTGCCTATATACTTTTTAAAGCAGCTGCACCTTAGGGCATACACAACAAATTGGATCTTGCAGTTCAATGGCTTCATGATCTTCCACTTTCTATCTGTGAAAGGTAGGGGCACTTCCATTGTGTTGACTCCAAACTTACACCCCTTACATTTGTAGCACCTTCTGAACCCCTTAATCTTACTCAACCATGTTTCTTGCTGTGGTGTCCCTGGACTGTTGATTACAAATGCCTGTTGCAATGACTTAGCTTTGCAAAAGGTGATAAGGGGCCCGCTGTCTATCTTCCATCCCAAAATGGGATCACTCCATAACAAATGCCAGTGTTTCTGCATTATGGCCCTGATTTTTTGATGTTGTGTATTATAGCCCGTGATGAAGCAGGATTTTTGATCACACTTCTCATGAGGAACATTTGTACTTTGCCTTTTCGCAAATATTAACTGTTCCCTTGGCTTTAGGTTTGCCTTTTCTCTAGCTGTTTTAAGAATGGCCTTGCTGTAACCTCGTTGTTCAAATCTCTCATTTAACTCGCCTTGCGTTTTGGACAATTGGTCTGGGCTGCTACAGTTTCTCCTCATACGCAGATTTTCTGCATGGGGGATACTGTTTTTAGTTTGGTGGGATGGAAGCTGCGGGCATGGAGTATTGTATTTCCCGGAGTGCTCTTATGAAATGTTTTGGTGTTTACCTTCCCATCCACTATATACACTGTGAGATCTAAGAACTGTACCTCATTCTCACTTAAATGCGATGTAAAATGTAAGTTCAGATCATTCACATTTATCCTCTTGATAAAATCCTCTGCTGAAAATTTGTCCCCACGCCATATGACAAATAAGTCATCAATATAGCGGGACCACAGGACCACATTCTCTGACATTTCTTGGACAAACTGCGTTGCTAGCACCTGCTCCTCCCACCAGCCCATATGTAAATTAGCATAGCTGGGGGCGAAGCATGTGCCCATTGCTGTCCCCTTGACCTGTTGATATAGGTTCTTGCCAAAAAGAAAAATGTTGTTATGTAAACACCAGCCTAGCATACACACCAACATTTCCGTGTGTCGGTATAGGCTCAGTGGGCGTGAACTCAAATAATACTGCTCCGCCCTAATACCATCTGTATGCGAAATGCTGGTGTAAAGGGAGGAGATGTCTAGTGTCATCATGAGAAAGCCCTCCTCCCATTTGATGTCATAGATCTTTTTGAGAAAGTATCCCGTATCTTTGATGTACGATGAGAGATTTTTTACAGGGTCCTGCATGAAAAAGTCTAAATACTTTAAGGTATTCTCGAACAAACTGCCAATTGCTGATATAATGGGATGGCCCGGTGGGACATTCACATTTTTATGGACTTTAGGTGTGAGATATAGAACTGGTGTTACTGGTAAATCTACCTTCAGGAAATTATGTTCTGCCTGGGAAATAAGCCCTGCAGATTTTGCACTTGCACATAAGCACTTTATGGTAGAAACAGTAAAAATGATATAGCACACACATCCAGGACGAGTTTTAAATTAGCATATTTGTTGACTTCGGGATGTCCTCCCATTACCCAACTAGTTTGAGTTTTTTGCAATATTAAGGGACTGTGTCCTATATGCATGTGCACTTTATAATCATGTAATATCATTAGGCTGAGTAGTAATTGAGCATTATGATCTGTGAGCACTTGCACTTTCCATCAATTATATGGTACGTAAACATGTGTTGAGTATAAGATCAAAAGCTTCCGAGTAAGAATGATGTAAATTATGGTGAAAATGCTAAGAGAATTGATGTGAATATTGTCAAGAAAATGTTTTAGAAAAAATGAGCAAAATGGTAAAAAATTATATAAAGAAAAAATACAAAATGAATTGCAACAAAGAAATAAAAAAAAAAAGCATGGATAGGTAAGCTGAACCATATGAGGAATTGTTATGCGCTTGGGCTAGGAGTATGTTTTCTATGTTAGTTGTATCACGTGACTAACTGCTCTCAACAAAGAACGGAGAGCAATGGTGCTCAGTATGTGAGCAAGGCAGAGGATACTGCCGAAACGAGTAACAGCAAACACTCAATAAAATAGTGCGCAAAACTGTGAATGAGTCCGCTGTGTCGATGTCCGGTTTTGACGGTAAACTGGAGTTTGGAAATGATCTATACATATATATATATATATATATGTATACACACAAGGGGGCTGTGTTGAGGATGTTTGAACAAGCTGCCCGTGCTGTTACCGACATGCCCTCTCGGTCAGGCGCACCGCAGTAACGGGAGAAAGTGGAGTACTGTATGGCATACACACTGCAGCCCCCCCCCAACAATGGAGTCTGAGGAATGCGGCTTTGTGCCCGGTGTTTGCACACACCGGTCAGCATGCCGCTCATTATTGTGTGAATTGGGGAGAGAGGAGAGCAGTATACTGCATAATGGGACACCACCTGTGCTTTAAGGTCAGCCACCGGAAACTTGGGAAGCATGCATACCTGTCTGGCGTACCTGCTGGCCGCAGTCGGGACATTATTAAGTGTCTACACGGGGGTGACTGCACCTCTTGTGTATACGAGGTGCTAGAGGACACTGAGCTATGTGGATCCGCTAGCATTTTACGGAGGGACTTACTGGAAGAGGCAATGATCTGGAATGTCCAAGGGGAGGACTGCAGTTTATGACGCCACCACTCACTGTGCCAATCACTGTTTGGGATAAGGAGTATCTGGTATTACCACATCCGGAATCAGGCACAGGCCACCACTATTTGTCTGGCCCCATTCCAATACATGGTTGTGGCTACAGGAAATACCATTGGGTGAAATAGCAGTCCTCTTTCTATGGCCGCTCAACTCCACCAATGAAAAGATACTGCGCTGGTTTTTAAACCGTCGCGTGAGTCCCTCATTATGTGAACCCACATTGAGGACGGTATACAGGCCGAAATGCAGTTGTGGGTTTCAATTTTAATAAATGTGAGCGGAACAAATTCATGCTTCAGTCTGGTGGTGTGACAAAGTGATTTTGCTGTGAGCCCGAGCTGTGTCGGAGCCCGTCATACTACAAGCGGGCTGTGTTGAGGATATATATATGAGCAAGTCCCTCATGGGATGAAACGCGGCATGGCTGTTGGTGGAGAGAGCGAATAAACTTGGATTTTGCACCAAATTGTGGTCCGTGCTCCGGTGATTTCGAGAGATAGGCGGAGTGTTCTTTGATATATATATATATATATATATATATATATATATATATATATATATATATATATCGCTCCTGTTTCGAAAGAAACACGTTGCACTCACGGGGTCCGTTCAATGTAACTTTATTTGCAAGGACGCGTTTCAGCAATGGGCCTTCTTCCTGCTTGCTTCATAAATCAAACAGCACTTGCGTGATGGTGCTTATAAGTTCAAACCTCGATTTTCATTGGTCACCGCAAATAGTAAGAGAAAGGGGATTGATCACTCACGGGCCAATGTTATTGCCCTCCATCTCCATTTCAAAGTTTTTCGCATCCATAGCGTGCTTTGGAATTTGCAATATCAAAATTACTGTCTGAATGCCATATGTCCTTTTTGCATATTGTACCTTCACATGGGAATTCCGAAGTACACAGTTCATTATTTGGAATACTTCACTGTTTCTCCCATATTTGCTGTATTACGCTGTTGTAGCTGTTTCATTGTCGGGACCCCTCGTCCACCCGTAAGGCTTCACAGCACATAACGCAGGAGTCGGTAGATAGCCGTATCTCCAACAGTCTATATGACTGTCGACAGTGTCGACGTTAGTGCCTGAATTCATCGAGAAGACCGTCAACAGACAGCTTGCCGCCTTCCTCGAGACGAATGGATCCCTCGACCCCTCGCAGTCCGGGTTTCGGGCCAACCACAGCACCGAGACCGCCCTTATCGCAGCCACCGACGACATCAGAACCCTAACCGACAACGGGGAAACAGCTGCCCTCATCCTCCTGGACCTCTCCGCGGCGTTCGACACCGTCTGCCACCGCACCCTAGTGAAGCGCCTCAGCAACATCGGAATCCGAGAGAAAGCACTGGAATGGATCATCTCGTTCCTCGCCGGAAGAACCCAGAGAGTCCACCTCTCCCCGTTCAGATCCGAAGCCACCGAAGTCATCTGCGGCGTTCCACAAGGATCCTCACTCAGCCCGACCCTCTTCAACGTCTACATGAGCCCCCTCGCAGCCATCGCACGCCGACACAACCTCAACATCATCTCCTACGCCGACGACACCCAGCTGATCCTCTCCCTCACCAACGACCCCACCACCGCCAGAGCCAACCTGCACGACGGGATGAGAGACGTCGCCGACTGGATGAGGAACAGCCGCCTTAAACTGAACTCAGACAAGACGGAAGTCCTCATCCTGGGCTCATCACCCTCCGCCTGGGACGACTCCTGGTGGCCCCCGGCCCTGGGCACCGCACCCAAGCCAACGGACCACGCACGCAACCTGGGCTTCATCCTGGACTCCTCCCTGTCGATGACCAGACAAGTCAACGCCGTCTCATCTTCATGCTTCAACACCCTGCGCATGCTCCGCAAGATCTTCAGATGGATCCCCACTGAAACCAGGAAGACCGTCACCCAGGCACTCGTCACCAGCCGACTGGACTATGGGAACACCCTCTACGCCGGAACCACAGCCAAACTTCAAAAGAGACTCCAGCGCATCCAGAACGCCTCCGCACGACTCATCCTGGACATCCCCCTACACAGCCACATCACCGTACACCTGAAAGACCTGCACTGGCTCCCCGTCAGCAAGAGAATCACGTTCAGACTCCTCACCCACGCACACAAGGCCCTCCACGACCTGGGCCCAAAGTACCTCAACGACCGCATGTCCTTCTACACGCCCACACGCCAGCTACGATCAACCAGCCACGCCCTCGCCACCGTACCACGCATCCGCAGAACCACCGCCGGAGGAAGATCCTTCTCCTACCTGGCGGCCAAGACCTGGAACTCCCTCCCCACTCACCTTCGGCGAACCCAGGACCATCTCGCCTTCAGGAAGCAGCTCAAGACCTGGCTGTTCGAGCAGTAACTTACCCCCTCCCCCAGCGCCTTGAGACCCTCCCGGGTGAGTAGCGCGCTCTATAAATGCCGTGATTGATTGATTGATTGAATTCCCTTACAGGCGGTGCAAGGCGCCGTGTATTAAATATGTCGCTCCGTAGTCCACCTTTAGGCGCTGCTGCACTCTTAACGACGGGTGCACACGAACATGGAGGTGGGTCCATGGAATTTTAAACGCTCCTGTTTCGAAAGAAACACGTTGCACTCACGGGGTTCGTTCAATGTAACTTTATTTGCAAGGACACGTTTCGGCAATGGGCCTTCTTCCTGCTTGCTTCATAAATCAAACAGCACTTGCGTGATGGTGCTTATAAGTTCAAACCTCGATTTTCATTGGTCGCCGCAAATAGTAGGAGAAAGGGGATTGATCACTCACGGGCCAATGTTATTGCCCTCCATCTCCATTTCAAAGTTTTTCGCATCCATAGCGTGCTTCAGAATTTGTAATATCAAAATTACTGTCTGAATGCCATATATCCTTTTTGCATATTGTACCTTCACATGGGAATTCTGAAGTACACAGTTCATTATTTGGAATACTTCACTGTTTCTCCCATATTTGCTGTATTACGCTGTTGTAGTTGTTTAGTTGTCGGGACCCCTCGTCCACCCGTAAGGCTTCACAGCACATAATGCAGGAGTCGGTAGATAACCGTATCTCCAACAGTCTATATGACTGTCGACAGCGTCGACGTTAGTGCCCGAATTCCCTTACAGGCAGTGCAAGGCGCCGTGTATTGAATATGTCGCTCCGTTGTCCACCTTAAGGCGCTGCTGCACTCTTAACGACGGGTGCACACGAACATGGAGGTGGGTCCATGGAATTATAAACGCTCCTGTTTCAAAAGAAACACGTTGCACTCACTACATTTGTGACGAACAGGTTTCATATTTATCTGTTCAAAAAAGAGAGTTGTGTTCAGATACGATATTATAACCGCTTTGCTCAGTTTCAGAGTTACACATCCTGCCCTAGTGGGCCTTTGTGAGTGAGCCAGCCATTAAGCTTACAATCTCCTAATCTCGCCCCAGTGGGCATTTCTCAATATTGCGGTATTGTTGCCAACTCTAAGCGATGATCCACTACATTAACAAAAACATACATCAGCCTTCCTCTACTGCTATATGGCTGCCTCCAGATTGCGCTTGATCCTATTTACAAACATTAAAAAAGAGAAGACGAAAAAAATAACAATAAATCCAAATTTCTAGTAAAGTTAAAAATAATAATAAAGAAAAAATGTATTTACATGTTAAAATTCAGTTTGTACAAATCTATTTTGTCGAAAGGAGATCTACAACCAAATATACTTGTTTAATTCATTATTTTCATGGTACTAACCAAAGAATTATGACTCCTGCTCATATCTTACCCAGACAGAGGTGTGTTCTAATTTATTTATCCAAGTTACATTTTAACCCAAATGGATAGCTAACTCCTCACTGGAATTCAACCCCACAGGTGCTAGTGTCTCAAAGTCAATAATATATCTCGATTCTAGAATTCTGAGCTGGCGTTCTCTATCGCCACCTCTCTCCTGTGGTTTAACCGCATCTAAGATTACATAGGTCATTAGCTTGTCATTCTGACCACGCAGTGCTTTAAAATGTCGAGCTACTGGATATGATTCATTCTTATGTCTAATAGCTCGTTTATGTTCCAATATCCTTTTTCCGGCTTTGTGTATAGTGCTTCCGATGTAATACTTTTTACAGGGACAAATCAGACAATATACATAAAACTCCGTATTACAATCAAAGCTCCCTTTGATTGTAAATTCCCTGCTGCTATTGGGTACCTTCACTTTAGTACAATTTTTACTGTTTCTACATGCCTTACATCGCATGCAACATGCAAATCCTTTTAAGTTGTGACTTTGACTCATTATTGTTAGGGATGTCACCAAGTTATGACTTAATTCGTCCCTTAGAGATCTCCCTTTTCTGAAGGTTATACGGGGGATTCATGTACATATTTTTCCAGGACCGCATCCGTTTTTGAAATATGCCAATTACGATTAAGCATCTTTCTAAGTTTATATGCCTGGTTGGAAAATGTAGTTATGAATCTGATCTGCTTTTCAACAATCCCACTCTCAGTCTGCTTAGGATGTAACAAGTTAGATCTCTTTAGTCTATCCACTTTTTCTATGGCAGACTTTATAACCTTCTTATTATATCCTCTTTCGCCAAATCTTTTGCACATTAGTATTTTTTCTGCCATGAATTCTTTATCCGTGCTACTATTTCTTTTAGCCCTGATTAGTTCGCCATATGGGATACTTTGAATAAGACTGTATGGGTGAGCACTAGAAGTATACAGAAGACTATTCCCTGCAGTATTGTTCCTGTGTAATTTAGTTGTCAACAGGTTTCCCTGTACAGAAACCTCCACATCTAGAAAAATAATATTAGTTTTACTAATATGCGATGTGAGTTGTAAATTCAAGTTGTTTGCATTTAATGACGATATAAAAGTTGTTGCAGATTGTTCATCTCCTTTCCATATTAAAAAAATAACGTCAATAAACCGAGTCCACATCACAATTTTTTCCCCATACATGTCACAGCAGCCGGTCACCTGCTCCTCCCACCAGCCCATGAAAAGATTTGCATAGCTGGGGGCGAAGCAGGTGCCCATTGCCGTCCCTTGTGTCTGCTTATATATATTTTGATCAAAGTAAAAGAAGTTATTAGTCAGACAATACCATATCATATCAATTAACATTTCAGTATGGAAAAGTAATTATATTAATCTAGCACGAAGAAAGTGGCGAATGGCCTGGATCCCCAGGTCATGTCTGATTGAAGTGTAAAGACTTGTCACATCTAATGTAATTAGTAGGTAATCTGCATGGTCAGAATGACAAGCCAATGACCTATGTAATCTTAGATGTGGTTAAACCACAGGAGAGAGGTGGCGATGGAGAACGCCAACTCAGAATTCTAGAATCGAGATATATTATTGACTTTGAGACACTAGCACCTGTGGGGTTGAATTCCAGTGAGGAGTTAGCTATCCATTTGGGTTAAAATGTAACTTGGATAAACAAATTAGAACACACCTCTGTCTGGGTAAGATATGAGCAGGAGTCATCATTCTTTGGTTAGTACCATGAAAATAATGAATTAAACAAGTATATTTGGTACTAGATCTCCTTTCGACAAAATAGATTTGTACAAACTGAATTTTAACATGTAAATAAATTTGTTCTTTATTATTATTTTGAACTTTACTAGAAATTTGGATTTATTGTTATTCTTTTCTTCTTCTCTTTTTTTTATGTTTGTAAATAGGATCAAGCGCAATCTGGAGGCAGCCATATAGCAGTAGAGGAAGGCTGATGTATGTTTTTGTTAATGTAGTGGATCATCACTTAGAGTTGGCAACAATACCGCAATATTGAGAAATGCCCACTGGGGCGAGATTAGGAGATTGTAAGCTTAATGGCTGGCTCACTCACAAAGGCCCACTAGGGCAGGATGTGTAACTCTGAAACTGAGCAAAGCGGTTATAATATTGTATCTGAACACAACTCTCTTTTTTGAACAGATAAATATGAAACCTGTTCGTCACAAATGTAGATATCACGTTTTGTGCCAAAGGATTTTATCTAAGATGTACATTTCATAAGAAATAATCAACTATACACATTGTAAGAAAGGAATTCACATTTACACTTTAATGGAAAACTGGAGGCAGCCTTGCCAATGTATGTATAACCATTACAAAATGGCGCTCATGAATTTGAATTTTAAGTGCCCAGTAATGCGCTTGTCCTTTTTCACTGTTTAGCAATTATTGTATGTAAAACGGAAGTAAAGAAACACTTGCCATACCGTGAGCAAGCCGAAAGGTGAAACGTGTTGGTAGAGGGCTGTTTTCTGCAATAAAGTAAATTCAGCTTCCTGGAGTGTCCTGGATTTTTCTTAACAAGATATATATATATATATTCACTGAAAAAACCATTGGTTTCAGGGACGTTATAGTTATAAATTAGCATTTAAAAAACCTTAAAAATTCACTGGAAAAAACATAGGTTTTAGAGACATTATAGTTAGAAATTAGCATTTAAAAAACCTTAGAAATTCACTGAAAAAAACACAGGTTTCAGGGACGTTATAGTTAGTTGGACATTTCACTCTTATAAAACCAGAGAAATTCGGCTGTTATAGTTAGTTGAGCTAACTATAACTCGCGCCCCAGCAATGCACTGCTGATGACGTCACATATTACATCATTCATGACATGGTCAGTGACATCACTGTTGACATCACTGATGACATCTCAAATGACATCACTGATGACATTATCCATGTGATAATCTGATGCACCTCCTCACACCCTAATATAACCTTTGAAACACCCACTCTAAAATACAGACTACCATTCTCGAAACCATAGACACACCAATGCCAGTTACTACATACCCACTCACTGATTCCTAGGTCTACACACACATCCACTCATTCACCCATACAATCACTATACATGCAGTCACTCATCAATACAGCACTATCATATGCACTCATAGTCCAACTAACTATAACGTCCCTGAAACCTGTGGTTTTTTCTGTGAATTTACAAGGTTTTTTAAATGCTAATTTCTATCTATAATGTCCCTGAAACCTATGTTTTTTTCAGTGAATTTCTAAGGTTTTTTAATTGCTAATTTCTAACTATAACATCCCTGAAACATATGGTTTTTTCAGTGAATTTGAAAGGTTTTTAAATGCTAATTTCAAACTATAACGTCCCTGAAACCTATGTTTTTTTCAGTGAATTTCAAAGGTTTTTTAAATGCTAATTTTTAACTATAACGTCCCTGAAACCTGTGTTTTCTTCAGTGAATTTTTAAGGTTTTTTAAATGCTAATTTCAAATTATAACGTCCCTAAAACCTATGGTTTTTTCAGTGAATTTTAAAGGTTTTTTAAATGCTAATTTCTAATTATAATGTCCAAAAAATACTTTTTCAAAATTTTTAAAGTTTTATAAAAATAATATGATGTTTTCTCCTTTCTAAAATATGCTTTTACCTTTTTTTTATTTTTAAAAAGTGGATTCGCGTACCGATCGTGTACCAATCACGGTGGTTGCGCGACTCCAAGAATTTTGCCGCCATATTGGTTAAGTCGTGTACGATGTGCGTTCGGTATGCAATGGGTGCGCGGTTCTCGGCCCCGCGTAACGTCACGTACATATTTCTGGGGGTCACGCCAGGTACGCGAATCCATCCAAATCTTTAAGTTTTAAAAGTATATGTATATACATTTATTATATATGTTATACAAAGAGATTATTTAACATAATTGTAAATATCAAATATTTGTAACTGCAATAAAGATATATTATTGTTACATATATTTTCCCGGGTGCGCGAACCCATGTGACTTCAAAAGAAAGCATTTCATTGGTTAAGAAGCTTTTTATTCTAGAAGTTACAGCACCCCACCCAAATTTCTCATTCCTCCAACAACATTGCCAGGAGACACACCTTTTGTGTTTACTGCTCTTGTTGCTTTTTTTTGGTGTTTTTTTTGGTAAAAACGAGGAGAATGGCATCTTCAAATCCACGAGATGACATCCTTGGTGAAGAAGATGACTTGGAGGAACCAAGAAAAAAAAGAAAGGAGAGTATCGTCTGGGCCTTCTTTACCTTTCCACCTGGAGAAAAGAAGGTCAACGTGAGAAAGGTGACCTGCGCTGTTTGTGATCGAATTATATCTCGGGGCTCCGAGTAAAAATACTCGTGCAGTACTTCTTTGATGTTGAAGCACCTCCAAACCATGCACCCTCATCGGCTAGCACAAGAACAACAACGACGAGAGCTGGAACAACAAGCCCAGCAAGGTGATCACAACGCAGGACCTAACACCTCAGCCGGTACATTAAATTGAAGCAGAGGACCTGATATTAGACCAGAGTTTGCTGGTCTTGAACAACGATGTATCAAATGCAAGCAACTTATTTGCTATGGTGAGCAGTCAGTTGACGCAATTGTTTTCGCAGCAAAAAGCCACCATTGTTAATTTCTTTTTTTGCAATGAATTTTTAATTGCAAAAGGTTAGACAAAAGTTTTCTCTGTTTATTCTGTTGTTTGTTCACTTTTTAAAAAAAACACCAAAAAATACAAAAAGAGTTAAAAAACACAAAACAATTATAAAACAAAAAGAAGCAAAAAATGGTTCTTGTTAGAACCGCCTATTTGGTTAAAAAAAGAAAAATTTCTATGTTTTGTATGAATTGCGGCAAGTGTAATATATGGAAAAGTACATGGGTAGTGCATGTGTGATTGCATGAGTGCATCTGTAGTACCTGCGTAATTGGAGAAGTGCATGGGTAGTGTTTGGGTTATTGCATGAGTGCAGGGATAATATCTGGGTGATTGAAGGAGTGCATGGGTAATGCCTGGGTGCATGGAAGAGTGCATGGGTAGCACCTGAGCGCATGTAGGACTGCATGGGTAGTTCCTGGGTGATTGGAGGAGTGCATGAGTAGTACCTGTGTGATTGCATGTGTTCAGGGGTAGTGCCTGGGTGATTGGAGGAGTGCATAGGTAGTGTCTGGGTTATTGCATGAGTGCATAGGTTGTGCTTGGGTGATTGCATGAGTGCAGGGGTAGTGCCTGGGTGATTGGAGGAGTACATATGTAGTGCCTGAGTGATTGAAGGAGTGCATGGGTAATGCCTGGGTGATTGTATGAGTGCAGGGGTAATGGCTGGGTGATTGGAGGGGTGCATGGGTAATGTCTGGGTAATTGGACGAGTGCATGGGTACTACCTGAGTGATTGAAGGAGTGCATGGGTAATGCTTGAGTGATTGCATGAGTGCAGGGGTAATGTTTGGTGATTGGAGGAGTGCATGGGTAATGCCTGGGTGCATGGAAGAGTGCATGGGTAGGACCTGGGTGCATGGAGGAGTGCATGGGTAGTTTCTGGGTGATTGGAGGAGTGCATAAGAAGTACCTGGGTGATTGCATGAGTGTACGGGTAGTGTCTGGATGATTGGAAGACTGCATGGGTAGTGCTTGAGTGATTGCATAAGTGCAGCAGAAGTGCGTGAGTGCATGTAGGAGTGCATGGGTAGTGCCTGAGTGATTGCATGAGTGCATGGGTAGTGCCTGGGTGATTGGAGGAGTGCATGGGTAGTGCTTGGGTTATTGCATGAGTGCATAGGTAGTGCCTGGGTGATTGCATGAGTGCATAGGTAGTGCTTGGGTACTGGCTGGATGATTGGAGGAGTGCATGAGTAATGCCTAGCTGCATCGAGGAGTGCATCAGTAGTGCCTGTGTGATTGCATGAGTGCATAGGTAGTGTCTGCATGTTTTTATAAGTGTATGGGTACTGCTTGAGTGATTGAAGGACTGCATGGGTAATGCCTGGGTAATTGCATAAGTGCAGGGGTAATGTGTGGGTCATTGGAGGAGTGGATAGGTAATGCCTAATTGATTGTATGAGTGCAGGGGTAATGTCTGGGTCATTGAAAGAGTGGATAGGTAATGCCTAAGTGATTGCACGAGTGCATGGGTAATGTGTAGTTAATTGAAGGAGTGCATGAAAAATGTGTGACTGATTGCATGAGTGCAAAAGTAATGTCTGTGTCATTGCATGACTGTACTGGTAGTGTCTGGGTGATTGCAAAAGTGTATAAGTAGTGTCTGGGTGATTTTTTTTAAGTGCATGAGTACTGGCTGGATGATGGAGGAGTGCATGGGAAATGCCTAGGTGCAACAAAGAGTGCATCAGTAGTGCCTGTGTGATTGCATGAATGCATAGATAGTGTCTGCATATTGTTATGTGTATGAATACTGCCTAGGTAAGTATATGAGTACAGCGCTACTGCCTGGGTTATTGGAAGACTGCAAGGGTAGTGAGTGGGTGATTGGAGGAGTGCGTGGATACTGCCTGGATGACTGAAGGAGAGCAAGGGTAGTGCCTGGGTTATTCCATGAGTGCATAGGTAGTGCCTGGGTGATTGCATGATTGCAGGGGTAGTGCCTGGATGATTGGAAGACTGCATGGGTAGTGCTTGGATGACTGAAGGAGTGCAAGGGTAGTGCCTGGGTTATTCCATGAGTGCATAGGTAGTGCCTGGTTGATTGCATGACTGCAGGGTTAGTGCCTGAGTGATTGAAGGAGTGCATGGGTAATGCCTGTGTGATTGCATGAGTGCAGGGGTAATGTCTGGGTAATTGAAGGAGTGCATGGGTAATGCCTGGGTGCATGGAAGAGTGCATGGGTAGTGCCTGGGTACATGTAGGACTGCATGGGTAGTTCCTGGGTGATTGGAGGAGTGCATGAGTAGTACCAGGGTGATTTTTATAAATGCACAGGTACTGCCTGAGTGATTGAAGGAGTGCATGGGTAACGCCTGGGTGATTGCATGAGTGCAGGGGTAATGTCAGGGTCATTGGAGGAGTGCATGTCTAATGCCTAAGTGATTGCATGAGTGCAGGGGTAATGTCTGTGGCATTACAGGATTGCATGGCTTATACCTAAGTGATTGCATGAGTGCAGGCATAATGTCTGGGGGATTAGAGGAATGCATAGTTAATACCTTGGTAATTTCATGAGTGTAGGGGTAATGTCTTGCTGATTGCAAGAGTGTAGGGGTAGGGCCTGGGTGATTGGAGGAGTGCATAGGTAGTGCCTGAGTGATGTTAAAACTTGAAGGGTTCTGGCTGGGTGATTGGAGGAGTACAGGAGTAGTACCTGGGTGATTGGGGGACTGTATAAATAGAGCTTCAGTGCTTTTATAAGTATATGTGTACTGCCTGAATGAATAGAGCATTGTATAGATACTGCCTGGATGATTGAAAGAGTGCAAGGGTAGTGTCTAGGTCATTGCATCAGTGCAGGGATAATGTTTAGGGTATTGGAGAAGTGTATAGGTACTACCTGAGTGATTGGAAGAGTGTACAGATAATTTCTAGCTGATTGCATGAGTTTACAGATAGTACCTGGGTGATTGGAAGAGTACACAGGTAGTGTCTGGGTGATCTTATAACTGTATGGATACAGGATAGGTGATTGGAGAAATGCATGGATAGTGCATGGGTGATGGCAGGAGTGTGGGAATAGTGACTAATGGTATAATCAGTGCATGGGTGGTGTTTGAAAAAATGGATGACTGCAATAAAAGTGACTGTAAACATTACTTCATATTATTATGCTTATTACATTATTTCATCTTACCTTCTTTATTAAAGTAGATGCCAAACTCAGTGAAACTATTTTACAATTGTTTTATTGTAAACTGAATTTAAAATCTTTTCAAGCTTTAGTAGTACTTTCTGTAAAAAAAGAAGAAAAACTGTTATTGCATATAATATTATAGTTTTAAGAACACAACATAATTTTAGAATTACATAACATATTCAGTTTCCCTTTTTGCTGTTCTCAGATTCTACTGAATTTCACCATTCACAGTGATTTCAATGTAGATCATCATATAACAGCTGGGAAAAAAATACAATCAATGAGATTGTAAAAAAACAAATCTGCGTTGAAAATATTTACAAGTTCAACTATCTGTTTACCTATCTACAGTTTCTAAATTATATTCTTCAACTACAATAAATCATTTATTTCTCTGAAGTACATTTCTGAAATATACATTCTCATTTACATCGCGTATAATATAAAGATCAAATATATAAACTATTTCTTTCAAACACAATTTTGAAAATACAATAACAATTAGCTCAAACAATAATCCAAACTGTAATTCTTCACATCTTCCCACTAGGCCTAATAATGTTTCCAAATCAATTTCCTTTGAAAATATCCAAAATAAACTCATTAATTTGTGTTTACATCTTCCCAATAGGCCGAATGATATTTTCAAAACTTTGGCATCAAAAATATCAGATATGAATCTGGTAATTCGAAAGGCAACCTACATTTGAATTCCAAATGGGCATCATTGCAATGTGTCCACCCTTTATTGCATTTTAAATGCACAGTATAGTGTCCAGCTTTAAAAGTTCTTCCTGAAATTGATAGTTGACTTGCCACAAACTTTTTTATTTTCGTTTCCAATTTTCTTCCATTTGCTCTTCAACGTTGTAGCATTAAAATGACATATTTTCCAAATCTTTCTATATATAACGTGACAACATTTCTGATTTACAATGAGAGCATTTCATATCTTGATTAGCTATTTTTACTTATTTGTTAAAAGACACTGATTTGCAATCTGGTATTGTCAAATATATGAATTGTTCAGTGTCTATTTCAGTGTTTTAAGAAAATGAACACTCTTCACATTTATGATCCCATCTGTAACTTAGTGCAAACAAATTTTCAATTTCTATTCCTTCATCTTCCAATACTGCAAGCATAAACATACGAAATTCTTGTGCATCTTGTTGTATATTGAGTGTAAATTGCAAAGAACCAGTACATATATCCAAAAGATGCCGAATGCCGGAAGCAGTATGGATTTTAGTTCTATCAGTTACCAACTTTTGAAAAATATAATGTAATAAAGAACAGAATCTTTTTCTCGATTTTCCATAATTTCATGATGAAGATCTTGTAGATAAAAGACAACATTCACCATTACATTAGCATAGCAGTTGATACCTGAACTATTTTCTAACTGGTATCCTACAAAACCATCAACAGTGTCCATTTTCATTTTCTTTGCAGCTTCATCATTCTCTTGAATTGTTTTCTTTTTTTTACTCTCACTAGAATGTTTATCATATATCCGTTTTGGACATACTACACGTTTCTCATATATGGGAAATTCACCTAAGTTAGGAGCATAAAGTCTTCTTAACCGATTAAATTCTTTTACACAATTTGCATCAGCAC
Source organism: Calotriton arnoldi (assembly GCA_963921515.1). Taxonomy (NCBI): domain Eukaryota; kingdom Metazoa; phylum Chordata; class Amphibia; order Caudata; family Salamandridae; genus Calotriton; species Calotriton arnoldi. The sequence continues at coordinate 101,598 of CAWUFW010001700.1, read as the reverse complement.
TAATCTTTTTCTCATCAAAATCAATCAAATACAAACCAGATAATGTTCTTACTCGAGACAATGCAATGTATGCCATGCCCTCTTTAAACACTGTACTTCCAATATTTACCAAAGCACTGCCTACACTTAAACCTTGAGATTTATGAATGGTCACTGCATATGCTAAAGAAAGAGGAAACTGTTTTCTACGAACATACAAGTCTTTTACAAACAAAAAACGAACAGCACAATGTCCAATCTGTTTTACCTCTTCAATCTGATCAACTTTAATCTTCAAAAATTCAATTCCACCTCTGTTCTGATAATTAACAAAATCAACAACTTTCCCATCGCTCCATTTACTAAACCTTTTTCTACATCCAAATTACGTCGTAAAATTACCCGACAGTTTTCCCATACATATAAAGTCTTTTCTAAACCAGCAGTCTTATATACAGACTTCTCAAAAGAATCCAATTTTGACTGTAATTTCTCTGAGAGAAGAATAGTAACTCCTTCGTGTTCCATTTTATCAATGGCTTCCATTTTCACTATTGGTTGTTTTTCCAGTTTCAAAAGATCTTCATTGAATGAAGAACACTCTTGCAGTGTTGGCATTAGGCAAACTATAGACTTCTTTTCTCCAATGTATTTGTATATTATTTCAGGTGCAATGTTTTCATTTGGAAACAAGTTCGTTAGTACGCGTTTGCTGACAGTTGCTTTTTGTCCAGCCACACAGCCACCCAGGACACTTTGAGGAGGACTCGCTCTCCCAGAAGTCCCCGGGAGCGAGGGAGGAGTCTGCCATCACGCCCGCGCCGCACGCGCTGAAAAGCGTCTGTTGCCTCCCGTGGTGCGGGACGCGTTTGCTGACAGTTGCTTCTTGTCCAGCCACACAGCCACCCAGGACACCTTGAGGAGGACTCGCTCTCCCAGAACTGCCCGGGAGCGAGGGAGGAGTCTGCCATCACGCCCGCGCCGCACTCGCTGAAAAGTGCCTGTTGCCTCCCGTGACGCGGGATGCGTTTGCTGACAGTTGCTTTTTGTCCAGCCACACAGCCACCCAGGACACCTTGAGGAGGACTCGCTCTCTCAGAACTGCCCGGGAGCGAGGGAGGAGTCTGCCATCACGCCCGTGCCGCACGTGCTAAAAAGCGCCTGTTGCCTCCCGTGGCACGGGACGCGCCCGGGCAAAGCCCGGGCCAGGGCCGGCCCGTCATAGCCCGGAAGAGGCTGGGCTGGGCCCCCTCTCTTGGCTTGGTGTTCGGCGGATTGGACTTCTGCGCAGGCCTGGTACACAAGGATTGTGAAAGGGCCCTAAGGATATTCCAGACTGCTACCAGACGTGAAAGTTGTGAGGTAGGAGATCCTCTTGTGTACTGTTCGCTCGAAGCAGGAGCAGCATGGTTGTGACTGAATACTTAGCTGCTGATCCTGATCCTTTTCACTATTCCCTCTGGTACTGCAAGTTGGTTTTTTAAGTTGGGTAGATGGGAAGACGCAAAGGTGCGGCACTGGTTCCTTTGGGTCCCTCGGGTTCTCCATACACCACGATGGACGCATTTTTAACGTGGGCAGCAGGGATCATTGAGAGAGAAATCGAACTGTTGTCCCATCAGCTCTCCTGCTCGCCTATACCTCGCCTTGCCTCTAGCCCTCCAGGTGCAGTGGGGGTTAGTACCTTGCACCGCGCCCTGTAAGCAATCCTGCAACCGGAACTCCGTCTGGTCAAACTAGTTCATTGGTTTCGGGGGACGTGACCGAGGGAGATCAGCGAGAGAGATCGCATGGGCCAGAGGTAGCTAGAACCAGCTCTATCAGCCTTGCCCCAATAGCACCAACCATTATACAGGGTGAGGGTAGCTCGGTTATTCCAGGGATATCAAAAGCGGGAGGGAAAACGGGGGTAAAAAGGAAAGGTCCAGCTACAGGTACAAAAGCCAAACGTCCAAGGGAAGAAGGGAATGGACATTGTGTGAGCAAACACACCCCACTAACCAAGGTGGATTTGGAAGCTTTAATGGAAGTCTGGATGGGCTCACTAATGTTTAAAATCGAGTGTAAATTAGATCCCATTAGAATTTAGGACACCTTTAGATGCAATTGAGCAGGAGTTAATGGAGATCAACCGATGGAGGCTAGAAGGGGGTCTGGTTCCTCGAGGGGGGATCCCCTCCGGTCATGGTACAGTTGCCACCCTATCTGAAGAGCGGGGGTCAGCTGGCCCGAGTGGACTTCAGTCTTTGGTTGCACCAGTGAACAATAGTAATATCGTCTCTACACAGGTCACCAAGATCCCAAAAGATGGAGAAGGGGTGTCAAAGTCACAGTGCCTTACAGCCCGTCCCAGCCCAGTTAATCCTCCAGTAGGAATAGCTGTAAGAGGTGGGGATGGCTGCTCAGATTCCATTGTACCAGACCCTAAGGGGGCGAATCCACAGCTGTGGCTTCCAATGATACATCTCCCCCCGGAATCTCTTCCTTATGTGGTGGTTCTTGGCAACGTCCCACCACTCCCCCTAGGTGCTGTTGAGGAATTCGACCAGCTCAAGAATAAGGTTTTGCATTGGTTGGATCGGAATACAACTCTTGGTCTAAGGGTGGAGAAACACAACATCATGGTGCGTAGAGTCTCATGGGTGGGTAGGTCAATCAAATCCTGGGCAGGGGATTGCGTAATCTTTAATTTCAACAGACCCCACTTAGCAGAGAGAATCTTACACTCGGTGTCCCGGAACAATTGGGGGGGTCCAGCTTCAACCATAATGCCTTTCCACCTAGGTTACTTCTACAGCCTTCCCCCCGACACCCCAAGGACTAACTGGGTGGGTATCCGGAAATATCCTATCAATTCAGGTCGTCCAGAACAGGTTCGACGGGCTCGACAGCTGGTAACCCAAGACATTCCTACCTGTAACCCCTTTGCTTCCTTGGAATCAATGGACGCTTGCGATTGACTCACGGTCGACAAGCCAGTAGAGTCAGTACCCCTACAAGAAGTTATCGCGGTGCCTCCCCCAGTTGGGGCGGATCAAGCTAAAACCTGCAAATTTATCTCTTGGAATATAGCTGGGCTGGCAAACAAGATAACTGACCCCGGATGGATCACTTTTATTAAAGAATTTAGCATTATTTGTCTACAGGAGACGTGGGCTACATCGAACACTTTCTTCCTCGAGGGTTTTAAGACCTTTTTGTTCCAGCTACCGCTTCACAGATAGGTAGACCGAAGGGGGTCTGTTAATATATGTTTCTTTGGACATTCCATGCCGATTGAAGGAAATACCCACCGATAATGTTTGCTTGCAGGCCATTTCATTTTCTCAAGCGTAGACAAATATGGTGTTGTTAAATTTTTACAACGCTAATGTTGGGCATCAAACTCTTTGTAATATCACTAGACTGGGTACTTTCTTAAGGAATCTGGACACAAAGGGTTCCCTGACTGTCCACCTTGTGATTTCAGGAGATTTTAACATCCATTATGTGGGGATCCAGATGTAGGCTTTAAATCCAGGATGGGATGCCCACGGTTAGCGGGGTTGCATGTTGAACACACCGCCCAGGGAGACAGTCTTAATGCACTAGCTGACCAGTTTGACTTAACTATGTCAAGGACCAGGGTGGCCCACAGTAGGAAGTACTTACTCCCGACTTTCACTGGAAGGGGGTGTTCAACTCTAATAGATTATATCTCTATCTCTAGCCCCTTTTTCCAATTCCTTTTGGATTTTTCGGTTGAGGATAGCATCTATAGCGACCATAACCCGCTGTGCATCTCGACCACCTGGCCCAAGGTAGGGAAATCCCCCAGCGTTGTCCCTACTGGCACACTTAGGGTAGCAGATCAGGGCAGAAGGCTTAGGTGGGTGCAGATATCCCTGGACTTTTCTTTATGAGACCCTTATGGTAAAATGCAAGAGGGAAATTGATATCTGTACAACTGGACGTGGGGAGGCAGATGCTGCGTTGGAGGCATTCTCGACCGTCTCACGTACAATTGGACTCCTTCTTGAGGCCCCACCCACGTCCCGGAAGGGACGCGCCATGAGCTGGTTTGATCATGGCTGCTCAAGGGCAGCTAGGAATTTGAGGACGGCATTGAGTACCCTTCCAAGGAATCCCGCTGCGATAAGGGTGTGTCGAGGGATATACAAAACTGAAATAGCAAGGCGGAAGAATGAGCTAAAAGAAGAGGCTTGAAGCAACCTTAATGAGGCCTGTCGCCAGAAAAATAGTACCCAGTTTTGGAGTATTGTCAACTGCCTTTCTGTCAGGGGAAAACTCTCAGCCCCTAGTTGCACATATTACAGAAGAGGAGTGGGTCTGTCATTTTCAGGAAATGTTCTGCCAGCAAGCAGACATACAGCAATTTGGAGTGGGAGGGAAGTCGTCCCTTCTTATTACAGCAGAAGAAGTCAGTAAAGGCATAGCTGGGCTGTCCAAGAACAAAGCACCTGGCCCTGATGGCATCCCTCCGGACCTTTTTTTATCTAAACCCCAACTATGGGTGCCAATCCTCACTACGGTTATTAATGCTGCTATTAGCAAGGAATTGCCTAGCACTTGGTCCCTATCGACCATAGTTCCGGTTTTTAAGAAAGGAAATAGAGATAGCACCCTATGCTATAGGCCCATATCCCTTTTGGATTCATGTGTCAAGTTGTTGGGACAGGTCCTGTTGGAAAGGCTGTCCACATGGGCCGTTGCTAACAATATCTTGACAGATACACAATATGGCTTTCGCCCAGGGAGGTCCACAATCGACCAATGCCTGAACCTGTATATGATCGTCAGTAAATACACAGTTGCTCGTATCAGGGAGGATATATCTTGCATTTATGGACTTGTCATCCGCATTCGATTGTGTTAACCGGAATAAGTTATGGGAGTGTTTACAGTGCATAGGTGTGGACAAAGAGATCGTCCTTTTCCTCCGAGAGCTACACAGGGACACTAAAGCTGTGGTACGGTTTATGAAAGAGGGTCAGGTTACTCAGCAATTCCCTATCCAGAGAGGGGTGCGCTAGGGCTATATCCTGGCCCCTTTTTTATTTAATCTTTATATTAATGATTTGGAGAAGGCCCTGACCGTTACCCAGGTAGATGCCCCACATGTGGGTCGGCGTGGTCTGCCAGTACTATTGTACGCAGACGACGCCGTCCTCATGTCTAGGACAGCGAGAGGACTGCAAACCCTCCTCAATTCCTTTGTTAAATTTATGGAGGACCGGGACCTGTTAGTCAACAACTCCAAATCCTATGTGATGGAGGTGGGTCCGGGTACAGGGAAGTCCTTTAATTTTAAGGTGGGGTCCACATCGGTTCCCAAAACCGGGGCTTTTTCATATCTGGGGGTCACGTTGGATGCAAAACTAAATTGGGGCCCTCTAAGAAGAAAGAAGAGAGGGGACTTTTTAAGAGCCAATGCGGCAATTTTAACTTTGCCTCCCGGTTGGGCAGAAAACCAATAGGTGTAATATTAGAGATATATAGAGCTAAGTGCCTAGCGCAGGTATCATATGGCAGTGAAATCTGGGGTTACTCCAAGGCCGAAGAGTTACAAAGAATTGAAAATAGATTATTAAGACGACTACTATGTGTGCCTCAGGGAACCCCTACCTTTTTAGCACACGAAGAATTGGGTATGCCCTACCTGTCAGACCTATTGTCGTCTCGCCCTTTACTCTACTGGCTTAAAGTGTGGGGGAATAAGGGGACCTTGTTACACAGAGATATCATAAAGGACTGCATGGCTCTTGATAACGCACAACGTATTCCCTGGTTAAAATACATTGGGGATGGGTTCAGGACCCTTGGGAGGGCTGAACTCTATAGTGACCCGGAATCCACCACCAGGAAAGATTGGGCTTGGGCTAAGGAGTACTTTTTTAGCTTGCAGGCAGTAAAAAGGGAGGAGTTAGAACTAATGAAGCCCAGCGTACGGAGATACATTATCTTAAAAACAGTACAATCAACGGAACCGTATCTCCTTGGGCTCCCAAATACGTATGATCGATTTTTATTGACAAGGTTCCATTTCGATTTATTTTATCTTCTCCTTGCCCACCCCTGAGGGTGCAACAAAGGTCAGACCTTGCCTTTATGCGGTTGCAACAGTAGGTCCCCGCAGGACATGATCCATTTTATAATGTTTTGCAGTTTTTATGAGGTACCGAGGAAGACTTTTATAATCCCACTTTTAAAATCCCTAAACTTTACTCTGGTACATCCTGCTTTTACATTTTTAGCTTTACTTTTAGGGTCCACTTTATGGCATGTCCTCAGCTTTTTAAAGGCGGCAGTTAGGCTTAGATCGAGTTGTGATTAGAATTTTATGCCCATTTGGCTGCTAGATCCTTTTTTATTCTGTTATCTTATAACATCTGTGAGATATTGTATGCTTTCTTCTGGATGCTTACATTAATTGTTCAGGGCTCTTCGTTCCTTTTTATATCTGTCTGTATTGTTTTAAGTGTAACTTTTATGGTTTTTATTTGAAAAGCCGAATAAAGTTTATGATGATGATGAAGTTCGTTAGTAGCTGACTTTGTAAAGCTTCTTTACCATGTTTTGTCAAAACACCAATTCTTATATCTTGAAGAATGTTTCCATAATGTTCATCACTTGCTTGTCGCATATTCTTAATTAGTTCTTTATATTCAAAATGAGACCAAATGTTTACATTTCCAATACTTCCCAAAGATTTCCTAGTGTCTTCATGGACAAGAGTTTTAAAAACTGTTTGTCCTTTCACAGGAGTAAGTTGTAGTAGATCGCCGAATACAATTACATGTTTTCCTCCAAATAAAACATCATAATCTGTTTTTAAAATCTGTTGCATTCTTAAATGTACAAAGGCAAGTATTAAGTTTGAGACTATGCTCACCTCATCAATGATCAGAAGTTTCATTTTCTTTAGTACTCTTGAGACTTCATAACAAGCTTCTCCAGATAGCTTGTGATATCCCAACTTATTTTCATGTTCAACTGGTAGCATGAGTAAACGATGTAATGTAATCCCTTTAATGTTGTGTGCTGCTAACCCAGTTGGAGCGGTTACAACACAAGATAAATGTGATTCAGTGGTTTTCTGTAGATAACTGGTCATAACTTTAATTAATAAACTTTTTCCTGTTTCAGCTTGACCACTGATATACATTCGAATAGGTTTAAATGATGTGCAGTTGCATTCTTTTTTTCATGCAGTAAACCATGCTGTATCTGTTGTGTCACTTGCTGATATATTTCTTTTTGTTAAAAATGTAGTTGTTCTTCCAAGTTTCCCAACTCAATAATATCTTGTTGTGCTTGCTGCATTGCCATTTCTACTTCATTCATGCCTATTGCTGCTTCATTTTCAAGAATTGGTTATCCTAATGGATCTTGACTTAGAGGAGCAGAACTTTGATTATCTTGAGAACTGTCTCTAGCTATTTCAGCTGCAATAATAGTTTCTTGTTCAATCTCTTCATTTAACATTTGTAGATAATTTAGAAAAATTGTGCATTGAATACTATCTTTACATGCATTAAAAGAATCTTCATAGCAGTCAAAATCTTCAAGTAATTCCATTTCACTACGCCAAGGCTTGAAAAGTTGCAGAAGTGCTAAATAGAAAATGTCCCTTTTATCTGGAGTTTCGCAACTGATTTTCCTGTGGTTAATAAGATTTCCTTTGGCATGTTTTACCAAACAGCCTTCACATGCAAATATTGCATATTGTTCTTCATTTATATTTTCTGTAACATTTCTCTTAAAGCTGTAATGTTGCAGTACTTCATAGAGACATATGTTTTCCAGATGTGGACTTCTTTTAGGATAGTACGTATACAACATATTAATTTTAACAATATCTGTACTTTCTGGTTCATTCAATGCTAAGTATTCAATTTCTTGTACAGATTTCAATACTCGATTTCATATTGCAGCAAGACCTAGACTTACCCAAATGATTCCTCTTGACTTTGAATATAAACTTGCAGAGGTCAACCGATCCGAACATTCATAGGATCCAATCTCTCAATGGGAAAGCATCTTCAAACTAAAGCTGTACAATTTGTTACTAAGGGGCACATTACGATACCCGGCGTAAAAAAATCCGCCAGGCATGGAAGCGGCAAAAATCCGCCCGCACACATCGCCTGAACACCGACCACGCCATTATGAGTACACAAACTGAAAACCGCCATCGGCGGAAAAATCATACAAAATACCGCCCGCCATCATCCGAGTCGGAGTCAAACCGCCCGCCACGGACGGAAACACGCACAACAACACAAAACCGCCCGCCCACACGGCCGACACACCGCACGTGAAATTTCGATCGCACCGCCATGAGCGCGGAAAAACAACAAATATACCGCCCGCTAGCGCAAACAACGCCGATGAGAATCGACACGGCAGAAGCCATGGCGCCCACGTACCTGCACAGAAACCATCCGCACACAACATGGCCAACAAGTCCACACAGCAAGGCACGCACAAATACACAAGCACAGTACACATCCCGAAAACACCCCCCGGACAAACAAAAAATACAAAGGCCAGAACCCCAGACACAACACACCTGAAAACAACAGACCATGAGGACACACCCACATAGGTGAGTACAAAAGCAGCACTCCCACAGACCACAACCCCTTGCTACATTGCAAACCAGAGAGGAGAGGAGAGGACACAGTGACACAGCAAGGACAGCAGCACACCACAGAAACGCACACATCACAACCACCACCACCACCAAACACCGGCACCACAAACCCCTGCACATTACACAACACACACCGCACCAGCACCACAAACACCATGGCACCACAAAGAATGCCCAAGTTCACGCCCATGGAGCTGACGGTCATGGTCGACGAGATCATCAAGGTGTACCCACAAATCTATGGGAACATGGTCCAGCACACACCACTAGCCACCAGAAACAGAATGTGGACCCGGATCGTAGACCAGGTCAATGCAGTCGGGACCCTGCCCAGGAACAGAACCGAGATAAACAAACGTTGGAATGACGTAAAGAGCCTGGTCAAGAAGAAGGAGGGCAAAAACAGAGAGCTGGCTGCCGTCACTGGCGGAGGGAATCCCGCGCTCTTTAAGACCTTCAAAGCGTGGGAGGAGAAGGTGCGAGTCGTAATACATCCGGAGATCCTCGCCGGATTAGCAGGGGGAGTGGAGGCTGGTAAGTACAAACTAATGTATACCAGCACACCGCTATGTACACACATGCGCAACCACCATGCCACAGCTCCCAGGGACAAACACCCCCATGTCCAGCACACAATACACAACACATCACACGCACATGCAACAGACACTACCACACACAGGCCAAACCGAACAACTGTAAGATGCGTGGGGACATGTGTACACTAAGCCAGCCACGTAACCACCAACAGGTCCACAAATATGCCAGAAGCGCCACAACGAGCACCCACCACACCCATGTGTCCGCCACAGCTGCACCAACTGACAAGTAACAGGTAAGTGGCAGGAACACAAAGTGCAGTGGGTCGGAGTGGGGACAGCTGAAGTACAACACCCACCAGGCCCCCACTCCCACAGCACAGCAAGGAGGAGCATCCCCACACCCCACACCCACGTGTCAGCCACCGCAGTGCACAACGACAGCCGAAAGGCAGACATCACGGTCCACAGCAATCGGTGTCAGTGGGTGTACAGCCACCCCCACGACCCACTACACCCCCACCCCCACAGACCTGCAACATGGAGCACCCCCGCTTAGAGCCATGTGGCATCCAGTACAGTGCACGCACGAACAACTTGCAGGTGGGAAACTGGACAGGGCTGGATTACTGGAGGCATGAGGACCATAACACCACCAACACATGGGACATGTCACGTAGCACACGGACACGCAGCACCGCCCACCGTCACGAACAAGTGAACAATGTGCACACGGACATGAACAGCAGACTCACACCCCACATGACCCATCACAGACATAGCAACACCCAAGGAGCCACGTCTGCATGCACAAGCCACACTGAACATAGTCCCACACGGCAGCCACTGTGCAACTCATCACACACAACCGAAACACCATTGAAGTCCTGTCCATGTAGCCCCTACTGCCTGTCAACCACACACCCCACAACTACGCCTATGTAAGACAAACAACACTAGACGCAACAGAGCGGAACAACATAAATGCACACGAACACCACTGAACCCATCAAACACACAGACACACCATGCACATACAACATACCATCCATCCCATCCGTCAGCCCCAGTCTCATGAAAGGCATGTCATCCGCACAGCTGCCACACATACAGCAGTCACGCTAAGACACATGCCCATGACCAACCATGTGCCAGAAGTCAATTAAGGGCACGACACACTGTGAGCAACAACACACAACATGGGCCACACCCCCCGAGCACTGCAGTGATGCACATGGCACAGGGCAGCACGCACACCAAGGAGATGGGACAACTGCAATACGTTGGCTGGCACACAACTATCACTCACTCATAACGATGCGTCCAATGCCATGTCCAGTAACCACAACAGACAGCATATATGCAGGGCATGTCAGGCATGCACACACCTCAGACCATGCACTGTCATGCTGCCACAACACATGTCACGTTCGGCACCCATGGCTCACAGCATGTACCCCAAAAGCATATACCCTCCCAAATGCGAATCTGGGGCATGGCCCCCATGTTGCCATATGCGTTCCTAAGCTGTTCCATTTGAACCCCAAAAGCATATTCCCTCCCAAATGCGAATCTGGGGCATGGCCCCCATGTTGCCATATGCGTTCCTAAGCGTTCCATTTGAACCCCAAAAGCAAAGTACAAACCAGACCCAGGATGGGCCTGGAGCCCGCATACACCAGAGTCACAATAAGTAGGGGCACAGCAACACACCCATCGGCATAGCCAATCCGTCCCATGCCACATGTGCACAGCACACAGTCCCATTGCCTAGCACACACACCTACAGATGCCACAGCCACACACTCGCCTCCGGGAAACCCATGTACGAGATTGCACGAACTGCCAATGTCAGACGACTAATACATACTTCGCCAGGTGCAACACAATAACAAATCTCATTCTCTCCACAGGTGACGAACTGCTGGACGCTGGGGATGGAGACAGCAGCCAGCACAGCCAGCCTACAAGCCCCCAACGAGGACACACGGATCTGGAGGATCTGTCCACCTCTTCGGACACGGACTACCAAGCTGGCCCATCTGGCGTGGCAGGGCCCAGCCGCTCCCCAGGACCCCTCCTACCCACCAACCCATCATCCAGGGATGCTGAACAGTCCCAGTCCCCTGCTGCCACTGTCGTTGCGGCCACACCCACGGTCATTGCGGCCACTACCACTGCCGCAACCGCCACCATCGCCGCACCGACCACCACCGCCTCCACCACCACCACGTCTTCGCTGGCACCAGCCCCAGCGCAGGTGGTGGCCCGGCCGACTGGATCCACCCTGGGAGCCACAGCGAGGACCGTGGTGAGCAATGTGGCTAGTGGGCAGGCCGGTGGCAGCAGGACTGGTAGGAGGAGCAGGGTCAGGGAAACGCCAGTCTCCCCTGGGAGCCATGCCCTGCCTCAAATGGACAGAGTCCTTGGGGCCTATGAAGAGGCCCAAGGACAATGGGCCAGGTCTGCTACTGACACGCGGGAGGTGCTGGGGGTGCTGAGGTCCATGTACGCCCATATGGGCCAATTCGTGTCCCGTATGGACCAACTCGTGGACCTCATGGGCCAGCTGGTGGTGGCGGTGGGGTCACAGGCAAGGCCAGCAACACCACCTCCGCCACCACCTGCTAGGGCGCAGGGTCGGCCAGCAGTGTCCACTTCCCCTGCGTCCACAGCCAGTGAGCACACCTCACCCACCACCAGCAGGTCGCCACCACACACCCCCTCCCAAACGTGGAAGGGGCCGTCCGAAGAGGAAACAGATCTCCCGGGAGGACTTCGCACGCTCCAGTCGCAAGTGAGGCAGCCAGCCAGCCTTCCGCCAGCCTTCCTTGACCAGCCACTGCATTGACTTGCTCTACGATCCCACTCCACACAGCCAGCTGGATGGCATGTGTGTGTTGGACTATGGACATAGAACCAGTGGGTACACCCTGATCATCACGCAGCCATGACCGACAGCTCATTGTCACTGCACGCACCACTTTTGTCATCACCTTACACACAATCACATGTCACAGTTTGGAATAAATGCACCTTTTTCACTAACTGCTGTTTGTGCCCTGTGTCTTTATTGTACGGAATACAACGGCCACCTTGGGCGGAAAGGCACCTGATGCGTGGCATGGAAATGGAATCCGGAGGAGCCTGTAGGGACCTAGGGGTGGGAGACAGAACAGGAGCACATTCAATGAGTGTGTCACACACCCATCACACAGTACATGTCAACAACTACAAGCAATGTACACACATCGCACAGAGCAATAGGGCACAATGCCACAGTCACCAACAGTGGCATACTACCCTGGCCATGGAGCGTTGACACACTGCACGCAGTGAACATACGGCCACCCTGACACAGCACACACACACCTGCATAGATACAGACACATCATCCGTCGTACATGGACACTCACCGTCAAGTGAAGTAGCGGGCGATGAGCTGCTGGCGCACATTCCCAGCTTCCTCCTCTCCACTGTCCACCTCACTCGAGCTGTCCTGGTCTGCGGGCTGGGGCCCTGGTTGATCTCCGTCATCCACAATGAGGGGGATCTGCTTCCGAATGGCCAGATTGTGCAGCATGCAGCACGCCACCACTATCTGGCACACCTTCTGTGGGGAGTACGCCAGTGCACCCTCGGTGCGGTCCAGGCACCTGAACCTGGACTTGAGGAGGCCAAAGGTACGCTCGACCACACGTCTGGTCCTCCCATGTGCCTCATTGTAGCGATCGTCTGCTGGGGTGCGAGGATTCCTCAATGGACTGAGCAGCCATGCCCCATTCGGATACGCAGAGTCACCTGGGTGTGAGGGACACAGAGAACCGTTGCTATTCCAACTGGACAGGGGACAGCATCGCACAACCAGCACGCTACACCACTCCACATACTCACCGACAATACAGCCACGATCCTGTTGCAGATTGGCCATCAGTCGTGGCAAGATGCTGTTGCGCATTATGTGTGCGTCATGGGCCGAGCCTGGAAACTTGGCACACACGTGGGTGATCACCATGTCCGCAAGGCACACCACTTGCACATTCAGGGAGTGCGTGTGCTTCCTGTTGCGGTACAGGTGCTCAGTGGCCTGTGGTGGAACAAGGCCAACATGTGTGCAGTCAATGGCTCCCACGACGTGTGGGATTCTGCCAAGGGCATAGAATGCACCCTTCACTGCCGCCAATTCACGAGCCCTGGGGAAGCGGATGTACCTGTTCCGGTACAGCATCATGGCTGCCAGTACATCCCTCAGCACCTTGCTGAACATGGGCTGGGACATCCCTCCTCCACTGCCCACTGTGTGCTGGAATGACCCAGTGGCGAAGAAATGCATGGCGGCCATCACCTTAGCCGTGGGGGTGACAGCAGTCGGATACACCCTGCGGGGACGGAGATGGGGCTCTAACATGGCACACAGTCGATGCAGAGTTGGCCTGTCCAGCCGAAACTTCCTGATTACCTCTGTATCGTCCATGTCCGCCAGCAATTGGTATGGGCGGTCAATGTTCGGTCTCCGCCTGGGTTAAATGGCAGAGGACACATGTCAAAGCAACACGGCACATAGCAATTTCGCATACACATCACTGACATGACTGAGCAAGCACATGAGCCACAGCCCAGCTGTCAAGCTGGGACGGCACGGCCACAATACACTTACACAGGTCTCCCAACAATGGCAATGGCAAGTGAGACATACCACTGCCATGTGCATGCACATGGGGATCTAGGCCCCAATGACTTGCGGGGCGTGCTGATGGGGACTGACTGCATATTCGTCAAGCGGCAACGCCACGGCAACATGAGTGTCTGCTGAGCATGGTACTGCTTCCGAGGCTGGATGAGTATGGCACACGACGACGACGATGTGGGCACGGGCTGAGCGGCCAATACAAGTGGGACCTGTGGCACGAGGGGATATGAGACAGTAGTAGGTGTCAGCACTGCACCCTATGTACAGCACTGTACGGATCACAGCTCCCGAAACATTGACTGGTGTCCACATTGACAGCCCCATGCCAAGACGGCTGTGTGCTTGCAGTCACACGTCACAGGTGAGAGGTTACATTGCACGTGCCAGGTGGCAGTCGTACATAGTGGGAGCTGGCATGTGTGTGCATGTGTCTCCTGTTCAGGATCCACCAGATGGGCGCTGACTCTGTACTGACCATTGGACACAGCATGTTCCGTGGAAGGCTTGTGTGTGTGGGATGGTGGCACTGGATGTGCCTCCGTTGGGTGGGGGGCCATGCACAGGGCGGGTACGTCGATGATTGCGCATTGTTGGTCACGGTGGGTGCACCAGCTAAGATGTGTTGCCCTGTGTTAAATTCCTATGTCCGCATGATGATGGACTGTGGATGTGGGCAGACTACACATTGGTCGATGTGCTGTCTATATGCATGTGCCTTCACACCAGGCACAGCTGCCCCTGCACATGTGACCCCTGCTGGACTCGCTGCTGGGTCTGTGGAGCTGATGCACCTTCTGCGCGTGGGGCGGACAGCTCTCCTCACTTCCCTCATTGCGCATGTCATGTCTTTGCCGCAGGTGACATGGATCATGGAGGGCCCACATGTACGCGTGGGTAGGCTACACATGATTGTTCACTGGTCGCCACCCCCAGTCAGTGTTTCGAATGGGAAGGTAGTCGTGCTGGTGGTATGTTCGATGTGGCGGATGGGCGGGCCTAGGTGCGGGCTTACATTCCGGACATGGGGGGTAGTTGGATTGGCGACTAGTTGCAGTACACACGGGACACGTCTCTTCCTTTCCACATCTGGGTCATCCCTTGTACTAACTGACAGTGATACAGTCATCTTCGCCCCAGCCCTCATGTCCTCCCCTCGCCCCCCAATATGCATGCTCACCTGCGAGGCTAGCGCTTGCACAGGCAGCCCCAAGCTCGCACCAGAGAGGGCAAGGAGTGTATGTGTGGGTCCAGTTGCACGAGTGGGCTGTCTCAGGGTATGATGTGTGGCGGGACGCCGTCCACCTGCGTGGTGCCCCAAATGGAGACCCGGCCTGCATGGACTATGCATCACAGTCTTCGCCTTCCGGATCCGCCACCTGCGACACCCAGTGGCTGTGGCTGCCCTTGCGGCCATGCCGCGTCCGTCTGTGGCTGATGGCCCACACATTCACTCTTTGGCCTCTCTGGGGAGGGCTCAGGGGTGGTGGCGCACGCGCTTGCACTTAGTCGCAATGGCATGTGGCGTGGTTGGTATGATGGGCAATGGATGGGATGGTGCGAGCCACCTCCCGTGACGTCAGTGCTGCTCGTGCTGTGGTGCGTCCCCCTACACTTCCATCTGACTTGTGCCATGCTAGACGTTGAGGTTCTATTGCCTGCGTGATATGACCAGGAGGAGCGCGAGGAGACCTCTCACACACCATGCTCCACTGCCATCCCGTGCCCTGTATCGCCTGTGCGGATTGACTATGTTGGGGTTACACCTGGTCGACTGGGGCTGTGTGTGCCTTGTCAAGGGGCATGGCGGGCGCACAACAGGATCCAGCTTGTCCACAGAGGGTGGGCTGAGGTGCGCCTGGTACCGCTTTGTACGTGTGCCCGGCTGCTGTGCACACACGTGTTCACTCCCCCCGACAGGTGTCCTCTCACAATGCCCAGGGAAGCGGTGGTGTACTGTTCACGAGCCCTCCCAACACGGCGTGCTCCAACTTGGCATGTGCGCATCTACCCGTCGCACCCACCCACCTGAGCACTGCGTCCATACGACTTCACACGACACATGTGTGTCTTCCACAGTAGTGCTACTCATTTGCGTTGACATCCAATGCCAGTGGACTACATGGTCATGTCACGACTGCCGTGTACTTCACATACTCTCATCCTCTCTCATTCGTACTTGTGAAATGAGTCAGCGGAGGCAGTTTTGGTTTCAAACATTATATTGAGTCTTCTGTCCTCTGTGATGCAGTATAGTGGACACTACTGGCAGCGGAATACATGTTGAGGATATACTGAGCATGATTACAAATGGGATAGGGTGTGGGGTTACATCTGCTTGGCCAAGGCTGTGCTAATGTACATTTACGTATAGCTGCGGAGCTGCGGACTTTGACACAGACGGTATACATGTAGCCTACCAGACCGCTCGGCATCATGGGCACAGTCCATCTCAGTTCCATGTGACAGGTTTGCTGCGGTTGTTCCTCATGCACGCGTGCATGTGAGATGACATCAGGGCATGTGCTTGCGTGCATGCAGCGGCGTGCCACTTGTTGTTGCACTGTGGTGGTTACTGGACATGTCACAGTCACTGGGGTCGTGTTGTTGTTGTATGCACTTGTCGTCCATGCAAAGGTCCTGGTATGGGATTCCCGGGGCGGGGGTGGGAGGGGTGCAGCACCCACAGACTCCAGGCGACCTATTCATGTCCACTGAGCGGTGTGTGTGTCCATGTGCGCTGGATCCATGTCGTGTCCTGGTTGTTCGTGCAGTTCCGTCCATGTGGGTGCGATACACAGAGCCCATGCCACTGCCTCCCACGATGCATGCGGTGTTCCTGGATGTGATGGGGAACAGTGTGCATGTCCCGGTCATATCCGATGTCATGGCGATGTCGTTGATGGTGTGGTTACAGTTGCCGGTCGTTTGGTATGGCTGTTGTGGTGGTGACTGGCCAGTCCGTGCGGAAGCTAAGCATGGGTGCGGGGTTGGACATCATAGGTCACTCGGGGAACCTGCGTTGTGGTCCGACGTATTTACAGGTTGTCAGGTATGCGATGCCGTCCAGCAGGGCTTCCATGTCATTGGTGGTGTACATGTTTGCCAGCCAATGAAGCGGATGGTGGCTGTCAAGGTGTTGTTCGTAGGTTGTCCCTTGGAGGACCATGATGGGGCATGCTGGGTGACATTCGATGTAGCTGTTCTCGATGATCCGTCGTGTGGAGGCACAGTGGTTCCATTTCAGTGCGCGTGCGATGTTGGCCACATACGCCATGCCCCCATAGGCAGAGCAGGCCCTGTCGTGTGCGTCCAGAGGGAGGAGTAGTGGTAGCAGGTCCGCCTTCAGACATGCCGGGTTGGAGAGGCATATCTCGACGGGATGCTGGTAGGGACACCTCCGACAGTAGAAGACGGGCATGACGCAGCTGAACAATGTGATGCGGTAAGTCAGTCGGTAACTTACGTTCAGCAGGGACAGGAGATCGCATCCCAATGTATGTATCGTGCTGGTTTGGTACAGCTTGAGCTCTTCGGCGTAGTTGGGTAGGTGTGTTGCGGTTGCCATTTCGCAGCGGTTCGTAGAGGTGGCGTGCTCCGGCTGTGTGTGCAGTCTGCAATGTGCACGCTCCGGGGTTGCTGTGAGCTCTGTGTAGTCGTGGGGAGACAGGACTTGTGTTCTGTTGGCTTGTTTGGAGGACACGGGCCCTCTTCCCACATGCTTCTCAGACAGTTCAAGGTCAGTGCTGTGTGACTCCTTCCAATTAACTTGCATGTGGCCGACATGGGGGAGTGTTTTCTTCTTTCTTCCCCGTCCGTTGTGTGCTTCTGTGATATGCGCTATCTGCCGTGTGGTCGGTCTCCTCGGCATGCCTGTGTTGGTCTATTCTTGGACAATGGCTGTATTCACCGGCTTCTGTCGTAGGGCTGTGGTTTCGGTGTTGGAATGGAAGGTCATTCAGTGCTGTCTGCTCTCCCTTGTGTGGGCGGCAGGCTGCCTTTCCGCTCTGCGTTGGGCCTTGTGTGTGGATGTAATTCTTGGGCCACCTGTTGTCGGTCCCCGGGTTCTTTGGTGTTCCGTTTCATGTGTCTTGTTCATATGTGCAGGGTGGTATGGGTTTTTCAGTGTGGTACTGGCGTTCCTCTTCCCGAAGGGGCCCTGCTTCTCCTAGTTGGTGTTGCCGCCGCTGTGTGCTACGCCATGTTTGTTACACTGGGGTGTGTCCTGCTGTTGCGTGTCTTCACTGACATGTGTGCGTCGGTTGTGTGGCGTTGGGTGTTGTCCGTGAATTGGGCGTTGGGGACATGTCTGTGGCAGGCCTGTCACGTGTCATGTGCGTTCGGGGTGGGGCTGATGTGTGTGCTGCTTGGTTGTGTCCCTGTGTCTGTGTGCGACGCATGCATGGCGCTGCGGTTGGCCTCTGCGTTGTGCACATGTGTGGCGGCGTCATCGGCGCTTTGGGGCCGTGACGGGGTGGTTGGTTCCTAGTCCCAGGTGGTGTGTACACATGTGTTCTGCGATGTTACGATTTGGCCTGTGTGTCATATGTGGATGCGATGGTGGATGTGTAGTGTACACGCGCTGGTGGGGGTTGTCCGCTTTTTCCGCCCTTGCACTGTGTGCGCTGTTTGCGTGCACTTGTTGTGTGTGTGCCTACCTGCGTCTCCGCGGTATGTTGCGTCCTTGGTGGTGCATCAGCAGAAGCATGGGAAGGGCCTGCAGTGCTGGATTCATGCCCGGGGTGCCGCTTCTTCGTTGTCCGTGCTCTGCGTCCGTGTTTCCGCCTCTCTTTCACGTGCGGTGTCTCTTTGCCGTGGGAGCCGTTTGTTTGCGGCATCGTAATTTATGCGCCGGGCGGGACGTGTTTGGTCGGACGGTGTGTGTCAGTTGTGCTGCGCCGCTACGTGTGCGGGCGCACTTTGATGGCGGACGGTGTTGCTGGCTTGCCGGCGGTGTTTGGCCTGCTTTTCGCATCGTAATTGGGCGGGCGTGTGGACTGCTGCGTGCTGGCGGTAACTGGTGGTTTTTGCATCCGCCAGCACGGCGGTAGTGCTTCCGCCCGCCATCGTAATGGGCCCCTAAGAGTCTTCTCTTGTGAAATTTCTTCCCACATTTCTTTCAACTCAGTCTTTTCAGATTTGGTTATATATGATGTAACATAGCGAGCAACAGCAATCAAAGTATCTGCAACATACTGGATATCCATATTTGCATTCCACATTGTCAAAATCACTGGATTGTAGTCATTAATATACTTTGAATCTTCAGTTCTTTTTATGTTGTAAGTATTCTTCGGAGATTTTCGAGTTATAGTATGCCTTACTGCTGACATAAAACTGTTGACTCTTCCTTTTGAAATTACTGGACTTGGCAATCCAAAACGAAATTTTGTATAAAATCTTCCCTTTGACTTGTATTTCCATCAACAATTGTTTCCACATCGATGACTTTGAAACCGTAAAACTTGCTGTCTCAAGTTGTTTTCTCCTCCTTCTTTTGGAATGGCACAGGTAACATATTCTTCAATGAAAGACAAAACACTTTCATCAGTATCAGTTCCAAATTTAGGTGCATACTTGATCCATAATATCATGTGTATATGAGGAGCACCTCTGGCTTGGTACTCCTTTCTCCAAAAGAAATCAATAACTTCTCCAAGAGGTGGATTATTTTTATTGCAGATAAAAGACATCATAGCTTAAAACCTATGATTAAAATATCTGCACACATTTACAGGATCCAAGGAACACAGTTCTCCAGCTGTCTTCAATTCAATATTTTTTACATTTGAATTTGCTTGTCGTAGAAATTCAAGTAAATCGTCCCATGCGTATTCAGCACAGCTAAGCGTAAGAAACCATGTAGGGGTTCCTAAGTTCCTTAACATACATTTAAGTTCTCCGTGACGACTATACCAATATTCATTAGTACCACGTTGACACGCCATCAAATTAATTAACTTAGATTCTAAATGATCGTTTTTTTTTTAACTTTGTCCAAAAATTCCTTTGCAGAAAGATGTGTAAGATGAACTCCTGTTTTTATTATGTGATTCACTGCATATGAAAGTCCAGACAAGTCACTTTCAAACAGAAGATGAAATAAATATGGAATACACTGTCGAAATCTTGGATCTTCTGAGTACAATCTTGTTGTACGATATTCTGAAGCTGGAATCTGCACGAGTCGTTCATCATATCGTCCACCTTTTCCAGTGGGGAACAGCTGTGGAAAACAACGAGCTTCCAAACTTTTTCCCATACACTCATGGGAGTTCCCTTCGCTTTCCTCACTTGGAATAATTCAATAGTGTTTCCTATCACTTCTTTTGAATGTAGAGGATGTATACTATAATGTTCATAAATTTCTTCACTCCTCGAGTTATCCACTTTTTCTATTTGGCCAGTTGAAATTTCTCTTTCATCTTCTAAAGATATTTTTTCTTCTTCCACATATAAATTTTTATAATAAATATTGTTTTGTACAAGATATAATGTAGCCTTTTGAAGTTTGGTGACATCTACTAACTCTTGCCATATTTTCCGACTCTTTGTTGGTACACCATTAACTAGAATTATTACAGGTTCACTTTCCTCTCTCTCTACACCAACAGTTTCACTAGTTTTCTTAAAATCTAAAGGTAAATACACAATTCTTCCTTTTAACCCTCTTTGTAAATCTGTTGGAGGCAGCTTACCTGTTTTAGGCTCCATACGAACTATAGCCTGAAACGGGTGCACAGATTGAATAAGAATGGACTCATACGTATTTAAATCTACCAGTTCCGGAGGAATAGCTACTAACTCTAGGTTATTATGTACAGCTCTAGCTGGCATTTTGTTCTCTTCTAAATCGTTGTAACAATATTTACAAATACGTTGATCACTATCCAACTCATAACGACCTTCCACTTACAAATAAGCACCAAATTGCTCCCACTTATCATTGTTTTCCTTTTCACTTTTTAAATACACATCAACATTCCTAGTTTGACTTCTATAGTGAGTACGTCGACAACAAATACAAACATAGGGTCCCATTACGATGGCGGGCGGAGGCACGACCGCGGTGGTGGCGGTGCGGAAAAATACCTTTTACCGCACGCCAGCAGCGGTCTTCACGCCCGCCATATTAGGATGGGAAAACATAGGCATTTACTGTTCGCCGCGGTGTGACGCCGACCGCCATCGAACAGCGCCCGCCACCGCGGCGGAGTAAGCCAATCATCACACACCGCCGTGCGGAATGACGTCCCGTACCCCGAAGATATCACGATGCCGGAAACAGGGCAGCGCACCGCGACGGAGAAACCGCACAGCGAAAGACGGCGGAGACATCACAGCGGAGACAGAAAAGAAACACCCGGGACACACCGCGATGGATCCTGCCCTACACGCCTTCCCGGTGCTGTACATGATCCACCACCTGCAAGTTATCCACCGCCGCGGACGCCTCCGCAGGTACATACAAACACAACAGTGCAAGTAACACAATACACAGCTCCAGGGGGGAAAACATCGCATGGGAACACCACACACCCCTGTGGGGACAGGCACACAGCCATCACTGCACACACACATGTCCCACCTGTCACAAAAACATCGCGCCACATACTGCCCACCCATGTACCGCATTCATGAACAAATGTCCCGGTCACGTCACCGCCGCGGTCAGTGTGCATGAAACCATGCACACAACGCAGAGCACAGGGCCAGCGCATGCCAAGGGCACCGTACAAATTGCACAGAGCCACAACTCCATCCACAACACACCAGCTACCTCCCTGAAGGGACACAACATGTGTCTCACAAGTGCCACTCCTGCACAACAACAACACAACTACAGCCACACCATGCCCCACGTCCCAACAACTGCATATACAGCCACAGCAGGACCCTTTGCAAAGGAACACATAGCACAGAAGCCCAGGCCCCAGCCAACACACACACACCACAACAACCTCACACACAAGCCAAGAACACTGAGGCCAGGCACAAAATGTACACACACACAGATGAGGACCAAACACTTCACTGCACACACTACCTGACAAGTCACACACACACACACCACCCTGACTCACAGCTACATACACACACCACATGCCAGCAGTAATGGAGGACAACATATAGGAAAGCCAAAGTGAGGTGCCCACAAATGGAAGGGCAGTGACACAACCATCAAGCATGTGTGAAGCACATGCAAGACAAGACACATGTGAGAACACACACATCCCATCACAGCACACATGGCTGACACAGTCAGTCAACACAAACCACGGTCACCCCAATGCTACAACTCCTGTAGACAGCAAGGACACCCATGTATAGGCACAGGGATGTAAGGAAGGCCCTGAACACAAACACTGACCAGCCACACATAGGCATCCAAACACTGGACAAGACACCGTCTGCTGCACAACACACAGGGCCCAGTGACACACTACATGGCAGCCAAGCACAAGTAGGATATGTCACACATACCTCCTCCCACAACAGCAACACACAATACTGCCATGTGCACAAAACACAACCACAGGGCTAAACAAGTACACATACAGGCACACCACACCAGGGTCACACATGGCAGTAGTTGACAATGCATGTGCACACACATCCACAGTCACAACAAAGTCACCCCTTCACACCATACACTTCTCCACCACCCAAGTGCACACATTGGAAGTAAGCCATGGGACCTGGATAACTCATCACCACAAGATGACCATACACCGACACTGATTGGCACACAGAAAGGAAGCTCACACAGACCCCATGACCCTGGCCTGCCTGCCTGTAAGCCTGTGCCCAAACACCCACCCTGTGCTGCCATTGCCCACAAACCTGACATGTGTCCACCACAGATAACATGAGCCAAGAAGGAAGATGACTACAAGACCTCATTGCCAACCACCTGCACTGCACCCATAAGTATCACAGTCATGTAGAAATGAAGTGCCTCCCACCCCTGCAAAAAAATGAAATGTGACACAACCCATTGGCAATGTCGAAGTGGCATACTGAGCCTGTGACACAGTAAACCATGCACACACAGAAACAACTTTATTCAGGAAGGACACTGACACAACTCACTGCAGGACCAACTGTGTTTATTCACAATTTGCATATTGACACAACAAATTTGGGCAACAGCAAAGCCAGTGGGCATTTCAATATGCACAGTATTTACATGAAAAGCTGCACAGGCAGGGGGCACACAGCAGTGAACAACAAGGCCAGTGGCCAGGACACAGTGCAGGTGAGGTACATGAGAAGCTGCACAGGCAAGGGGCAAACAGCAGTGAACAACAAGGCCAGTGGCCAGTACAATGTGCAGGTGAGGTACATGAGAAGCTGCACAGGCAAGGGGCAAACAGCAGTGAACAACAAGGCCAGTGGCCAGTACAATGTGCAGATTAAGTCCATGAGAAGCTGCACAGGCAGGGGGCACACAGCAGTGAACAGCAAGGCCAGTGGCCAGACCAATGTGTAGAGTGAGTCCATGAGAAGCTGCACAGGCAGGGGGCACACAGCAGTGAACAGCAAGGCCAGTGGCCAGTCCAATGTGCAGAGTGAGTCCATGAGAAGCTGCACAGGCAGGGGGCACACAGCAGTGAACAGCAAGGCCAGTGGCAAGGACACAGTGCAGGTGAGGTACATGAGAAGCTGCACAGGCAGGGGGCACACAGCAGTGAACAGCAATGCCAGTGACCAGTACAATGTGCAGATTAAGTCCATGAGAAGCTGCACAGGCAGGGGGCACACAGCAGTGAACAACAAGGCCAGTGGGCAGGACAAAGTGCAGAGTGAGTCCATGAGAAGCTGCACAGGCAAGTGGCAAACAGCAGTGAACAACAAGGCCAGTGGCCAGGACACAGTGCAGGTGAGGTACATGAGAAGCTGCACAGGCAGGGGGCACACAGCAGTGAACAGCAAGGCCAGTGGCCAGGACACAGTGCAGGTGAGGTACATGAGAAGCTGCACAGGCAGGGGGCTCACAGCAGTGAACAGCAATGCCAGTGGCCAGTACAATGTGCAGATTAAGTCCATGAGAAGCTGCACAGGCAGGGGGCACACAGCAGTGAACAACAAGGACAGTGGGCAGGACAAAGTGCAGAGTGAGTCCATGAGAAGCTGCACAGGCAAGTGGCACACAGCAGTGAACAGCAATGCCAGTGGCCAGTACAATGTGCAGATTAAGTCCATGAGAAGCTGCACAGGCAGGGGGCACACAGCAGTGAACAGCAAGGCCAGTGGGCAGGACAATGTGCAGATTAAGTCCATGAGAAGCTGCACAGGCAGGGGGCACACAGCAGTGAACAGCAAGGCCAGTGGGCAGGACAAAGTGCAGAGTGAGTCCATGAGAAGCTGCACAGGCAAGTGGCAAACAGCAGTGAACAACAAGGCCAGTGGCCAGGACACAGTGCAGGTGAGGTACATGAGAAGCTGCACATGCAGGGGGCACACAGCAGTGAACAGCAAGGCCAGTGGCCAGACCAATGTGCAGAGTGAGTCCATGAGAAGCTGCACAGGCAGGGGGCACACAGCAGTGAACAGCAAGGCCAGTGGCCAGTCCAATGTGCAGAGTGAGTCCATGAGAAGCTGCACAGGCAGGGGGCACACAGCAGTGAACAGCAAGGCCAGTGGCCAGGACACAGTGCAGGTGAGGTACATGAGAAGCTGCACAGGCAGGGGGCACACAGCAGTGAACAACAAGGCCAGTGGCCAGGACACAGTGCAGGTGAGGTACATGAGAAGCTGCACAGGCAGGGGGCTCACAGCAGTGAACAGCAATGCCAGTGGCCAGTACAATGTGCAGATTAAGTCCATGAGAAGCTGCACAGGCAGGGGGCACACAGCAGTGAACAACAAGGACAGTGGGCAGGACAAAGTGCAGAGTGAGTCCCTGAGAAGCTGCACAGGCAAGTGGCACACAGCAATGAACAGCAATGCCAGTGGCCAGTACAATGTGCAGATTAAGTCCATGAGAAGCTGCACAGGCAGGGGGCACACAGCAGTGAACAGCAAGGCCAGTGGGCAGGACAATGTGCAGATTAAGTCCATGAGAAGCTGCACAGGCAGGGGGCACACAGCAGTGAACAGCAAGGCCAGTGGGCAGGACAAAGTGCAGAGTGAGTCCATGAGAAGCTGCACAGGCAAGTGGCAAACAGCAGTGAACAACAAGGCCAGTGGCCAGGACACAGTGCAGGTGAGGTACATGAGAAGCTGCACAGGCAGGGGGCACACAGCAGTGAACAGCAAGGCCAGTGGCCAGACCAATGTGCAGAGTGAGTCCATGAGAAGCTGCACAGGCAGGGGGCACACAGCAGTGAACAGCAAGGCCAGTGGCCAGTCCAATGTGCAGAGTGAGTCCATGAGAAGCTGCACAGGCAGGGGGCACACAGCAGTGAACAGCAAGGCCAGTGGCCAGGACACAGTGCAGGTGAGGTACATGAGAAGCTGCACAGGCAGGGGGCACACAGCAGTGAACAACAAGTCCAGTGGGCAGGACAAAGTGCAGAGTGAGCCCATGAGAAGCTGCACAGGCAGGGGGCACACAGCAGTGAACAACAAGGCCAGTGGGCAGGACAAAGTGCAGAGTGAGTCCATGAGAAGCTGCACAGGCATGTGGCAAACAGCAGTGAACAACAAGGCCAGTGGCCAGTACAATGTGCAGATTAAGTCCATGAGAAGGTGCACAGGCAGGGGGCACAGAGCAGTGAACAACAAGGCCAGTGGCCAGTACAATGTGCAGATTAAGTCCATGAGAAGGTGCACAGGCAGGGGGCACACAGCAGTGAACAGCAAGGCCAGTGGCCAGACCAATGTGCAGAGTGAGTCCATGAGAAGCTGCACAGGCAGGGGGCACACAGCAGTGAACAGCAAGGCCAGTGGGCAGGACAAAGTGCAGAGTGAGTCCATGAGAAGCTGCACAGGCAAGTGACAAACAGCAGTGAACAACAAGGCCAGTGGCCAGGACACAGTGCAGGTGAGGTACATGAGAAGCTGCACAGGCAAGGGGCAAACAGCAGTGAACAGCAAGGCCAGTGGCCAGGACACAGTGCAGGTGAGGTACATGAGAAGCTGCACAGGCAGGGGGCACACAGCAGTGAACAGCAATGCCAGTGGCCAGTACAATGTGCAGATTAAGTCCATGAGAAGCTGCACAGGCAGGGGGCACACAGCAGTGAACAACAAGGCCAGTGGGCAGGACAAAGTGCAGAGTGAGTCCATGAGAAGCTGCACAGGCAAGTGGCAAACAGCAGTGAACAACAAGGCCAGTGGGCAGGACAAAGTGCAGAGTGAGTCCATGAGAAGCTGCACAGGCAAGTGGCAAACAGCAGTGAACAACAAGGCCAGTGGCCAGGACACAGTGCAGGTGAGGTACATGAGAAGCTGCACAGGCAAGGGGCAAACAGCAGTGAACAGCAAGGCCAGTGGCCAGGACACAGTGCAGGTGAGGTACATGAGAAGCTGCACAGGCAGGGGGCACACAGCAGTGAACAGCAATGCCAGTGGCCAGTACAATGTGCAGATTAAGTCCATGAGAAGCTGCACAGGCAGGGGGCACACAGCAGTGAACAACAAGGCCAGTGGGCAGGACAAAGTGCAGAGTGAGTCCATGAGAAGCTGCACAGGCAAGTGGCAAACAGCAGTGAACAACAAGGCCAGTGGGCAGGACAAACTGCAGAGTGAGTCCATGAGAAGCTGCACAGGCAAGTGGCAAACAGCAGTGAACAACAAGGCCAGTAGCCAGGACACAGTGCAGGTGAGGTACATGAGAAGCTGCACAGGCAGGGGGCACACAGCAGTGAAACACAAGGCAAGTACAATGTGCAGAGTAGTTACATCAGAAGCTACGCAGGGAATGTATGCAACTCTAACATGCCATGCACAGCAACAGAGTAATGGGTCTGACATGGGCATCACACGCACCCCTGTGGACAGACAGGTGTGTGAGGGTGACCACCACTCAGATGGGGCTGTCTGTCGGACTTGGAGCTGACTGTGTGTTGGGGTCTGTTGGCGGACTACCCTGGGCAGTGGGAGTAACAACTGTGGAAGAGCCAACTGTGCATGTGGTAGCTGGGGGACTGCTTGGACCAGGTGGGGTGGTGGCCCGGGGAGGTGGACTCATGCCCTGGTGAGACACAGTGTGTGCCGGAGATTGTGGAGGGGTGCCTCTCCACTTCTTGGGGATCCTGAAAGGCTTCCCTGTCAGGGGATTGAGGGGAACTGGGGCAGACACAACAGGTGACCCCAACACCAAAGCTGATTCTGGTGTGGAAGGTAACCCCCCTCTGGGGACATGCTGGAACCCGCTGTGCGCTTGCCTGGTGTTTGCCGCCGCCCTGCCTCCCTCTGTCCACCAACTTTGCCCCCTACAGTGTCCTCCCGTGCTGGCTTCACAGGGCTTGGGATGGGAGTGGAGCTCAAGGATGGATTATCCATGGGGCCCTCATCCTGTGTAATGTTTGCAGGCAACACCTTCTCAGTGGGTGTGGAAACTGTCTTTTTGCCTCTGCGAGACGTCTTTGGGACAGGGGAGTCTTTGGCAGGGGAGGAAGGTGAGGCCTGTGACCCTGATGCTTTTTTCTTTGCTTTGTGGCCCTTGCTGTCGCCTGATGGGCTTTTCTCTCTGCGCTCTGGGGTGGCCTTACTCTTATGTGGGGATGGTGTCTGTGCCCTAGTACGCTTGGGTTGCTGCTGCTCCTGTGTGCTGCGAGTTCTGTATCAGGACTTTGGGGTCCGTTGGGCATTGTCACTGTCATCAGAGGTGCACAGTGACACGGGGCCGGACCGAGTGCTGGGAGCCGCTCCCTGACTATGTGCCTGTTGCAGGGCTGATGTCACAGTTGATGACAAGGACTGCACAGTGCGGTGTAGCCCACCCACGTCGGAATGTAAGCCCTCCATGAAAGCTATAACCTGCCCCAACTTTTTGTCATGCTCTTGGAAGGCATTGAGAAGTGCAGTCTGCCCCACACACAGCTGGCGCAATAGCTCGACTGCTTCTGCACTGAGGGCAGCAGGGCTGACATGGGCTGGGGCAGCTGTGCCTGGGGTGAAGGTGACAGTGGAGGTTGAAGGGAGGCTGGGCACTGGACGCTGTGTGGCGGAAGAGGAGGCAGAGTCCCCGTTCCCTGTACCCCCCAACATGGATGTGTCACCGCTGGCGTCAGATGAGGTAGAGCTTTGTGTCTCCAGCTGTGAATCCTCTAGCAGACTCCTGTCCCCCTCCTCGGCGCTGGTCACATCTGTGTCAGTCAGCTCCGGTGCGGCTGTTGCAGTGGAAGCCTCACCACTGGTGTCCGTCCCCTCTCCCTCTGCACATACGGGCGCTGCTGCATAGGAGAGAGAAGTACTGTGAGATTAGTGGCATCAACAGAACTAACACGTGCCAATACATATGCATCCTAGAAAGAGGTGTGCAGCACATTGCATGCCACCCTGTGCACACATATATCTTGACACCCAAATTTCGACACAACAGTGCATGTCCGCCACACGTCCTGCCATAAGTGCCCCAGGTGATTCACACAGCACACCATCCTGCAGTTGGCTCACATCAGACACAGCCCCAAAATGGCCTGTGCACACACACTGTCCCGATGTTGGCAAGGATGAACACCACGACATGGTGCACATCACCTACATGTGTGGAGCAGTAGGGGACCACACAGACTACAACATACCAGCCCACAATGACCCTGCACACATGCCATCCACCATATCGAGTCCATGGGCACATCTACTGTTGCACATTGGCCTCAGATGTCTGACTGGCAGACATCTGAGGTCTGGAATTGCACGCATTCATTGAAACGCATTCACAGTTGGAACACTGGCATTACCATCCATCAGAATTCACACACTACCCCACAGCAGAAGGTACCTGAAGGCCACAACTCCAAATGTAAGAGAGATGCACAGTGCTAAAACTCACTTCATGAAGCGCCGTTTGTGCAAAAGCATGGCACATACACCCAGCACAGAGGCCACTCACAAAACATTGCACCACACAACCAACGTCACACAGCTGACAATTTGCACACTCTGTAGACACATGCACCCACTCCCAGCCAAAGGCAGCCTGCAACACATACTCACCCCTGGCTCGCTGCTGATGCTCCCTCAGTCGTCTGTCCAGCTCAGGTTGTGTGACAGCCAGGATGCGGGCCATTAGTGGTGTCATGCTGCGCCTATCCAACCTGCCAGTCCATGGAGCAGCCCCAGCGTCATCTCGGCCACGTTCTTGCTCAGCCGGCAGATGTCGTCCCACCTTTATGACAGTGGGTGCGCCTTCGGTTTGACACACCCAGATCCCGGACTCTGGAGGCAATGGCCCTCCACACGGCTTTACGCTGGTGGACCTTCAGCTGCAGGCATGGGAGACAAGAGGGGTGTTGTTCCAGTGACACAGTGCACAATAACAACACAACGAAAATGCAGTAGCACGACAGTGACTCATCCAAAACTCCAGCTACAACTGTCACATAGCCAACAATTGCTCTGAACATGATGCAATGTCATTGGTCAATCAGACATACAGGCATGCATGTTCGATGGTGGACACAGTACCTCCACATCCCATTCACATGCAGGATACCAACACAGCAAGCAACGTGTAGTCTGCCTGCAGCTACTGTCTGCAGTTACCTACAACTACACATAGAGAAGATAGCAAAACATGTGTCATGTTGTTGGACTCACTGTGTCCAACACTGCGCAGACCTAAGTGTCCTAGCCCTGTGAAAGCCTCACTGTGTCTTGGAACTCACATAGAGTGACAACAACTGTCATACACACACCCTTCCCCCACGCCTGCTCCTGTGCAATCTACATGGCAGAGATGGGACTTAGATGAAGAGGCGTGAGCCAAACACACATGGTACACACTGTACATGCAGTGATGTGGACATGTGGCATTCGGTGGGGACTGTGCAGGGCAGGTCGACTGACACTGAGTGGGTTAATTGGGAGCAACACAGCCATTCACACAAACGCTAACTGGCCAGACTCCTGCATCACCAAAATGCAGCTGCACTGTATGGCTGACACTACAGGACATGTCCCTCTACTCAGGATAGGCATGCAGGGTAACGTGGGAAAGAGCCCACCAAGCCCGTCCCGCTGTAGTAAACATGATAGGCAGTGCATGTCAGAGCCCCACAACCACTGACACATACAGAAGCACCTCCACCCCACGTGTGCACACCCTGCACCCTGCACTCTCACTCACAGTCTGGGAGATATACCATGACATTAGGGCCACCATAAAGCCTTGGGTTCTGTGCAAGCACCCCATCTACCAGGACCCCAAGCTCCTCACTGGTGAAGGGACTGGCACGGATCTTCTGAGTCCTCAACATCACAATGGACATGTGGCAGCAGCAGCACGTTGAGGGTGGCAGTCAGCAGTCCCTTGAGGCAGCAGGTGCAGGGTGGCAGCCAGCAGTCCCTTGAGGCAGCAGGTGCAGGGTGGCAGCCAGCAGTCCCTTGAGCCAGCAGGTGCAGGGTGGCAGCCAGCAGTCCCTTGAGGCAGCAGGTGGAGGTTAGCAGCCAGCAGTCCCTTGAGGCAGCAGGTGGAGGGTGGCAGCCAGCAGTACCTTGAGGCAGCAGCAGCAAGTGCAGGGTGGCAGCCAGCAGTCCCTTGAGGCAGCAGCAGCAGGTGGAGGGTTGTCAGTCAGCAGTCCCTAGTAGCTGTGGGAATGTGGTGCGCCCTCCCACACATATATAGGCCCCTGGGGCTGTGTCAGTGGTCCCAGGGTGCTGCAATTGGTGTACCAGGTCTGCCTCATTCAAATACATCCAATGTCCGCCTCCGCGGTGGCGGTGCACGCCTACCGCGATGTTCAAACTCGCATCAGGCTACCGCGAGTCTGCTTCCCATTGGCTGCAGGGGCATGGTCCATGCCGGTGACACACCGTAGGACGCATGTGCGCGCTACCGCGGTGGTGCATCTTTTGAATGCCTCCAGTGACCGCCTCCGCGGGGGTGGTGCACGCCTACCGCGATTTTCAAACTCGCATCAGGCTACCGCGAGTCTGCTTCCCATTGGCTGCAGGGGCATGGTCCATACCGGTGACACACCGTAGGATGCATGTGCGCGCTACCGCGGTGGTGCATCTTTTGAATGCCTCCAGTGACCGCCTCCGCGGGGGTGGTGCACGCCTACCGCGATTTTCAAACTCGCATCAGGCTACCGCGAGGCTGCTTCCCATTCGCTGCAGGGGCATGGTCCATGCCGGTGACACACCACAGGGGCCAGGCGGTAGGCACTGCCATATGTCTGCCAGACAGTGCCTGGAGTGACCGTGAATTGGGTAGCGGTGCATAGTGACCGCTATTGTCACATACATATCTGGCGGTGTCTCCCACGATCGTGCATGAGTTATGGGCGGTGCCACACCTCAGTGGCCAGGCGGTAGGCACCGCCATATGTCTGGCAGACAGTGCCTGGAGTGACCGTGATTTGGGTAGCGGTGCATGGTGACCACTATTGTCACATACATATCTGGCGGTGTCTCCCGCGATCGTGCATGGGTTATGGGCGGTGCCACACCTCAGTGGCCAGGCGGTAGGCACCGCCATATGTCTGGCAGACAGTGTCTGGAGTGACCGTGATTTGGGTAGCAGTGCATGGTGACCGCTATTGTCACATACATCTCTGGCGGTGTCTCCCGCGATCGTGCATGGGTTATGGGCGGTGCCACACCTCAGTGGCCAGGCGGTAGGCACCGCCATATGTCTGCCAGACAGTGCCTGGAGTGAGCGTTAATGGAGTTGTGGAGTAGCTGTGCTGCACCTAACGTGTCCTCCAGCTCTCTGCATAGGCCAACATGTACAGTGCCCAGGGTCTCAACAATTGAAGGGTCCTCATGAGGGCAAATGCACAAAAGGGACATGTCACTCCACGTCACCAACACATACCATATATGGGTCGCCAATACATTGCATGGGCACATACACTCGCACATGTCACATGTGCTGTGTAATGAAATGTAGACTGTCCAGTAAATGTGTTGCATAGCATATGGAGATAATGGACACTGTCTGTGTGTGCAATGTAACGCACAATGTTGTCTCATTGACTGGACTAGGGGCCTCAGCAACTGGCACATTGTCCATTGCACATGCACACACGTGTCCCCCATGCTCAGCCGGTGGTCAGTGTGCAGTTGATGTGTGCCATGTGCAACCTGTGTTGGGAGGTGTATCAGGGCCAGCAACATGGTGTGTTCGGGTAGTATTGCAATTATTAACATATGCTGGGGGTCATACTCACAGGTATGCACCCATATCTGTTAGTATATCACACTGTGCATGTGAATGAGCCGGAGGGGTGGACAGATAATTGCTGCTGGTAAGGGGACAGGTGTACAAGTAGTGTGCCTGATGTGAACCTACTTGTGAAGTGCCCTGTCGGTTAATGGTGCATGTTGTAAGACTTGGGAATGTGTCTGTAGAAGAAATTGATGTGATGCACATTCCATGGTCTTCTGCATTGACATCTGTGCACTGTGATCTGTCCTAGGAGGAGGAGGCCCAATATCCATCGTCCGTTCACAGTCCTGGCAGACATGGAGAATGAGAAGATAATCCGCAAATTCAGGCTGGACCGACAAACCATGCAGAACCTATGTGCCATGTTGGAGCCCCACCTGTAGCCACGTCGGACATATCCAACAGCTTTCACCGCAACATCTAAGGTGATGGCATGCCTGCATTTCTTTGCAACGGGCTCATTCCAGCACACGGTCGCAAGTGCAGGCGGGATGTCACAGCCGATGTTCAGCATGGTGCTGAGGGATGTCCTGTCAGCCATGATGTAATGTAATGTAATGTAAATAGTTCTTATATAGCGCATACTGTCACCCTACGGGTATCCTGGCGCTGTGACTGACAAAATCGACATTAGAGCCTGTGAGCATCTTACCCAGGAAAACATTATTGGGAACTCAGCCAGACCCTACCTGGGAAACAGCCAGGTTTTTAGCTGCTTTCTAAATAGGGGCAAAGATTGAATTTGCCTAATGTCTAGGGGGAGTTCATTCCACAGCCGTGCGGCAGTTACACCGAATGCTCTGCCCCCCGACTTCATTTTCTTAATTCTTGGAATGTTCACTAAGTGAGAATTTGCTGACCAAAGGTCTCTCACGGGAGCATACCATAAGAATTTCCTCTGCAAGGTCTTTGGGCCCATTCCGTGCAATGCTCTGAACACGGTACACAGGGATTTAAATTGTATCCTCTGGCAGATCGGCAGCCAGTGGAGATCTTTCAAGGCTAGAGAAAGTGAAGAACTACGCTGACTATTTAGAGCCAGCTTAGCTGCAATTGACTGAATCCTTTGCAGCTTTTGAAGTAGTGACTTTGAGCCCCCCAAATATAGTGAGTTGCAATAATCTAATCTGCTCAGGATTATACACCTCACAATTTGGGGTCTGATGGCAGTCGGTAGTAGCGGCAGAATTCTTCTCAGAGCTCTAAGCAGAGAGAAACATGTACCAACTACTTTGGTAACTTGTGATTCTAGCTGGAGATTATCATCCAACAAAACTCCCAAGTTACGCACCGTTTTAGCTGGCACTACAGGTTTGTCTGTTGTTGTTATTTGGAGCTCTATAGGAAAAGGCCGGGCAATCCTGGACGTGGAGCAGTATACAATCTCCGTTTTTCCTCCGTTAAATTGTAGGGAGTTGTTTCTGTACAAAGACAGATATATCCATTTTCCCAGGGGGCCTGAGTTGGTGGCTGTGAAGGGCGATTACTATGCCCTTGGACATATCCCCCATCTCATTGGTGCAATTGATTGCACACATGTTGGGTTTGTGCCACCACAGGCACGTGAACAGGTTTACCGCAATAGGAAGCATTCACACTCGGTAAATGTACAAGTGGTGTGCCTGGCGGACATGATCATCTCACACGTGTGTGCCAAGTTTCCCGGTTCAGCCCATGATGCCCACATCCTGCGCAGCAGCATCGTTCCTCAGTTGATGGACAATCTGCTTCCTGAGCGTGCATGGCTTGTGGGTGAGTATGCATAGTGGATTAGAGTGGTGTGTGTGTGTGACATGCTGTTGTGTTGCATTTTGGGACTGCAAGTTTAATCTGTGTCTCTCACACCCAGGTGACTCGGCATATCCAAACCGCCCGTGGTTGCTGAGCCCATTGCGGAACCCCGTCACGCCAGCTGATGTGCGATACAATGATGCCCATGGGAGGACACGGCCTGTGATAGAACGGACATTTGGTCTCCTGAAATCAAGATTTCGGTGCCTGGACCGTACTGGGGGGGCCCTTATGTATTCGCCAGGAAGGTGTGTCAGATAGTGGTGGCATGCTGCATGCTCCACAACCTGGCCATTCGCAAGGCAATACCCCTGATCCTGGATGACGATGATGAGCAGCCAAGGCCGCCGCCTGCAAATCAAGCCGGATCCAGTGACGAGGGCAGTGGAGAGGAGGAAGGGGTCGACATGCGTCGACAGCTCATCACCCGCTACTTCACTTGAAGGTGAGTGACGATGTAGAAGGGACGAAATGGTCTGATGGTGTTGCTGTTGCTGTGTGGGTGTATGTGAGCTTGCTGACTGCAGCTTGGTGTTGACTCATTGCAGCCTGCCAATGTATGTGTGATTGGTTAGTGTGATACAGATTGTCTCTATGGTGACTGTTGCTCTGTGTAAAGTTTTTAGATCTGAGTACCTTGTTGACAAGTGTTGTGTGATGTGTGCAATGCCACACCCATACAAGTGACTCTTGTTCTGCGGTTTTCCCTAGGTCCCTTCAGCATCTCACTTGTTACCTACAGTCCATTCCCCTGGACAATGTCCTACACGGTGAAGGTTGCACATCCTGTATTAAAGATGGAGCAGACACAACAACATGTATGTAAGGTGTATTTATTTACAACTGTGACATGCAAGGGTGGAGAAAATGTGAAGGGAGGAATTGAAGAAGTGAGTTGTGGTAAATGTGATACTTGAGTAGTCCCCACAATGATGTGGAGACCCAGTCCAACAGATGGATGCCATTCACATGGCAGTGTGGTGAAGGATAGTCCAAAAGGTCAATGAGTGGTGCAGTGGTCTGCCATCATGGCTGGTTCAGGGACTAGCGTTTTGCATGTGCTTGGGCACGTGAGTCCCCCTGGGCTTTCCGTGGACGGCCCCTCTTGCGCTTCACTGGAGGGGCCACTGCTGCAGGGGCAGTGGTGTCTGAGGACTCACCCCTCTGTGGACGCAGGGGAGGATGATGTAGTGTCATCCTGCTGCCCAACGGGGGAGGCAGAGGGGTAGAATGTTGCGCTTGCCTGTCCCTCAGAACCGCCACTAGCTGCCCCAAGAGGTCCACAATCTGTCCCATGCGTGTGTCCATGGACCTCAGCAGCAGGAGGTGCTCCCGAGATTCTTCCTCTAACCGGCCCATTCATCCCTGGGCCTGTTGGTATGCCCCAAGGACTCTGTCGATGTGGCCCAGGGCTTCCGTCCCAGGATCAGTCCCCTCTGCATGAGCCTGTCCCGACCAGCTGCACTGCTGCCACGGTCCTGTCCGGTCCTCACATTGGCCCGCTGCATCCTCTCCCTGGCCTCCGCAGTCGATGTTGTGGGCTGCTCAACCCCTGGGGCAGGGAGGGTGTTGCGGCCAGCTGTAGTAGTGGTGGTGGTGGTGGTGGTAGTGGTGGTTGACACACAGGCCGTGACAGCAGCTGTCAGAGGATGGTCAGGGGCTGCAGCTGATGTGGTTGGGGGACAATGGGTGCCTGGGACTGGTTGAGGCCTGCCACACCAGATGGCCAGCGTGGAGCTCCTCATCCAATGTATCCAGGGAGTCCTCATCCAGTTGTCTCTGTTCTGGGGGGGACTGGCTCTGCAGGGTGGTGTCATCCTCTGCAGTGAGTTCTAGGTCACCTGTGGGTCAGATGAGAAATGGTCATTGTGTTGCACCCATCAAAGTTTGTGTTAGCAGTGTTACATCAACTGTTTGTACATCCAGCAGTTGTTCACTGTACAAATTAGCATTGACCGACATCCAGTGATGCATTACAAGCTGTTGTGGTACATACATTACTTGTCCATATTGGGAGTTGTCAAGACATGACATGCACAATATAATTTTTTGACATTGACAGTCTCATGTTGGCATCCTGTTATTGATCAATCATATGTCATCCATTTACGCGTATGTGTCACTTGTAGAGCCCTTGTAGCGGTTCTCTCTGCACAGTGAGTGAGCATTGTAGTTTCATGCATACCTTTTCTATGTGGTGTAGATATCTGTATTTGCAATTCCAGACATGCTTAAGTTTGCTTTAATTAGATCCTAGGTGGTCTGGTCCACTGC
Source organism: Calotriton arnoldi (assembly GCA_963921515.1). Taxonomy (NCBI): domain Eukaryota; kingdom Metazoa; phylum Chordata; class Amphibia; order Caudata; family Salamandridae; genus Calotriton; species Calotriton arnoldi. Next base: position 65,383 of record CAWUFW010001700.1, on the reverse strand, counting down.
TACTGTCAGATGGCATGTAGTGGTGTGCATGGTTGTGCTCGGAGTTCCATCGACATGTGTTTCAGTCATTCACACTTTGGTTGCTGTCACAGTTTCATTTTCTTAGGTGTGTGCACACTATAGTTGCCAATGCTATCTGGGTGTGCAGTTGTGCATTGAGAGGCCTGGTGTCCTATGCCAACATGTTTTTATAAATGCATATCTGGCTGCATGTTGTGGCTGTAGATATGTTGTGTTTGCTGTGTTTTCCTTGTATTTGTGAGACCTCTCCGTGTGTGTAGGATGAGGGCTTCCATCTTGGTCCAGTGTGGGACAAGTCAGCATGATATGTCCACATGCCAGTTCTTTTGCAGTGTACATTGCAATGACTGACACATGCATGTTGGTGCCAGGAAGTGATGGGTCTTGTGTGCTGGCGGTCAGGTGGGCCCGTGTGAGTTGTTGTGCAAGCTTCCCAGCCCCACACACCCCGACCTGTGAGATGCGGTTACCTACCTGTGAGTTGGGTGGGTAGCATACATTGCCTGCCACATGCTTCTTATTGGGGGTGTAGTGTCCCATCCTCCATAGTGGTGGGACAGCATGAATGTTGAATTTTGTGGGACGGATAGCCAAACACACTGCACCGTCTCACTGTGTAGATGTCTAACTGCCGTTTGAGGCGAAGGTGAGCAATGACATGGCTATGTGACTTGGTAGAATTCTTTGGATGGATTGTGCGTGTGGTGAGCATGATGTGTGTGTGGCTTTTTGTACCCATTGATTTCAGATTACATTTGGTCATGGGGTATAGCCCCCATCACTGTTGTCCCAGCTATCTGGCTGTGGGGTTCACTCCCCCGACATTTGAAGGCACAATTGGGCAAGGGGTATGGTCTCGTAGCACAGTGTTGACATACAGCAGGGTGTAGATCTCACCCAGCATACATTTCCACACTGTCATGGTTTCATGGTATTTGTGGACCTGAGAACATGAGCCCAGTACTGGTGTAGCAGTTGTTCCAGGGCATCCATACACTGACATGTTGTGGTCAACAGTGGTGTGTGTGTGAGATGTACTCAGCCCTGTGCAGACAATGTATGGTTTTGGGGCCAGACTATACCAGCACTGTTCAGACAGACAGTGTGAGATGTGAACATTGTCAATGCATACACACATTGGTGGTCCAAACAAGACACCTTTGACAATTTAATTCAGACAAGGTGCTGTTCTGCAATTCAGTGCAGCACTGTGGTAGCTGGGTGTGTTGCAGGACATTTGGGTTCTGCTTAGTTTAGCATTGTGAGTCCCAGCTGCAGTGTAGTTTTTGGGTGCACTGCACTTCCACTGTTTACATTGCAACACTGTGGTATGACATGGGTGATTTGCACTTTGCCATACAAACGGCCAGACACTGCTGCAGGGCAGCATGATCGTTGTTAGTGTTGCAGTGTGTGATGCCTGGCACAGTGTACACAATGTGGGTCAATTTTGAACAGAGACTTGTGCATGGTGACTACAACACAACTGTTTTGCATTATTTGTGTTGGTGACTGTGGACTAAGTGGCATGGTGTCATGTGCGGCTGCACAGACGTCACATGCCTATGAGTGGGACTAGTGCTCCATCCTGCTCAGCTGTGGGCCAAGGGGGCCTGGTGGGAGTTGTAGTGCAGGCCTCCCAAACACCCACCCACCTCCCGGTAAAGATGGCTACCTACCTGTTAGGTGAGGGTGCAGCACACAATGGCTGAGGCATGCTTCTGGGTGGGGGCAGTGCTCCATCCTGCTCAGCTGTGGGCCAAGGGGGCCTTGTGGGAGTTGTAGTGCAGGCCTCCCACACACCCACCCACCTCCCGGTGAAGATGGCTACCTATCTGTTAGGTGAGGGTGCAGCACACAATGGCTGAGACATGCTTCTGGGTGGGGGCAGTGCTCCATCCTGCTCAGCTGTGGGCCAAGGGGGCCTGGTGGGAGTTGTAGTGCAGGCCTCCCAAACACCCACCCACCTCCCGGTAAAGATGGCTACCTACCTATTAGGTGAGGGTGTAGCACACAATGGCTGAGGCATGCTTCTGGGTGGGGGCAGTGCTCCATCCTGCTCAGCTGTAGGCCAAGGGGGCCTGGTGCGAGTTGTAGTGCAGGCCTCCCATACACCCACCCACCTCCCGGTAAAGATGGCTACCTACCTGTTAGGTGAGGGTGCAGCACACAATGGCTGAGGCATGCTTCTGGGTGGGGGCAGTGCTCCATCCTGCTCAGCTGTGGGCCAAGGGGGCCTGGTGGGAGTTGTAGTGCAGGCCTCCCAAACACCCACCCACCTCCTGGTGAAGATGGCTACCTACCTGTTAGGTGAGGGTGCAGCACACAATGGCTGAGGCATGCTTCTGGGTGGGGGCAGTGCTCCATCCTGCTCAGCTGTGGGCCAAGGGGGCCTGGTGGGAGTTGTAGTGCAGGCCTCCCAAACACCCACCCACCTCCCGGTGAAGATGGCTACCTACCTGTTAGGTGAGGGTGCAGCACACAATGGCTGAGGCATGCTTCTGGGTGGGGGAGGGCTACATCCTGCTCAGCTGTGGGACAAGGGGGCCTGGTGGGAGTTGTAGTGCTGGCAGCATGTACACATGTACCCATGGTGATGTTGCTAACTACCTTTGGGGGCTTCAGGGGAGTGACTGTTGTATCTGTGAGAGATGTGTTGGGGGAGTATTGTGCACATGAATGAATTTGTACCTAGGAGGTATTATTTTGTAATAGGGCAAGACAGTACATTTGTGTGATGTTAGGCATTTGTTTGTACTTACCAGCCTCCACTCCCCGGGTATTCCTGAGAGACTCTCTGGATGTAGAATGCCAAGCACCTTCTCCTCCCATTCAGAGAATGTTTTGAGTGGAACGGGAGGGCCACTGCCTGTCCTCTGAGCCAGCTCATGGTTCTTGGATCTCCTCTTTTTGACCACTGCCTTCAGATCGTGCCACCTCTTCATGATTTCATCTCTATTGCGTGGCACGGTCCCTACTGCATTGATCTTCTCTACTATCCTTCTCCACATTTGCATCCTTGTTGCTAGTGGTGTCTGTTGGACCTGGTTACCAAACAATTGTGGTTCTACCCTGATTATCTCATCGACCATGACCCTCAACTCACTCTCAGTGAATTTGGGCATTCTCTGTGGTGACATGGTGTGTGATGTGTCAAGGTGTTTAAAGTGCAGGTTTGGAAGTGGTAGTGGTGGTTGTGATGTGTATGGTGTGTGCTGTGCAAAGTTGTTAGAGGTGCAGGTGTGGAAGTGGTGATGTGTGTGTGTTGTGCAGATTTGCCTCTCCTGTCATCTGTGGTGGATGTCCCCTCAGTTGTGGAGTTTTGCAAAGGATTGTGGTCTGTTGGGGGCGGGATTTATACTGGTGTCTGTGGGTGTGTCAGGATGGGGTATTGGTTGCAGGTGTGGTGTGTGTGTGTACCTGGGATTTGTAGTTTTGGAGTTTCACATGGGGGTGTGTCTTTGGGCTGTGTTAGCTATTTTTGGGTGCATGCCTTGTATGGTTGGTGCACTTTGTGGCCATGTTGTGTGTTTTTCTAGCGACCGCCATTTTTTTGACGGAGCGTCCGCAGTGGTGGCTCGGCTATGGCGCTTCCGCCGTCTCACTGATTCTTCACTGTTGTCGACCGCGGCGGTCGGAAACAGCGCATGCACCGCGGGGATGTCGGGAATATCATAATTTTGATGGCGGTGTCTCCGCTGTGGTTGCGGGCGTTTGGCCTGTTTCCGCTGCGACTCCGACCGCCGCGGACGGGTTTGGGCCCTTTCCGCAGGCGTACGGCGGATTCTCGGGTCTCCTTTCCGCCGCGGTTGGGGTTTTACCGCTGGGGATCCTAATCTAGCCGTCGGTTTTCCCGCGGTAGCGGCGGGCGGTGTTTTCCCGCTACCATGGCGGTCGTTTCTTTTTCCGTCCGCCATCGTAATGACCTCCATAGTTTGCTTTTTCACATGAAAGTATCTTAAACTTTGTCATTTCTTCTTCAAACGTCTCAGTACTAATATCTTCCAACTGTTCTTCAACACCTACACTTATCAAACTCTCACTTTCTCTACAGTCCTCTTGAGGACCAAAGAAACGAAACTGTATATCATCAGAAACTTTTTTTACATCCAATACTGAACCATGCAAAAGAGCTGTGTTTATTTCACTTAAAGATAATGCAGGACTTTTTACATAGTACAATCTTCTTATTAACTTCCGCATTTCTGAGTGATGTACTTCTAACATTCTTAAATGATGAAAAGTACTTCGACACACTTTTCTAGAAAGACAAGCCAGAGAATGACCATGCAAGTTAGTGTATTTTCTCACTTTATAAGGATCTAGTCCTTGCAACATCTTAATCTTCTGTTTAACACGTTTTTTTACCATAATCTCGTAAGAAATCTCGTAATATATCAATAGATTCCTGTCGCATACTACGAATACAACTACAATCCCACTTATACACTGGAGCTTGTGTACGTCTCCCTTGAACTTCTTCAGCTATTACTTCTTCCATATTTCTAGGAACCATCTTTTCTTTTTCAATTGGACAACCGTTTTTAACTTCATAACAACGACCACTGGTATCAACTGCATGAACTAATGTATTTTGTTGAAAATAGCTTTCTTCATTAAAAAAAGGTTCAGTACTAGAGGTATGCTTCCATTCACCCAAAACTTTTTTGCAAAAGTTAGTTCTATTACCACTCTTTTTCTTTTACTTTTCTCCTTCATAAAGTGCATTGTTTTATTCAATGTTTTCATTCTCTTCAATACTAATATAAACAATTTTCTTTTCAATTCAAAAGCCTTTTCAACTACACTTTCAATCTGTTGTTTCTTCTTGTAAAATGCTGATCTTCTTTTATATTTTTTGCAATCTTTCAATAAATTTTGTAGTACTCTACTTTTATACATTCTCTTCCTAATGTCTTTATATTCTTTCATCCTTTTTTCAACATGGATTGTTTTCCTATAACCTGATTTTGCATTAATGTGTCCTTTTTTCGTTTCCTTCTGATTGCTTGTAGTACTTTTCTTTCTCTTTTCCCCATTTTGAAAATCGATTACATTTTTTAAAAGACTTTTAACACATTTTTTTGTTTTTCTTACCAGAAGACTTTCTCTTCAACGTCACATGTTATACTTCATCTAATTTCTGCTTTTCTCTCTCCTTTAAATAGTTCTGTTTTCTTTGTTGTCTTTTCTTTTCAACTTTTCTTGTCATACTGAATGTTTCTTAATAAATATGGAGAATATCTAAAAAAAAAGAAAAGTTTATAAACTTTCAAAAAATTATTTAATATTATTAAAATAATTATATACAAATATTGTCATCTATAAATAAAGAAATACATTGAGTAGTGCCTAAGGGAATAGATGAGTGCAACAGTAGGGCCTGGGTGATTAAAGCACTGTATAGCTAATGCATTGGTGATTGCATGAGTACAGGGGTAACGTCTGGGGTATTAAAGGAGTATATAGGTCACGCCTGGGTGATATGCATGATGACAGGGGGAATATCTGGGGATTTACATGACTACATAGGAAGTGACTGGTGACTTTATAAGTGCATGGGTACTGCCTGGGTGATTACAGAAGTACTAAGGTACTGCCTGAGTGATTACAGGAGTGTAAATGTAGTGCCTGGGTGATTTTATAAGTGCATGAGTACTGTCTGAGTGATTACATAAGTACAAGAGTAGTGCATGCATGATTGAAAGAGTGCAAGGATAGTGCCTGGGTGAAAAAGCACTGTATAGCTAATGCATTGGTGATTGCATGAGTACAGGGGTAAGGTCTGGGGGATTAAAGGAGTACATAGGAAGTGACTGGGTGATTTTATAAGTGCATGGGTACTTCTTGGGTGATTACAGGACTACTGAGGTAGTGCCTGAGTGAATAAATAAGTGCAAAGGTAGTGCCAGGTGATTTCATAACACCATGACTACTGGCTGAGTGATTACATAAGTACAAGGGTAGTGCCTCCATGATTGAAGGAGTGCAACGGTAGTGTCTGGGTGATTATATAAGTGCATGAGTAGTGGCTACATGATTCAAAGAGTGCATGGGTAATGCCTTGGTGATTGCATGAGTGCAGCAGTAATGCCTGAGTGATTACATCAGTGCATATGTAGTGACTGGATCATTGGAAGACTGCATGGGAAGTACTTTGGTGTTTTTATAACTGCATGAGTGTTGGGCCTAGCCAAATATAAAGCAGCAGACTATTACATGACTCAACTATAAGTCTCTCCATATTGTTAAAAGCATGCATACATATATCTCTACCTTTTCAAATCATCACCATATCTAAAAGAAATATGTAAACAATATTTCTGGAATATAGTGAAACCTAGAAACTGAGACATGTAATAGATCTGAGTGAGTGATTGTATAACTGCATGGGTAGTGCTTGGCTGATTGTATGACTCCAAAAGTAGTCGCTGGGTAATTGCAGGAGAAGATGGATAGTGACTGGCTAATTGCATGAGTGCACACATAGAGGTTGAGTGCATGGATAAGTGTATAAATAGCACCTGAAGGCATAGATGAGTCATGGAGTAGTGCCTAGGTGAATAGATGAGTGCAACAGAAGGGCCTGGGTGATTCTACGACTGCAAGGCTAGTGCCTGGGTTATTACCTAAGTGCATAGGTAGACACTGCATGATTCTATGACTGCAGGGGTAGTACATAACTAGTGCCTGGGTGAGTCCATGGCTACAGGGGTAATATCTGGGGGATTACTGGAGTACAAAGCAAGTGAGTGGGTGATTTTATAAGTGCATGAGTACTGCTTGGGTGATTGCAGGAGTGCAAAGATAGTGCCTGGGTGATTTTATAATTGCATGGGCACTGGCTAAATGATTGGACGAGTGCATAGATCCTGAGAGGGTGATTGGAGGAGTGTAAGGGTAGTGCCTGGGTGATTGAACCACTGTATAGCTAATGCACTAATGATTGCATGAGTGCAGAGGTAATGTCTAAGGGATTACAGGAGTACATAGGTAATGTCTGGGTGATTCATGAGTTAAGGGATAATATCTTGAGCATTATAAGAGTACATAGGAAGTGCCTGGGTGATTTTATAAGTGCATCGATACTGCCTAGGTGATTAGAGTACTATTGTGGTAGTGCCTCAGTGATTGGAGGAGTGTAAAAGTAGTGCCTGGGTGATTTTATAAGTGCATGGGCACTGGCTAAGTGATTGGACGAGTGCACAGATCTTGAAAAGGTAGAGTCCAAGGGTATTGCCTGGGTGATTGAACCAGTGTATAGCTAATGCATTGGTGATTGCATGAGTTCAGAGGTAATATCTGGGGACTACAGGAGTACATAGAAAGTGCCTGGGTGATTTTATGAGTGCATCGTTACTGCCTGGGTGATAGGAGTAATACTGTGGTAGTGCCTCAGTGATTGGAAGAGTGTAAAGGTAGTGCCTGAGTGATTTTATATGTGCATAGGCACTGGCTAAGTGATTGGAGGAATGCATAGAACCTGACAGGGTGATTGGAGGAGTGGAAGTGTAGTGCCTGCATGAGTAAATCAGTGTATAGCTAACGCATTGGTGATTGCATGATTGCAGGAGTTATGTCTGGGGAATTAGAGGAGTACATAGGTAATGCCTGCTGATTCCATGATTGCAGGGGTAATATCTGGGAGCTTACAGGAGTACATAGGAAGTGCCTGGGTAATTTTATAAGTGCATGTGTACTGCCTGGGTGATTGAAGTAGTACTGCAGTAGTGCCTGAGTGATTGGAGGAGTGCAAGGGTAGTACCTGGGTGATTGAATCAGTGTATAGCTAATGCATTGGTGATTACATGAGTGCAAAGGTAATGTCTGGAGGATTAAGGAGTACATACATAATGCCTTGGTGTTTGCATAAGTTGAGGGGTAATATCTGGTGGATTACAAGAGTACATAGGAAGTGCCTGGGTGATTGTATAAGTGCATGGGTACTGCCTGGGAGATTGGAGTAGTACTGTGGTAGTGCCTGAGTGAGTGAAAAAGTGCAACATCCTGAAAGCATGCATACATATGTCTCTATCACAACACTATGCACACCTCAAAAATTCACAGAACAAACTTCAAATTTGAAGCAAACACCAAAACTTATGTGGCATATTTACTCTGTGCCTCTGTAGAGACTTATAAAAAGTGGCTTAGTCACTAATACCTTATCTCAACATCTTTTAAACCACACTATTATGCTGCATCTTCACCATTCTACTACTATTCACAGTCTTAAGCCTACCACATAAAAAGCAACAACACCTCTTTGTTATACATCATGCACCTTCAAATGTATAAGACATTTGAAAATACATATACAAGTAGAGACATACTTGAGACAGAAGTCCATGTACACCTTAAAACTTAACAGACTCCACTTCCAATTTTAATGCAACACCTAAAATTATGCGGTATACTACAAATGTACATATCCACACACTAAAACAAACTACCATAATCACTAATCCATCTTCTAATATACGCATATTACTATACAAAATCTATTTCAAACAACTTAACTACAATAAAACAAACTACAATACACATCGCTACATTTAATAATATATTTCAAACATCACAGTTCTTGAATAATTTTTAAAGTTTAAAAATAAAGCTAATACATAATACACCTCACAAATATATAACTCACCTTCCAAATTGATTTGTAGAATATGAAATATCAGAAACTCATAAAAGATTTTCTTATGCACACAATCAATGTAATGCACCTTTCTCAACAAGGTAAAACCAGTAATGGCAAACTTTCCCTCTCTTTCTCCACACAAATAAATGTAAGTAACAAATCACATTGCTTCCTACATAATTTCAAATTGTAAAACACATTTCTATTGGTTAGACATATTAACCCTTACCAACTGACTTCTAAAAGTGCCCAAACTGGTCTGGAATTTTTTGGAGTCGCGATTCCACCGTGCACCAACGCGATGGAACCGCGAATCCATACAGGAGTTCAAAAATATATTACAAATAAAAATACCACTATTTTTTAAGAACACACCACTTCTAAAGATAGTACTGACTTGGGAAATCTTACTTTAATAACATATCACTTACATATGAATTACAATTCCACATTTTAAAACCACAGATAACATTCAACCCTTCCCCCCTTCTACCAATTCCACATTTTAAAACCACAGATAACATTCAACCCTTCCCCCCTTCTACCTAATGCCAGTTTCCATAGCAACAGTTCATGGAACATTGAAGTGAACTGACAGGTCACAAGTTCACCATATCTTCAAGTTCAGCAACCAAGCTTACAAATGCAAACAGCAGGTGTGGTTGACGTTTGCAAAATATGACCTTATCCTAGCTGCTGTGCCTTTCAAACATTTTTTACTAACCAATAAGAAACATGCTTTTTAAAGAAAGTAACATGCAGCCTATTTTTGAGTGTACAATATTCATAAACAGCCAATCAATGATCTACTTTTTAAAAAGTAGTGTCATTAACTTTAATCACAGAACCTTTTTAAAACAACTTCACAAATACAACACTACCTTCTAAATTATATACTACTAAGTTATTTATTTAAGGTGAATTCAACACGACGTTACACAGGGGGGCCGCGCTGAGAGCCGCGTTGGGGTCGCGACTCCAAACTCGAAAGAAATAAAAATGCCCCACTTCCATTATTTGGTATTCGCCCCTGGGACCCCATCCCCCGGGGCATGCCAGCATTTTTTTTTTTAAATATAAAGCGTGGCCCGCCTCCTGAGGCCAATAATGGCCCCGGGACCCCAACCCCCGGGGCATTGCCTCTTTTTTAATAAACAAACACTACGGAAGGGCGGCCACATGGCCCCCCTTCTCAGGGCCACTATTGGCCCCAGGGACCCTATCCCCTGGGGCCTGGCCTCCTTTATGGGGACCACAGGGGGAGCCCCAATGCCCCCGCGGTCCCTGCCGGCTCCCCGCCTCTTGTGGGAACCCGCATTGCTTTTGGGCAAGGGGAGCCGCTAACATGCAGCTCCCCTTGCCCAAAAGCAATTCTGCTTTGCTTCTTGGATGCGAGAGCAGGTTTCCTGCTCTCGCTTCCAAGAAGCAAAGCAGTGTTTGCTATGGCAGGGCGGGAGCCATGCTCCCGCCCTGCCATAGCAAACAGCAATGTCCCAGGGGTGGGCATCATGGGACATTGCTGGAGCAGGCCCTGGGGGGTGGCTGTCACCAGGGCCATCAAGGGCTCCAGGAGGGGGGGCGCGTGGCCCCCCTCCCATCATGTGTGAAGCCCCGGGGAGGTGGTGGTCCCCAGGGCTTTGGGGGGCCCGTGAGCCCCCCTCAATAATCAACAAAGCCCCGGGAGGTGGTGGTCCCCGGGCTTTGGGGGGGCCTGCGAGGCCCCCCGCAAATAATTAATGAAAGCCTCAGGGAGGTGGCGGTCCCCGGGGCTTGGGGCCCACGAGGCCCCCCGCACAAAAATGTAAATGCCCCGGGGAGGTGGCGGTCCCCGGGGCAGCGTGGGGGGGGCAGGAGCACCCCCCACCCATTTTAAATAAAAAGCCCCCGGGGAGGTGGCTGTCCAAAATTCAAAGTGCTGATACCTCCAATTCATTATTAATCATTATGACCTGTATGGGCCCATGTGAACATTAATTATTAAACATTTCGCCCTGTATGGGCCCATATAGAGTGTTGCATGCTTGCATACATGTATTGCAACCCATGATATATGTAATAGCAAGGTGTCGCCCCCCCCCATCTCGGCATAGTATAATGCTATTCCTGAATAATACAATTGATTACATCCCAATCTTTATCCAAAAAACATACAGGAAAGTGCTGAGTGCTAGTGCATGCTACCATCTATAGGTCCGGATATACCCCCGAATCCCCTGCTGACCTTCAGGAAAGCCAGATCCCTGAGTAATAACTTGGTACGCAGCCATTATGAGAAAGTAGGTACAGGGACAACCTTCAAGGAATTACAAGGCTTTTTTCCATGCAGAAAATGCAAGGCCTGCTTCAATAGCAACAAAATTGTCTCTCCTGTGATGAGGGTCTTAGCATCCCCTGGCTTGCATATGTTATGAAAACCCTTTATGCATTGGGGAACACAATTTTCTTTGATGACCATATGACTTGCCAATGGGAAACAAAAAGCTCTTCATAGACAATTTTTAGGTTGAGCAAAACTAGAATGGGTCAAAGTAGAAGGTTTATGTGCAGTTGAAGCATGGTAGCGGTCTGGACCAATATCTAATTAGTACACAGGGTCGCTGGGAAAAATTGTTACTGCTCTGCTTCAGGGCAGGCACAGTTATCTACCTGCATTGTTTTTTGTTAGGGTACTCTAAAGATGTTACAGGTCGCCCCTGCCCATGTGATAACAATTCCTCCCAGTCCATGGTGCACTACTCTTAATTCTGTAAATTTTATGCACTTTATAGCAAACAATTTATGATCCCACTGCTCAAACAGCAGTGTAGAGCAGCACTTCTATATCTTCATCAGTTGTTGTACTTGGATTGCTATCATTGAGTGTGATTGTTCTCAATGTTTGCTGTTTGCTCTAGAAGGAGAGTGCTTTTTGACTGATATCCTTTGGGAACTCAGAGCTTGATTTTAAATGGCTGTATCAATTATTATGCTAGCTTTACACTATGTGAATTCAAACATGATTTTATTGCTCAGATTTAGTGCATGTTTCAACAAAGGTTCAACTTTAATGTGTTTTCATGGATGTACTTTTTGAGTGTCTCATCATATGAAAAAAGATAACTTGATTGACTGATGTTTGCATCAGATCCTGAGATGTATCAATCGAAGAGTGCATATCAACATAGACATGCCACAGCCACTGGTGGAAAAGCATAGGTTTGCTAGGGAGTTCTACGGCACTTCTCATGTGTGCTGGGTGCTATTGATTGCACACATGTGGCACTTCACCCACCTCACCACACAGCACACCTTTTCTACAACAGACACCGCCGGCACTCAATCAACATGCAGGCTGTCTGTGATGACAGGAGCTGCTGTGATGCCATGGAGCACACATGACAGCTTCATTTTTCATCGGTTACCTCTTGCTCTTCGCTTGACTGCTGGTGAATATGATGACACGTACACATTTCACATGTCTGAACCATACACAGGGTTGCTGGTGTACTTCCCTGAAGTTGTGTGCAAGATAATTGCAGTCAGTTGTGTATTGCACAACATTGCCAAAGGAAACAGCTCACACAAACCTCTGAACCCCCATGAACGTCCAAATCCAGGGAACTGGGGTGATGTCACAAACAGAGGTCAGATTATTCAGGTGGTGTGTGATTGGCTGGTCAACTCTTTTTCCGCTTACGCTGCTAAAGTTACATACTGTATGTGCTTGGGCAGTTTGTTGTCAATAATAATTGGTGGACATTTATCACTCAGTCCAGAAAATCCATCCTGAGACAACTCTGCAAACCTTTTATAATAAACTAAATCAATGTCCTGAGCCACTCTATATATATTAAATCCAACAATAAATTCACACGGTAGTCTTCTCCAATGTTCTTCCTGGTAGTTTATTATGCCAGAGCTTGTCAGGTATATACTTCAGTTCTTCATGTCATTTCAACAATAGATAGCCACAGAGCCAACACGTGTTTCGTCTTTAGGAATTAACCTAAGACTTCATCAGGGCTATAATAAATAGATACATAAGTTCTATTATAACACATTAAAGTGAAGTGTAATACATTCACAGTAGTTATCACAAAAATAGTGAGTAGGAACGAAAGAAAGGGCCACCTAAATGTAAACCATAGAACAATCCCAGTACGGTTCAAAAGGGAGTTGAATTATTAGTGTGATTAGCTTAACCTAATAGAAAAATACCAATGAGAAAAGTGTACACGACAGTGCTCTTCTTAGTATAGCAGAAGAAAAGAAAGAAAAAAAGAAAAAAATCCCAAGACGTGAAGTTATCCCACACCCAAAGTGCATTATTCATGGAGGAAAAAGAAAAAAGCAATGAAAAAGTTTGAGCATAAGTCATCTCGTGCACTAATCCACTGTATTGTTGAGTCTGAAAAAGCTCACCGCGAACAAGAATCTCCAAAGGTTGGTATAAGTATAATCTTCTGTCAAAGTCAATAAAAGATATCGTCCTTGCACAAAAATATGCCCAGTAGTAGAGTGTAAATAAACACCATACTCAATTACTAACCAAATGACACTAACAATTCAGAAGTGTCATACTGTAAATTTAGTGGGCTAACGACGTATGAAACACTCACCGATTAATGCGGGAATCTTGAAGATCGGCACCGTAACTCCAATATAAAGTAATTCTTAAAAGATTTTCCGAAACTCGTCTTACGGGACCATAAAGAAAAAGCTATATAAAAGATATGTACTAAATTACCACAAAACCTATCATAAAAGGCCGTCCCTATAGCGGACTAGTATTGCAGATGCACTAACATAATAGAAGTCATTGAGGTGTGTCTTAACCATAAGACAAATCCTATTGTGCTCAAATGTTTCCAATTGCATAGAAACATGCTCGTACCAATCCCTATAGCAAGGAAATATCTCGCATTTCATGTGCGGGCAGAAATCAGTAAAGTAAACAATTCCAATATTAACAACCAATATCGCTCGATATCCCTTAACCCTCGCGTATCTCTACTACGTTAAGGTGATGAATAACTAGCATTATTAGATACCTTTAAAAGTCCCCATATCGAGTCTTACCTGAGTGGAACATTAACTTCTCAAACGGAGAGTGCTCCGCTCCAAAACCTGGCGTGTTGCACCGGTGCCATCTTAAAGTGGCTATTTATGCAATGCCACTATGTAAACAGTGAAGATGGCCTCTCGATAAAGGAGACCACTTACAATATAAACCGGCGCCATATTATAATGGTCAAAAGCTATTGGGATATAATAACTATAAGTAAAGCACGTTCTCTTCTACTCATACTCACAACTTGTACACTTATTGTTCCTGCAAAAAAATGATAAATGATAGTTTTGTGCTCTGTGTTTGACATTCAAGGGCATGAGTCACTATAGGGTATCTGGAGTCTAAGTTCTTAATCTTAAGTGCCCTAAAATGTTCAGAAATTCGGTCCTTAAGACATCTGTGTCTGCATTCATCTAGCAACCTAGGGTGGTCGCTGTTCAATGCCCTTTGAGCACCCTCATACATAAGATAAGTGGAATTTCTGTGACATATTTAGTTGCATTACTTTGCGCAGTCTATACCCCACTACCCGTTATTTTTAAACCTTTTATAATGTTTGGAACCTAAATGTTGTTCTCAACATCTAAAAAATAGGCATTGATTAGGACGAGTATCAGAAGAAGTTTGCTGACTCCTCGTTACTTTTGTAATGTGGAGTTCCAGCCCAAATCCACCAATCTCCATGTGGTGGAATTTTTTTCCTGTTCGAATGAATCAATGGCAACGGGAACACCACCAGGCTTCAGAATCGGAGCTGACGAGCACCAACAAGATTTGGCTTCTCCTAGTGTGATTTTTGGTTGCTAGAAGGACTTCCGGCGATATTTTATGAATGAGGATGGGTGGTTCGGAGCATTTGGGTTGAGGACTGCATCCTGAGTAGATTTTCTACTCAAGCGGCAGCAAAACCAACTCAGAACACCCCCATTAGGGAAATACTTGCTTTATTAGATATTCTACCCGAACGGACAGTTCATGTAATTTATTTAGCTCAAAATGCATTTTTTACATTTTACTTTATTTTTTTAACAGAATGGAAGTGCCACAGAGACTCCAAATTACTCTTCCTGTCAAGAAGGCTCCTGTCACTGCTTTGTCCATCCCTTGTTCACTTTTCATTTAGATATCAGTGTGTGTGTGTGTGTGTATGTGTGTGTTTGCCATAGGCCACCATTTTGCCAAGCCATGTGGCAGAGCAGCCTTTTTGTGTATCCAGTGTGCTTTTGCCTTAGGCCTCCATGTTGTCCATGCCTTCCTGCTTGTTATTGTAGACATGTGGATGGCTGCCATTTTGTATAGTCTTCGTGCTTTTGCCAATGGCCTCCATGTGTTCTTTGTTGTCCATGTCTTCTTGCTTGTTGTAGTGAACATGTAGCGGGCAGTCATTTTGAGTAGCCAGTGTGCTTTTGCCATAGGCTTCCATGTGTCCTTTTTTGTTCCATGTTTCACCGTTGGGAGCCATGTGGCAGGGCTTCCATTATATGTAGCCATTGTGCTTTTGTCAACAGGCCTCCTTATGTTCTTTGTTGTCCATTCCTTCTTGCTTGATGTTGTGAATATGTGGCCGGTGGGCGTTTTGAGTAGCCAGTGTCTGTTGAAATCCTTTTCTTCCGTTTTTCAATTCCATTTTCTAGGGATAATGATAGAAGAGTCCTATGCCTTTTTCGTTTTCTGTTCATTATTTCTTTTTTCCCTGATATGAGTTTAATGTGCTTAAGGGTGATTGTAGTAGAGTATTTTTCTATTCATTTTTTCCATTTACCCCAGCCTCTCCTTACCTCCCATAGATAATGATAAATGTTTATTGTTTAGTTAGTTAAAACCTTAACAATTTATCGCATGAATAAAAGTCAGCAATAAAATTTCTTCATTTTAAAAACTTAAAAGCTTTACATTCTCAAATGTTATTATAATGGGGAATGTAACTTACGGTAAGCACTTACTAAGTACCAAAGCATCAGCGTTCCGCATCTCAGTTAAGAGTTGCTTTTCAGGCCTAGTTGTAAGGTTGAAAACTTTTACCACTTGGATATCATGAATAATAAAGTTTCTTAACATATCGTAGATTTCTCTGTCTTCTTTGTAGCTAGAGTCTCTCTTTCTCTTTCTCATAGTTTGTTTTCTGGGATCTAGCCCCTTAAGGGCTGGAGCCCCTATAGTCCTTCCTTGTTTGTGAGGTATAGGTGTCTCATAGGCACACACCAGCAATATTTTTTTTAAGAATGATTCCATTTTTCCCTGCACAACCTGCCTGCCACGAGTGTCTCATCATAGACCACAGGCACACACCAGCACATTTTGTTTAAGAATCGTTCCATTTTCCCCTATAACCCCTGCCTATCATAGGTGTCTCATCATAGGCCATAAGGACACCGCACACCAGCAATAATTTTGTTAAGAATGATTCCATTTTCCCCTCACACCCTGCTTGTCACAAGTCTCATAGGCCTTAGAGTCAAATAAAGTAACCTTTTCAATATGTATATTATGGAAATATTATGTCTATGTTTGGCTTGGAAAGGTTACACTATTGTTAATAATTTGTGATGAATCTTGTTTGTTTATTTTAGGTACACAAGAGACATCATACACAGAAAGTGGCCAGTGAGGAGCAGAAGAAGGTGCCACTTTCCACCTATTTCAGGAAACGTGATGTACCTGCTGCACCCTCCTCTGGGCAGCAAAAGTCTGGGAGCAGCACTCCCACATCAACTGCACCACCCCAGCCCAAGCCCATGTGTCTCAGTGTTGCAGCCACTGCAGTCATGGTGACAAGCAATGAGTCTGAACTAGATTTGTCCCAGCCGCAAGTACAGTTCCTCCTGAAGTAGGAGCAAAGCAGGAGGTTGAGCTTCCTTCTGAGCAAGATGTTGCACTTCAACCAGTGACTTCATGATACACAGCAAGAAAAAGAAAGGGTACTCCACCATATTCTCCAAACCCCCCTTCTGATGACCTGGGCATGGATTGGACACAGCCGAGTCCGAGACCCACCAAAAGAGACAAGGGAAAAGGAAAGTTCCTGAAAGCCTTAGAGGTATGGAAAGTGACAGTAATGATGAGCCAGTGATTGTTAGTGTGGAGGGCAGCT
The DNA here is from genome assembly GCA_963921515.1 of Calotriton arnoldi. Taxonomy (NCBI): domain Eukaryota; kingdom Metazoa; phylum Chordata; class Amphibia; order Caudata; family Salamandridae; genus Calotriton; species Calotriton arnoldi. The sequence goes on along the minus strand of CAWUFW010001700.1, from coordinate 48,577 downwards.
CAGCGGATACTGAGATGACCCCTCTGATTCAACCTGCTCAGAGGGATGTGGTTCCACCACCACTGCTGGCATCCATAATATTAAGACCACGACGGGATGTGGTTCCTCCACCACTGCTGGTGTCTATAATTGTAAGACCCTGCCGAGACTTGCATCCACCACAACCACAGTTGAAGTACGTTCTAAGGAGAGGACAAAAAAAAACACCTACCTCCAGTTCTTTAGGCACTGGCAGTGGCACACTAAAAAAGTTATCCTCTCGAGTTTGGGACTTGTTTTAGATTAGCAAGCAGGAGGATAACATTACAATATGCTCCATTTGCCACGCGAGTGTTCGTTGAGGTAAGCCAGGTTTGCACTATGGTACTGGAGGCCAAATATCCAAGCTAAAAAAAATCACATAATCCAGTGTGAGGAGCTCTTTAAAGAGACAGCTGCTGCTGCTGGTGATGAGAGAGGGGAAGCAGCTCAGTTCACAGTGAAAGAAGAAGAAGGTGGGCATGGGGAAGAAGAGAATGACTGCATTACACAAAGCAGCCATGCTTCAACAGGTTTCTCCTATAGTTAGCTAGCATCAGCAATCACTATGGACTCAGATGCAGACACCGCAATTTACAGAGATTCCCACTTTAAGATGTGCATTGAGTCTACCACCTCCTGCTTCTCTCAGGAAGTCGCCTGTGTCAGTGGAACCACCAAAGAAAAGAAATCCAAGCTACTATTATGGGCAGATGGGGTACTACAGATGCTACTACCCAAAGGCACGTTAGTACAACGGGAAGCTGGCTAAAATGTTAGAACTGGGCCTCCTGCCTTTTTTGAGGAGCCAGTGGAATTTTTCAAACTTGTGGCAGCCATATGCCTGAAATGTATGGTTCCCAGCTAGACCTATTTGTATTGAGTTACTATTCCAGTGCTCCAGCATGATGTGCTGCAATTGGTTGGCCAAGCTGTGCAGCAGAGTACCATTCAAACTATCCACCTGATGAAAGACATGTGGACCAGCAGTCAAGCACGCTATCACTGCTCACTGGTTCTCTTTTGTGGGGGTTAAGCAATAGCTATCTGCAGGTCTCATTACTGAATAAACGTTTAAGGGCATTTGAAAGCATGAAACAGTAGGGATGTTCAACATGGAGAAATCCCATACAGCTGTAAAATCTTGTAAGAGTTTAACAGCAAGGTGCTTAAATGGCTTTGACATAGACATCTCCGAATTGGGTTTGTTGTTGCAGACAATAGCATTAATATAGTCAAGTCCATGGCAGATGGTAGATATATCTTGTGTCTGGTACACTGCATCAAGCTGAATTTCCAGGACTTTCTCAAGAAGTAGACATATTCATTTCATACTATCCACCTGCCAAAGACTCTACATTCATTTCACTCATTCGTTTAAAGCCCTGAAGCAGATGAGGATCTTCAGCATGCTAATAGAGTACCGGTTAAAGCCCTCCTACAGGAGGTGGCAACACATTGGAACTCTACCTACTAAATGCTGCAACAACTGTTTGAGCGGTACAGACCGATCGCCGACTATGTCCTTCAAAGAGGAAGAGATGAACTGGTAAAACAATGACAATGGAGGTGGACGAATCGAGTCAGTCAAGTGCTTGGAACAAATGCTACTTCATTTTTGAGGTTTTCACATGGGAAGTCAGCAAGGAGGAAAGAATGATGAGCCAAGCAATCCAGTTTTGCATCTGCTACACAACCAGTTGAAAAAGGTGGCACAAAGGTTTGCCAGTGTGAACGAAGAAGTACATGAGTTGGTTCAGAACTTATTCCTTTGCTTGGCTGTTAATCCCAGGCTGCAAGTCTGTCCTCCAAAGAGTACATGTGCCACAATACTTGATCGATGGTACCAAAAATGTGCTTGCCATTTTCATTCCTTTTTCAGAAGGGGATGTTTCACTTTACAAGACTTGGACTGTCAATTAAGAGAGAGACCAAGGAGAACAACGGCTGGCAGTTAGAGGTCTTGGTGGAGTTTCTTGTGTACACAGTTTATCCTCCAGAGAGGGCAATGCTGTTGTCTCACAGCCAATACCATCACCAGCAACACTAGCAACAACAGAAAAAAAGCACTCTGGAATTCCCTTGGTTTCAAGTTGTAGGGCTGAGGTCAAGTGTACAGGTGAAGGCAACAGAGGTCAAGCAGCTGGCAGCACCAATGACCATTCAGAGGATGGTCCAAGACTATCTGGATGATCCTAAAAGAGGTCAACCTGGATCAAAACCCATTGGTCTCTTGGTGTCATGGTGGGCCCTAGTCCCTGGCCTTAACTCTAGTCCTTGGCCTTAGTCCTGCTTCCTTCTTCCCTGTTTACCCACCTATCCTGCTCACATCTGCCTTCCTTGTTGATTCTCACAGGCGGTTTAGCCAATCCCTGGGATTCCAACTTTTGGCCGCCGCTGTTGGGGAGCCCCCCTCTCCCTGCTAACTCGGTAAAAAGTTTGGGAATTACCATCAGTAACGATCTTACCATGAAGGCCCAGATCAACTCAGTGGTCTCTGCGTGCTTTTTCAACTCCGCAGAGTTCGGAAAATCAGCAGATTTCTCTCCACTGCAGCTCTGACCCAAGTGGTACTTGCTTTGGTCATCTCGCGGATCGATTACGCAAACTCCCTCTATACTGGTATACCAGCCTACCAGTTACATCGGCTGCAACTCGTCCAGAACCAGGCAGCCAGGCTCATCTTTGGTCAGCCCAAACATCAACGAGTGAGTCCAATGCTGAAAAGTCTCCACTGGCTCCCTCTACTCCAACGCTGCCTATTTAAGTTGGGCTGCATCATTTATAAAGCCCTCTCAGGCCATGGACCCGTTTTCATTGCTTCTAATATACAACGGTACATCCCTTCCCGCGATTTACGTTCCTCTAACAAAAATTTGTTGATCCCCCACACTTTCAAACGGAAAAACATGGTGGATTGAGATATACGATTCTGGCCCCCAGCTTTGGAACACCTTGCCCCCCATTTACGTACTGTTGACTCTTACACCAAGTTTAGGAAGCTATTTAAGACCTGGCTTTTTACTCAAGCATATAACTAAACTATCATCTGCAACCACGGACGCCCTCCCTCAGCGCCAAGAAACCGCCTGGTGAACGAGCGCTCTACAAATCAACTTTAACATAACATAACATAACTTGTCCCCCATTCCTTTAGGGCTTCTTAGGGCGCCTTCCTCATTTTCCCCGTAGTACCTCCTTCATCTCAGCCCGAGCACTGTACATGGGCACATCTCAGTCCCTCGGACTCATAAAGGGTAACAAAAGCTACTTGGTATCACTCACACGGTTCTAACTTTTGCATGCTTGTTGCTATCACATGCTTTTGCAGAATTTACCGAAGTCTCATGAGATTTCCTCTTCCTGTGAGGCTCTGGTAAATCCCGGTGGCCATATTGGGTGCAGTTCTATGTAAACTGCGTCCAGCTCTGACCGGGTGCTTTGCCTCATGGTATTTGCACGGGAGAGACTGAGACCTGCACTCCGGACAACATTTACCTCATGGAAGCTGCTCTCGTTCTCCACCATACCACAACCTTCTTGCTGCATCCAAGGTTCCTCACCTTCGCCTCCAGATATTGTCTCAGCTCTAGAATCTGCAAAGAAAAGACAGACCTTAGGAAAAACAAAAGGAAACAAGAAAAGCACCTCCATGAGGTACTTTTAGACTTGACTTTAAGCGCATGAAAAACAACCTTTAAACATTTCAGGAAAAGCCTACCAAGGCTTTCATGAGTGCAACAAGAATTGAAAAAGACGACACTTGACACCATTGTGTGAAGCAACACAAATCTAAGACAATGAAACCTCAAATTGTATAGGTACTTAGAAATTCTAGTGGTATCTCTTTCAGTCATAGTAAAGGAGTGTATGTTCTGATGGAATTTGTTAACTAATATATGTGTATTTCAGGTGTAACCATAATTGGGGAAAACATATTCAATTTATGGATCCCTCTGTTGGATCAAGGAGAAACTGGTTGAAGTACTTCAAGGACACAATAAAACAAATCACAATATTCTTCACGTCAGCTGCCTCGCAGGTAAAATGCAGCTCCACACTTACAGAGACTCATAGGGCGTGTGGGGGTCTAAGACACCACAGACACATTAACTTATAATTGCTTCTTGTTTAAATGTTGACGGCTGTCATGTTGCCAGTTTTGACACTTGGTATGGGAAGATACGACAGTGACCAGGTATAATGCAATATAGGTGGCAAGATTGACTATGATTAAAATTAACAAACACTTCATACCAAAAGATTACACTGTTCCTGAAACAGCACAGGAGGAAGATGAGGGTAATTGGTCAGACTCAAGTGTGTAAGAAGATGAACTTCTGGGCGAACCCCCTGAGTTTGAGGATGAACGCTATTTCTTTGACCAAGTAGCATACAATAGAACTTGCATATATCGTCGAACTGCTTTATATATATATATACACAAACATTTCTATATGTGGGGTCTGGCTTACATTGTCCTATTTGACATTAGGGGAGAGAGATAAATTCTGCTCAGCCGGCGGCGATTGCAGAGCTTTACAAGCATAATACGGAGTTCTGGCAAAATTCCGCCATGGCTGAGTAGCAGAGTTTTTTCTCGCACGTTGCTCTCCAACGTTATGTTGGCAAGTGAGAATTAGCATCCGCTAGCATGATTTTCGGGCACTGAACGGCACCCGATGAGATTTTCTCAACGCGGGCGGTGGAGGGCAGTCACAACCATTCATGGTGATAAAGTTGCCTCTCGAGTAGAAAATCAACTCGGCAGCAACAAATAAGCAGAGCCGTCTGGCGCACCATGTGGTGCAGTTCATGCTGATTTTGTAGCGCAACAAGCTCTCAGTGCTACAAATCAGCGCAACATGCCGATTCCACCCACTCACGAAACTCTGCCAAATCTCGCAGAGTTTTTATGTAACTCCACAGAATCCCATGCAGTGAAACTCCGTGAGTTCCACCCACCCCTATTTGACATTTTTGGAGTGGACCAGTGTGCAGAAAAGAAGCCTCCATACACTAATGGACATGAAGACAGTGCCTCCCATCCCTGTCCTTTTTTCTTTCACTCCCTAGCGGGCTGTTAGTAAAGATCGTTATTAGGGCTCCCGGTTTTCCGTTTAACTGGATTTTTACATCAAATACAGATGAAAAAAAATGTCCTTTGTATGTATTTATAAATAGAAACAGGAAAATACTGGCAAATTTTGCTGTGCTGCCGAGCTCCAGTCCAGGGTTGCCTCACCACGGCCCTCTTCCTGATTTTAGGGGTGTGCCGGCCCACAGTAACATGGAACACCTGCAGGGCCATACATCTTTGGATTTGCTGGAAATTCCTTCCAATTAGGGCCTTTAATTGACCTGCTGCCATGCCCCTAAGGCAATAGTGCTCAGATCCATGCGTCACTGTGTGGGTATGTCAACACTTCTTCGGCCTCGCCCTCATACCTTTTTGCCCTTTATTTTTGGAGCTCACCCCCCCTGCTTCCTCCTTTTTACCTGCACTGTGACCACCACCGGCCCACCCTGATTGCAGAAAGACGCCTCCCTGTCCCCACAGTCAGCTGTTCGGACCTGCCCCAGCCCTTCTCAATTCACTTTCTCTGGGGCTTCGCCTCTTGAGTGAGCTCTGTTCCAGCCCCTCCCCCCCCAGTACAACGCCAAAGGTAAGTGCAAGGGAGGGTGTACTTGCATGTATTTAACCTATGTATGTGCCCTCGGGAGACAGATAAATGGTGGCTTCAGATTGTATTAACTGTCCCCTAGAAACAGATAGGAAATCTCAGATATTTTCTGTTACGTTCAAGTCATCAGGATAGCTGTGAGTAGTTTGCTTGTGCTTTTTTGTTTTCTTTGTATCTGCCCTTGGTGGCCCGTATTTCTTATGTGAAAGTATTAAAACTACACATATCATACATATCGCAATGGAAAAACACCGGGCTGGATGAACTATACACACCTGTGGTGGCCCCTGCGCCGTAGATAGAGGGAGATCAGTGACTTTGGGCAGACTCCTCCCAGTATACTGTCTAACAGTAGCTACTGCCCTGATCAGCAGATACACACACTATCTGGAGTAGGACTGCATTGGATGTACAGTGGCACAAGAGGGTTAATAAATCCTAGGTGAAAGTGTCTCACAGTGTCACTATTCTTTGATTGCATCAGGGCACATGCCGCCCATTATTCGCCTTGGCCTCCGTGAGAACCAGACAAGCTCAGGACACAACCCTGGACACTATCCGTGCCCCAGAAGGCGGCTCGTGGCACTGCCTGTCCCCTGTGCCCCCGAGACTTGAACATTTAAAATCGTTTAGAAATGTAAAAGCAATGTCAGAGTGGGAGGCGAGACATCTCCAGCAGACTCGTAGCTGCTCATTCGGCACTTACAGGGTTGATTTCCTGTATGTCAATGGTACCTGATGGAGCCTCACAGAGGGTTACTGAGGCAACCTTGGTGTCCCTCACGTTATGTGAAGTAAATAAACTTCAAATTTGAGAATTTACCGCCAGTGCCTATTGTTTTCCAGTGTTCTGTGCTGGCTGTGAATAAGACAATGTGCAGTGTAATACACCTTCGCCCCGCCCCCTAACACACACAACATGGATGTCAGCTACGACACCAGGGCATGTTACCTCGCTTAAACACTTGTCATAACAATGCTCTCACTGTAGATTTGCAATAAAATGCACTAAACATTGGGTAATCATATTCATTACATGACAAACATATGAATGTTAGCACCACAGAAAGTGGCGGTAAAATTAAACACATACATGCAGAAACTAGCATTATTTAGGATTACTGCCTTTTACTCACCATTTATGTGAGAGAAGGCTAAACCAGGGAATGCTGAACACAAATTACACCCTATTTATCACCTATAAATGAGGACGCACATATTTAAGACATTAGTCGATCATTCAGATAGAGCCAACTCAGTCGCTGAGGTCTCAAGTGCTGTTAACAGACACTTTGAGTGCCCAAGTTAACAAAACTAATTTTTTTCTTATCCACAATTGAAATATTTAATTTTACTAGTGGGCCTGCAGCACTGATTGTGCCACCCACCTCAGTAGCCCTTTAAAAATGTGTCAGGCCTGCCATTGCAGAGCCTCTGTGTGCAGTTTTAAACTGCCATTTCAACCTGGCAAGTTAACATACTTGCTAAGTCCAAACCTTCCCTTTTATTACATATTAGTCACTCCTAAAGTAGGCCCTAGACAGCCCTTAGGGCAGGGTGCAATGTATTCAAAACGTAGGACATGTATTTTTGAGTTTTACATGTCCTGGTAGTGAAAAACTACTAAATGTGTTATTCATGACTGCAAGGCCTATCTCTCCCATAGATTAACATTGGGATTGCCTTAACACATCTTTTAAGTGTAATTTCCAATTAGAAAAAGATAGATATTTGGAGTTTGGTGTCTGTGGACTCACAATTTAAAATCAAACTTATGGTGATGTCGGATTTTAAATTGTTTGAAAATGCCACTTTTAGAAAGTTGGCATTTTCTTACTTTACCCATTTTGTGCCTCTGTCTGTCTCTGAATATTTGTCTGGGTTGGATGACAGCTGGGCTGTGTGCATTCCCTCTAGACAGTCACACAAAGGGAGCTGGGGTGTGACATTTGCATCCTGATGGCCCATCACCAGGATGATGGGCCTTCGCTGATGTAGATTGGGAGGGAGGAGCTGAGACTTGCACCTGAATAGGGCTGTGCCTGTCCCCACACAAAGAGCTGCATACCCCCCTCTAGTGAGTCTGAAGCTGGGGCAGGAAAGGCAGGGACCTTGTGATCTTTAAAGAACTTTTTGATGTCTCCCCCACTACAAAGACACTTTTGGGTATAGGTACTGGACCCCTGACACCACCAAATTAGAAATTTGCTGGAACCAAGAACATTCTGCCTGGAAGAAGAGCTGCTTTGCTGTAGTAGGGACTGACACTTTGCTGCCTGCTCTGCTGTGTTGGCCTGCTGCTTCTCACCTGGGAGTGAGAGGGACTGGACCTGCTCTCTACATCCTTGAACCCAAGTTTGCCCAAGGGATTGCCTCCTGTTCTCTGAAGTGCTTCAACACCCTGCGCATGCTCCGCAAGATCTTCAGATGGATCCCCACTGAAACCAGGAAGACCGTCACCCAGGCACTCGTCACCAGCCGACTGGACTATGGGAACACCCTCTACGCCGGAACCACAGCCAAACTTCAAAAAAGACTCCAGCGCATCCAGAACGCCTCCGCACGACTCATCCTGGACATCCCCCGACACAGCCACATCACCGGACACCTGAAAGACCTGCACTGGCTCCCCGTCAGCAAGAGAATCACGTTCAGACTCCTCATCCACGCACACAAGGCCCTCCATGACCTGGGCCCAAAGTACCTCAACGACCGCATGACCTTCTACACGCCCACCCGCCAGCTACGATCAACCAGCCACGCCCTCGCCACCGTAACACGCATCCGCAGAACCACCGCCGGAGGAAGATCCTTCTCCTACCTGGCAGCCAAGACCTGGAACTCCCTCCCCACTCACCTTCGGTGAACCCAGGACCATCTCTCCTTCAGGAAGCAGCTCAAGACCTGGCTGTTCGAGCAGTAACTTACCCCCTCCCCCAGCGCCTTGAGACCCTCCCGGGTGAGTAGCGCGCTCTATAAATGCCGTGATTGATTGATTGATTGATTGAAGTCTCAGGGTCACAAAAGACTTCTTGCAACTCTGCTAGTGCTCCTGGGTTCTGCCATCTGTCAGTCCTACCCTTGGATGAGGACCCCCTCCAGTCCTGGGCCTCAGAAGTGGGACCTGCAGGTGTTTCTGTAAAAATCAACGCATCACCACTGCACCGATCGGAACCGACGCAGTGCCCTCCTATGCTGACATAGTGCTGATCCAAGGACATCCCTGTGTGGCTCGATGATGACGCATCGACCTGACTGCGAGGTTCGACTGTGGCGCAGTGCCGGTCCTTCGACACCAACTGCAAGGCTCAACCCCGACGCATTGACCCGACTGCGTGAATCAAAACTGAAGCATTGAGTCTTCGACGTCAACATTTGCTCCATACAAAGGTTCTTTTTTAGCTGCGTGGGTCCTGTAGCCGGCCAGACCCTCTATCCCGGTTGGCCTGAACTTTGGATTTATCTCAGTCTTTTATTGCTATTGACCTTTAAGCACTGTTTTTGGATTTAATCTATAAAAATTCATATTTTTTGTCATTTTGGTCTTGTTTTACTCAGATAAATATACTCTACTTTTCTGAACCTGTGTGGAGTCTTTTTGTGGTGTGTTCACTGTGTTACTATAATTAAAGTGTGCACAAATACTCTACACATTGCCTCTTAATTTGAGCCTGACTGCTATGTGCCAAGCTACCAGAGGGTGAGCACAGGTTAATTTAGGTTGTGTATCAGACTTACCCTGACTAGGATTGCGGTCCCTACCTGGACAGGGTACAACCTCTGCCAATTAGAGACCCAGGTCCTCATTTATTGCAATTTGGTGTAGGAAAGCGTAGCTAGGCACCTTGCTGTGCTGCCCTATGCCAAAGTGAAAGGGCAGGAATGCACCATAATTATGCAATACGGTCCATTCCTGTCCTTTCTGCCTGCGCTGGTGCTGTTTCGGCAGCCTAGCGCAAAAGTAGGCACCTCCATTGCAGGCAGGAAGGGGCACCTTCCTGCACAAAAACAATCCTACGAGGTGTTTTCCTCTTTCTGTGTGTGCTGCAGAATGCAGCACACACCGAAAGAGGAAAAAAACTAGGAGAAATTAACTCTCCTTGTTATGCCCCCCCTTGGGAGGCATACGGATTTAATGCTTCCACAGGTTTACATGTTTTTGTAAATCTGGGGCAGTGTCAAATTCCATGGGTGTTGCATGGGAAAACCCACTTAAATGCCCATGGAATGCCTTCCGGGTGCAAAGTACGGCGATGCAGTGATTTTCGCTGCGTTGCCTTACTCATGATTTATGACGAGGCCACTCAAAGCCACGCAAGGCGGCTTTGCGTGACTTCATAAATCTTTATGAGAGGTGTGTCACACAAGTTTCACTTTATGTGGTGCAAGAGTGACTCAGGGCTCTCATAAATAATCTCCCCACTTTCTCACAGTTAACATAACAATTAGATAACTTGGGATTCTGGGGCTGAAGGGCTATTTGTATTCGGTAACTGTACTGTCATCTACCTTTCACAAAAGATGTAATGTGCTGCTCATCGACTTGATGAATGTTGTGTCTTTGTCTCACCTTTCTCCCTCTAACAATCCATTCATCAATCCCCTAACCTTCTTCCCCCAGGTTGTGTAGTCCACTGAGGTGGGACTTAAAAATTTGCACTATAAATTAATCACACATTTGGTGGGGCGGATGTGGTTAAAGCGCTGCCAACTGTTACAGGGTCTTTTTAACAAAATAATAGCCCATGTCAGCCCTACTACCCACCCAGTCATGAAAGGTACATGAGCATAGTACAGAGTCTTAGAACGATATCTGTCCAAGGATAGGTGGAACTAGTGTGTACTATGGCCTAATTCACAAATGTAAACTTACAATTTTGGTATAAGTTTACTCTTGCAGTGTAGCTGTACTCTCAGTAACTTTACGAGTAGTAACTAACTAGTAGTAACCCCTTTTAAAATAATAGGTATTACTATTCACAAAGTTACTATTCATAATGTTACTGATGGAAAAGTTACTAGTCATAAACTTACACTGCAAGAGTAAAGTAAAATCAAAAGTGTAACTTTACCTTTATGAATCAGTGTTGTTTACAAAATCTATGCAACATGAAGTAACTTTCTCCTGAGACCTGTCTCCTTGACCTGAGGTTTTGGTAAGTTTAGTTGTAATTGTTTAAAATATGCCACATGATCCAGCTATGATGATATGGAAGGGCAATTATAGGAAACCCACCTCTCTATATAGTGTACTACAATGAGGTACACTGTGCAGAGAGGTCAGAGAGACCCTTATTGGTTTACAGAGGCAAAAGTAGATAATAATAACGTTCTATTTTGTGGTAGTGTGGGTGAGCAGTTAGGCTTATCAGATGGTAGTGCTAAGCATTTTTTGTACTCACTGAGGCAATAAATGGAACACACACTCAAGACTTACTTCGAAACAGATTTGCAGAAAAATTGTATTTTTATAAATATTTTGTACCAAGAACATCAGTTAAAGGTAAACATGTAATACGTTTCAGCAATAAGCAAGGTAAATACAAGCAATATGCAGTTGTGCGCAATTACACACAATGTTATCCTATGGAAAAAAACATAAAATGCAATAAATCACAGTGCCGTAGGACTTGAAGGTTCACGTTCTAGAATTCGAATGTTAGGGAGCCAGGTTCCAAAGTTCTACCAGCAGTTTCTCAGGAGCATCCCGGATTCTGCCTGGAGCAGGGTGCTGAGAGAGTAAGTAGCTAGTGAGCTACGAAGAATGGGGGCCACCTAAAAACAGGCTGCATAGGGGGACTTGTAGGCAAGTCCAGGGGCACTCAAAAAAGTGTAGAGGTTGCAAGGGCCTGAGTACCACAGGAGCACAAAGATTTCAGAGATTCCTGGCTCGGTCTCAGGGCTGCTGCTGTCCCTCAAAGGGTGCTTGGTCCTCAGGCAGTTGGAGTCCGGCTTGGACTCTTGTAGTCAGGCTTGGTTTGCAGGGCATCCGGTACCCCAAGGTTGGTCTGCTTGGCTCTGGAAGATCCTAGTTCCTCCAAACTTGGTGAGGAGGCATAGTTGATCCTTCAGAGCTGCTGTACCTTTTCCTGGGTAGTTGCAGCATCTGCGGGGCCAGGGTGCTGCAAGTCAAGAGTTCGGACTCTGCAGTTTTGGTGCCTGAAATGCAGGGGAGTAGCCCCTCTACTTCAAGGGAGTTCTACGGTGATTTGGCGAAGTGCTGGTGGGCCCCTGGGGTTTGTAGAGGTCTCTCAGTGGCAGGACAAAACAGTGTTCTGAGATTGTCAAGTCTTTGGGCTGCAGGCAGGGTTTCGTGCCAAAATCCAGTCCAGGCTCTCTGTTCTCGGGGGCAGCCGCTCTTCTTTGTCCTTAGTCTTCTTGTGCCCATTAGGCCTGGGCGTTGAACTCCGCTCCATTCGCAGAGTTTGCAGAGTTTTTTCCCCACTCGCGCTCGCGAACAGTAAGTTCGCGAGCGCGAGCTGCCGCTTGGGTAGAATTTCTACCCGAGCAGCAGAAACACCAGCACGAACAGCAGTTTGCACTACACTCTGCCACTTGCGGAACTTCGCGGAGTTTGTTTGTAACTTCGCGGAGTTCCGCGTTGCAAAACTCCGCGGACTACGCCCAGGCTTAGTGTCCATCGAATCTGAAATTCTAGGCTCAGGGGTGCCACTTAAATACTACATTTAGGGGAGTTAAAGGGAGTGCCAGGTAGTAGCCAGTGGGCTACCTACCTTTATTGTGACTACACCCTCTAAATGGCTACCCTACATGGCGAGCTCGCATGACCCTCACCCTGATAGGTTATTTTCCCCATCATCAAGGTGGTGGAAAGTGAGCTGGGGGGGGGTCTACATTCCCTGCCCCACCTTAGGGGTAGTGCAGGTTGGCTGGGGACCCTCCTACTGATCGAACTAATTTCCCTGCCTTTCTTCCCACCGAAAGTGGGGTTAGGGCAGGCAGGTTGCGATCTGCTGATAGTAGGGGAGGCTTGGTTCTGAGTTCTAAGGTGGCATCGCCTTTGAAGCTTCCTGCCCTGGAAAGCTGTTCCTGACTGGAGGAGGTGTGAAGCACCTCCATCCACCCAGGACAAGCATTGTTTCTAGCCCCGGAGAGCAAAGGCTGTCACCCCATGTCAAACACAAGGAGATGATGGACGGAGCGCTGAAACGTTTCAGACACTCACCCCCAGTCACAGATCTGGTTTGAATCCATCATCGTTCTTTAGCTCTCACTTTGCCACTGGATTCAAGCTAGCCTGGCTGATGAGGGCTGTTACAGGGAAGACATGGCTTGGCAGTTCGGGCTGGACTGTTCCCATGAGGCACAGGGTCAGGACTGATTTGCATATAGCTGTGTCTGAACTGGGGTGGCGAAGTGAGCTAAAGAACGATGATGGATTCAACCCAGATCTGTGACTGGGGGTGAGTGTCTGAAAAGTTTCAGTGCTCCGTCCATCATCTCCTTGTGTTTGCTTTGTCACCCCATGTCCTCAGAAACATGTCTAGTAGTGGCAGGCTGGTGGAGACCAGTCAGGAATGCGCTAGAAGTAAGTAGGTTTCAGGGGACCCTTGTAAAGGGTCTTCTGGTTGCAATTGTTAATAAATCTGACACTGGAATCAGTGCAGGTTTATTGATGAGATGTTTGGTACCAAACATCCAATAATACAGTGAAGTCATTATGGAGCTGGGAATCTCATAATGACGAGTGTCCAGCCCATATACTCTCTATGGCTCCCCTGTTCACTTACAATATCCAAGAATCAACATGGATACTGCAAGGGCATATCTGCTCATTCAGATATGTTCTCGCAGGAGATATAGTGCACCATGTCTTAGGGCTAAGACCTGCTAGAGGGGTGTCTTACATATATCCCATGCAGTGTTTTTGGGCGTGGCACACAGGAATGTGTGCCTTGTCAACTCTTCGGTTTTGTCAACACTAAGGCGCACAGTCTGCAATGGCAGCCTGCATGGCCTTGGTGAGGGGACCCTAGGGTGGCACAATTTGTGCTGCTACCCTTGTAGTCCCTCTTAAATGCCAATGCCCTAGGTACTAGGGGTACCGTTTACTAGGGACTTACAAGGGGCACTGAAGTGGTGCCAATTGGGAAACAAAAGGTACAGTTTAGGGAAGGAGCTCTGGCACAGAGGCCCTGATTGGCAGGGACCCTGTGCACTTCCATCGAAATAACATATATTTCAAGGCAAAAAGGGGGGGCTAACCATGTCCAAAAGAGGCACTTTCCTACAGCAATGGTGATGTACATTCTAGTAATTGATTTTTGTGATACTGATTTGTGTGAATTTGCTTGTACAAGTTTTTAATATATGCTTTTATGGTCTTATTGTGGACCGAATAAAGATTACTTTGAACCACATTTGAATTGTTTTCATTAATTAGTTACTAGCTCCCAGGATTTCTTGCTAGATGTTTAACATTTTTGTCATAGTGGTCTCAGTCTTATCCACTAACTCTGTGTTTTCTTTCAGTCTAGTTGCTTGTGATGCATAATCTTTCTTAATAATCCTACAGTTGACGTTCACCTTGCAAGCATCATTCGGATTAGGTGGGACCTTGTTTTGTGATGTCTTTCCTGTTAGCTCTAGACCACTAACACCAACATTAAGAAGGGTCTTTGGGAAACCCAGCAATATGGTCTGGAAAGATTAAGAGAGGTGGCAGACATTGCTTAATCTATTCAGGTAAGAAGTTAAGAACTTAGTACTGAACGTATTCTCAGGAAGGAGAGATTGTGATTTTTGTGTATGTTTTTGGAATTCCCCAGTGGTGGTCAGTAGTTAAAAAGGGTAGGAGAAGGACCGTAAGTAGTGTACATGTATCACTGTTTGGTGGCTGTGTGCGGCAAATCCTCATCAAGCCTTAAAGTCAAACATGTTCAGTTTTCCGATCCCACTCTGGTAGTGGGGTATACTGACCTTCAAAAAGAGGTAAGTAGCCTACTGAAGAATAGATACATTGCAAGGGACTTCAGGTAGGGAAAGTCTAGGGGGGAAAGTGGTTGTACAGTATAATGTGTGTCACTTTCAGGGGACAGCTTCTTGTCCCACTCTTGTCACTAAATCACAATGTTTTACTAACTAGCAATGCAAAGACAGATACTAAAGATAAATAAAGGACCATATATTTTACACATAGGTACAATTAGAAAACCCACTCTCTCACCCCACAACTGGCCCTCTCCACTGCCCAAGCAAAACCCCCAAAATATCTGAAAAATGTAAATGTCCCTTTCCACAGCTCCCCTTCCCACCCTCACCTCCCGCAACAGTCCCTCTCAATCCCCCATAAAAAAGAACAGTTACATTAAGTTCTTGAGGGCATCAAGGTCCTGGCTCATCCTGGTCATCTCTCTGCCCCAGCTCACCGACAATGTGGCAGAGGGGATGGTGCTCGGATGACTGGGAGAGGGGCTTCTGGTGGTCTGTGTGTCAGTTGTCCTCCTAGACTCCGGTTACAGGTGGCGGTGGTGGCATTACTGGGTTGTAGGTGGGACCGGCTGGTGGCCCAAAGAAGTCCATCCACAGCTACGGCCTCCAAATCCTGGTGCCTCAGCTGGGCGGCTATCAACCGCCAGGTTGCATAAACTACAGCAGCAGGAGTAGCTATATCAAGACAGAAAAAAACCACAAATTGTATAATTCTCATCACAAACCCTTGTTTATACTTTAGTGGCACAGTAGCAGAACATGGCCATTCTAATTTTTGATGTGGTTAGTCACAGGGCCAAGTTCTTCCCACATATGCATCACATAATACAAGAGCACTGACTGCAAGGAATGAAGTCGACCACCAACATAATCAAAAAGTGATTTTTGTTTAGAGGAACAGATATTTTATGTGTGCTAATAAATGAATTATCCACCATTAATTAGTAAGGCGTACACTGCACAATTACTTTACTAAATGAATGAAAATTCTTTATTGCTTGATTATTGCTTGATTGAAAAAAATCATTGCAATTAAAATATTAAAAACATCAAGCAAAGTAAAAAGAAATACAGTTCCCAGTTTCATTAAACAATATGTGCCTGTTCAAGGAGAATGTTTCTATAGTTACATGCCGTACCATAACATTGACACCACATATAAACATCTGTTAACAGAAACGTGATGTAATCAAAGATTTGATAACACATTATGGTTACATTCCCAGGAATATACAATAAAAACTATTAACTTTATATTACATTGTGCAAATTTTCTATAAAGTGCCTGTGTGCACAAACAGTATCATTATATACCAAAGTGCAAATGAACAATAAGGTGTCTCTGTATGCTTTAAAACCTGTTATCTAAAAATAACTTAAGGCTAGAATTTTAAGCAATAAGTTCCATTGTGCAAACGAGCAATAAAAGTGCATCAGTATTTTCAGATTTTCTGTGAGGCCTAATTGTCATAATAGCTTAGACAATAAATCCTTCAAGATGTCAGCAACCTAAAGACAACCACTATGATTCATAATTCATTAAGACAACCCTTAGGTAGCAGATACCAATAGTTTGTCAGCATTAGCTAAACATTTTGTCAATTGACATAGCAATGGAATCGACTCGCCCGATAGACATAAAAGAAGGGCCTGACGGGCTGATCTCACCCCAGCCTTAAGAAAAAGAGGTTTTAAGAGTGTGCGATGTATTTTAAGCAATTTAGGGCACGCACATACTATGTGCAATCTTTCAATTGGGCCGAAAAGTGGGCATTCAAATAAGGCTGGATTCGCAGAGACTGATGTGAATTAATCACGAGCCATGCATGAGAATTTGCTGCTAAGGCTATTTTATCCGCATTAAGTGAGTGAATTTCGTTTTGTTTTTTTAATATTTGTGTAAGGCTGGACATTGTCAGTTCAGAAAGCCCTATCTGCAGATCAAAACTTTGGAGGCATATTGAGATGTAAGATCGCCATGTATCTGTATAAACATAATTAAATATTTCATGGCAAAAATTGTTCGCTAAAGATACAGGGTCAGATGAAGACATGGAGTACATGCATTTCAGAAATGACCCTTGCGACACCATGGAACCAAACTCCAGTCTAATTTCTGCTTGTCCAATTGACCTGGGCATCCCAAAGATTGATTTATAGGCCTTAATTACTAATAGGTCCAATAGTTTTGCACCATTTCCCCTAGTAATAAGCGAACTGTATGTAATAGTTGGCTGTAACTTTGCTCTCATAACTATAAGGAGATGATCATATGATTGGCATCTCAATGATTTATGTAAAAATGTAAAAGCATAGATTAGGGTTGAGGTTTTTGCCCTTAGGTCTTTAAAATGGCTTTTAAACAAAACTCTATTGTCAATTAAAATACCCAGATATTTGTATGTCTTTACCACTTCAATTGGCCCTCTTCTGGCCCTCCATGAATCATTCTTAGATTTTGCCGGGCCGATTTTCATGATTTTCGTTTTTTTAACATTCAGTTCCAGGCCATTCATTAGGATATACTCATCAAACACATTAATCAATCTTTGTAGGCCTATCGAGGTTTGACTCAGCAAAATAGTATCGTCTGAGTATTGTAAATAACTAAAATGCACCTCACCAATTTTTGGAGGATGGGCATTAACGGGCTCTAGGTGCTGAAGTAGATCTGACAAAAATAGATTAAATAGACAAGGTGCAAGAACACAGCACTGCTTAAGACCATAATAGGTTATATTTTTTTGTGATAGCGTGCCACCGTTGCCTAGCTTTACCTGGACCCAAGTGTTAGTGTAGAGGAGTATTATAGCGTCTAACAATTATCATGGACTAGCCAAACCTACCAGTTTTTTCCATAATAAAGCTCGAGGAACTGAATCAAACTCTGCTTTTAAGTCTATAAAAGAGATAAATAGATTTTGTTTTTTAAAACTGCCCGTTCCGCAAGTAAAGTAAGGGCCAACAGATTGGTAATGGTAGATTGGTCCTTACAAAAACTTGTTTGGTTGATTGGGATTATACCTTGCTGTGCTGCCCAGTTTTCCAGATCGATCAACAAACAGGAGGCAAAAACATTAGCGTCTACATCAGTTAAGGCAATTAACCGATAATTGGCAGGGTTGTCAACTGGACCACTTTTATAAATGGGCTGCACAATGCTATTTGCCAAGATACAGGGGCAATACTCAATGCGAATACCTCAGTGAACACTGGAGTTAACACTTCGGCCCACATATCAATATTGGCACCGAATAAGGCATTGGGAAGCCCATTTGGGATAGGAGCCTCATTCGATCGAAGGTAACATAGGAAAATGGCTATTTCACTTGAACTTATAAGATCCAAATCATTCTCCAAATTAAAGCTGCTCACTTCCTCTATATCTAACTCACCAGATTTCATGACGTTGTCTGAATTATCAAAGTCATTAACCAGGTTCCAGCCACTCACTTTCCCTATGTTTGGCTTGCCGATTTTATCACAGTTATAGCACAAATCTTGCATATTCACATCTAGATCGCCAAAGCCATACAAATTGCTAATAAACTTTACCCATTCATCTTCCATAACATTGATAATGTAAGCCCTGTTGCCACCCCTTCCGAGGTCATTGATGATCTCCCCAAACATTTTTACATTATTTTGTCTAGAGGCTGTAGTAATCTACGCCATAGAGCATATTGATAACGTGATTTCGCCAGCCAAACTTCTCGTCTATTTAATCTTCTTAGGGCCATCATTTTATCTTTAAAAGCATAATAAGATGGCCGGTATCTATGGGAAAAAACATCCCATACAGCTTTATTAAGTGATCGTTTTAATTTAAGTAACTGAAATGTATACCATTTATTAGGGGAGATTAATGATGGATTTGTTTTTCTTCGATTTCGGACTGGAAACCTTTCCACCAAGGATGAGGTAAAATAATTCGATTTAACTAGCATTAAACCTGCCCCCACCTGGCACAGGACACTGTCCTTTATTATTGCTTTGGCAAACTTTATTATTTCTACTTATTTATCCGAATGCCATACCAGTCTTTTCAAATTGTATGAAGAGTGGTCCATATGGAGAAGCTCATTAGATTTAGGGTTACAGCTTATTGGCAGTTGTAGTATAACTATCTGAGGGTTATGGTCACTTCCGAGCCAAGGAGTCACCTTATATTCAACAATTTTTGGGCCCAGTTTTTCTGAAATAAAGGTGTAATCACTAATTGAGCCATGCTTGAACTGTTTAAAAGATGGAACTGACCTTAATTTGCACAGGGATTTTTTTTTCTCCAGGATTAGCCCAAGCTGGTTCATTTTGTAACAACACTCATTTGCGATACCATTACTTGTTCCATTTGAGGAATTAAGAACGACCAGATGTAAGTTAAAGTCGCCAGAAATGAGCAAACCAGCATCTGGGTTCCGAATTGCTAATGATATCCCATAAGATAAACAGCTGGGTCATCTTATTTTTCCTCGCACTTAAATAAACATTAAATATTATTATCTTATGGCAGTTGTATTGTAGTAAAATGCATTGTAACCATTCCAACTGTAAGTCAACTACATCTACTGTTAGATTTAGTTCAGTCACAATACAACATGAAAGTCTGCACTTTGCGCAGCCTAGTTTATTAGTGCGTACAGCAGGAAGATTAAATTCATTGAACCCAAGCAATGGAGCTGCTTGTTCTCTCCATGTTTCTTGAAACATTAGAATTTCAAAGGTATTTTAAAATAAAAGAGTATCCGGATCGGCTAACAAATGGGCCAGCCCATGCACATTCCAAGAACAAATTCTCAGTTGTAAATCTTTACCACTTGCAGCAGGCAAAATTCAGTTTTCATCTCCTAGGGGCACATTTGTAAGAGTTGCCGGAAGCCATGTCTAATCTTCAATCTCAGCCGCGGCCCCTGCAGGTAAGAGTGGTGGGGTCGGCTAGGGGGGGATTTCGAGAAACGACCACAAGGGAAAATTGAATAAATAATTAATTTTCACTCATGGTCGTCTCTCGAAATCCCCCCCAGCCAGCCCCACCCCTCTTACCTGCAGCAGCCACGGCTGCTCAAATTGCATTTTGGTTTTAGGTAACAATTCACAGGTACGCACTCCCTTTAGTGTATGAGTAATTAGAAGACCTGTATTGCAGGGTGATTTGCTCAGTGGGCCAGCCGCACCTCTGAGTAATGGGATTTAATTTTTACTATCAACCTTATATCTTTCTTTTTCCACTTTTGGGGCTGGAGCCTCTAGAATAGAGGTGTATTTTAAAGGGGTTCAATCCTTAACTTCAATGCCCCATTCTGTGAAATAAGAACTTGAATCTAGGATTTTATTTACTATTTCATTAGTAGTCCAGGTTGTTATAGTGGATTCACGAGATGAATTAAAATGTTTTTGTTTAAACTGTACGAAAAGATCAGTAGTTTTAATGAATGATAGATCAGGGATGGTTGAGATAAGTTTTAAGATTGAACTCCGATTAAGACTATCATTGATGCCCCTCGATTCATATAAAGGGTGAAAAACTAATTTTGCGTTATTAGAAGTTTTTTTTCTCCAAATGACCCTTAAAGTTGTTGTTAGAACTAGTTTGCTATCTTTGGCTAAATGGTTGATTTGATGTCCTCCAGAAGATGGTGATCTCTGAGTGACACTGGGCCTTTTCCCATCGACTTGACAGGCCCCATGCATATTCTGAATTGTGTGATCTTGAGGCAAAACAGTAGCCTCTTCGTTTACTATTTGTTCATTTTTTGTTTGTGAATAACAGACTATTTCTCTATTAACGTTTCCGTAACTCTGCTTACTCTCTCTCCGATTCAGAGTACTACTGTCATTTTGCTTAGAGACTGCCCCATTATTAGAACCCACAATATCGGTAGCCACCATATCGGTGATGGTTGCAAACCCCTTTTTACTACTCCTTAAAGGGTGCTGTACCTCTCTCTTCAATTCTGGATTCATATAATTTGACTGAGTAGAATCAAGGAGAGTTTCTGCACCCTTGAGTGAGCAAATCTGCCATTGAAATTTCCGACTCGCTGGTTTAAAGATAGGATAGCAGTCCCCGTGTTTAATCCCCTCCGACGCTTCCGCAGCCTTTTCCTGGCCCTTTTTGTTAGCAGAGGATCCCCACTAAAACTATCAACTAAGGCTGTGGAATTGATGACCTGACTTCTCTCTATATTAGCATTGCCTTGTGAAATAGGACTTTCATCTAGTACAGGGGTGGGGCCAAAACCTACTTCTAACTTCCCAACTTCCCTGGCTAATACCCTAGTTATATCAGTGGGAACATCTCGCTGAGCATGTTGGAACTTTGTACTCACATTTGTTACGCCTAACCCTGGACCAAAATGGGGAGTTGGAGGTAATTCTAAGTTTGGTTGCACAGCTAGTTTTTTAACTTCCTCAATAGGAGACCCTACTACAGTCGGGAGTTCAGACACATTATCTAGAATATGTGAACATGTCCATTTAATTAGTTGGTTATTGACATCAGACTAGGCTCTTACCACCAAGTTGGTTGTTCCCATGAGGCACAGGGTCAGACTGATTTGCATATGGCCATGTCTGAACTGGGGTGGCGGAGTGAGCTAAAGAATGATGATGGATTAAACCCAGATCAGTTGACTGGGGGTGAGTGCTTGCAATGTTCAACACTCCGTCCATCATCCCCTTTGGTTTTACTAAATGGATTTATACCATTTTTTCCGGTTGGTGACTGAATTATGGATTCTCCTAAACTCTGCATGACTCTCTCATTCTTAGATGTAGATATAGGAGATTTAAGAAGACTATGATTAAATTGAATGCCATCCAGAAAAATAACAGAGACATCACATTTGCTTGAATCCCTGCAACAGTTATAACCCAAGCTTTATCTTCCACCTGCGAGGGACGGATCTTTTGAGCCAGCAGCATAATTTGAGCTGCTGACTTGTTTAATTGACAAACTTCAGGGACAGGATTGAAATGGACTTGGGCTTTAGCGACTATTACATGTGAATACCCTCTTTCATATGGAACATTTTCTACAGCAGTTGCTTTTAAACATAAAGTAGTGGTATCGGCAGACTGTTGCAAGCAATTTCTCATTTCATCACCCTGAGATAATGCATCATCACATACAGCATGGACTATCAGTGAGCATATGTTTGCTAGGGCAGGTGTGGATAAAAACTCCCCATCCTCATATTAAACTTTATCTGACTGTTTGAAATAGTCCATAATACTGGACTGGGAGTACTGGGTCCCAAAGTCAGTAACAGGTTTAGATGCTTGGTCAGGAGCCATTGTCACATGTTCTGTACTTGGCATTGCCCCAGTAAGGGCCGGCAATTCCTCAAGTTCCATCTCGTTACCATGTAATGTAGCCTTTTGGGATCAGGTTTGGATTTTCTTAACAATCTTCCACTTTTTTTGTGGCTGTGCTTGTAACAGAAGCTGTAATGATCCCCTCGGGCGGCCCGACCTCATGTTGTGAAGATATGCCTTGAGAGAACAAAAGGAAAACAACCCACACCACAGCTATAGACCAACTGAAGTGTTTTTCTTTATGACCCCTTACTCAGCCCCAGTCCTACAAAAGGAGCGATAAATAGCCCGAGACTGAGGGGGTTGAGGAAGCTGGGGTAGCTAGTAAGTGAACAAAAACTCCAAATTCCAAAAGCTCCGTAGAACCCTAGAACCCTAGGACCCCCTCCTAGGGTGGAGCTAGTAAGTCTGGTGATGCTAGTGATGCCAGAGGTGGGAGTGGAGGGAACAACCATGAAGTAGCAGGTGTATTCTCAAAAAAGTTTGAAATTTTAAAATTTTAAAATTCTAAAATTCAGGAGCGGCAAAACCACAAAGCAGTGCAGGGCTCCAAGGCAAAGGAGAAGACAGAGTCTCCACAGGTAACCAAACCACACCAGCCTAATGCTGGTCACTTCAGCTCAGACCTGGGGCATACGTGGTACTAAGCCTTACCTCCTGCTGCCTGCAGCCCCCTGCTGCTACACCACACCGCACCTTGTCTGATCCTGCATCTCTTTCACTGCTCCCTGCTCTCCGCACTCTTTCTCTGCTCTATCTCCACTTACCTCCCAGATGGCTCAGGCGGTCAGAAAAAGCGGAAAATACTGGTGAAAATGCTGGTAGGAGGTAGAAGGTGTAGTCAGGCCCAGCCAAAAGCCCAACCCACTCAGTCAGGCAGGAATTCAAGCAGTGATGAAGGAGTAGACCTGGAAAACCTGGCTGCGTCTTGCAGCAAAAGCAGCCTTCTTACTTTGATGTATCAGATGTGTCTAGTGATACGGTGTCACGAGCGAGTGGGGTCTTCCAGGCGAGCCTGCAAGCCGCACCCAGGACTAACCTGGCAGCCTCTGCAGGATGCCTGTGGCACGCACTCAGCAGCCGGTGACTGTCAGCGGCCACACTCTCCCAGGCACCTACTGAGAACTGAAAACTTGTGGCTTGCTTGCTTGCTTGCTTGCTGCAAGCAGGTGAGCAGGGCCAAAGACGACAAAGCAGGCAAAGGTTGGCGAAAGCTTGGGGCTCCGGGCCCATGCCGGGGCTCAGACAATCCTTGACTCGATAATGGGTGATGGGCCCGGGGATCGCAGACCTCCGCCCTGCTCTGCACCACTGACCACTGGCCACCGCCTCTCAGACTCAGATGGTCTGGGCCGGTCCGAGCTCAGCGGGGCTCGGTGGTGGTGGTGATGATTCTCTGAAGCTCAGGCTCCAGCTTGCAGCACCACAGCACCATAGCTCCGCCTCCTGCATCTTGTGTCTCGTGTCTCTCTTCTCTGCGTCTACTCTGTCAGCCCTTCTCCCTGGCAGGTCAGACCAAAAGTGTCTGCTTGAGGTTATTTTATTAGCTACAAATTTGTCACCTGAATGGAGACTTCAAGCACAGAAGACAACCAGCCGTAGCAACACTTCCCTTAATATAAAATTCTGATTCCTTCCTTGTGTGGGGCTGTGAGGTTTTAAGGCAGATTTCAATTTGGTTTCTTGGTTGCCAGCCTCGCATGCCAAGTTTCCAAAATCCACCTGGTGACAGCGCTAAGTATCATCTGCACATCACTCTGCAAAAGATGACTGGGATGGTGCCACTGCAAAGTGATGAACGTGCGACGCAACAGCGCCCGTTGGTGTGTGTGGGAAGCCTTACTGACAGAGGTAATGCACCGCAAACGTACCCGCTTTCCGTCTGGTCTTTTCATCAGCGTCAGGAGCCAATGCTACCTTGAGAACCCTCAGACTCAGCCATGTGAAGGCGACCACTGCTAGCAAACAGCAGGAGCCTCCACGTCAAAGCGTTTTCCTGTGCATCGGTAAAATAAACTGACTTCTTTAAGTTAAGGACAGCCCCAGACCAATTGTCCAACTCCCCATTTTGCACAATTACTTCACTATATGTGCAACATCAATGGACCCATGCTGGCAAGTCTGCTACTCTTCAGCATGTTTTTGGGGCAGCTGTAATGGCATGTTATTATCTTATTATCATAAATCCCAATGGCCCTGCTCTTCTCCTACTTCCTCTTCAAATCTACCCTGAGTCCAAACTTAGAGGCTGATAGAGTATGACAGTTTGGATACTCAATCACACACATGGTGGTTATCATGTCTGCTGTATTACAGTAGACAGTGCATAGAATATAAATGATGCACTTTAGTGCAGCAAACAGGATATTTTATTTATCACAATTGTCACAGAGTATCCCATCTCCCCTCTACAGCAGGTCCTTAGTCCCCTATTACACTCTCCACACAAAAACTATTTCCAACAAATACCTTCACTTGGCAGTGGGGAAAGTTAGTCTGTGGAAGTTAAGTTATAGGGATTGGGCTAGATAGAGTTTTAGCTATGGACTCCTTGAGTGTCACTGATCATGTACTATGCTTTTGCTTAGTCACATTGGTTAACAGAAGGAAAAAATGTGAACCGTATATCAGTAATGGAAGCTATGAAATAGGTCACTTGGGCAGAAACATGTGGCTCATCCCAAGATGGAATTTACATTTCTGGGTAGTCTTTGAAAGAAAGGACGATGAAGTGCAGTAGCAGGTGACTGAGTGGGAACTGGAAAACACACCTTTGTATGCATTGCAGACTTTGTGCAGCACTGTTAACTGAAGCAGGGGGATGTGAGAAGTTGGCATGGCATATGCTGTCCACTAGTTATAGTGGGCACCTTGCACCAGTCCAAACGACCTTTATTGATGATAGGTTTAAAGACAACCTTTATTGAAAGCTATCCTAGTGGTAGCTATGGAGAGCAGCCTTCACGCTAAGTCTTGAAGGAGTGTTAAGCTGTTTGTTTTACCAGTTATAAGCTCATGAATGACCAAATGAAAGGAGAACCACACCAGGTATATATATAAAATATATGTATTTATTACTAAACACTACCCAATAGTCTCTTTATGAGGCTAGAGGTCAAAGTACACAAGTTACAAGTCAAATAGCACAGTAAATTGGCACAATATACGATTAGCCCTAGGGCGTACCAAACCATATATTAAGAAAGTGGTATAAGAACCACGACTTGAGTAGACACAAGGCCTAGAGCCTGTAGAATCGCTGGGACCCCAAGGAACCACCCAAGGTAGTGACACAGGGGACCCACGGGGGCTGTGTGCAGTGTGTGAACACAGCCGCGAGCTCCGTTAAAGTCTATGGGAAAGTCGCGGTAAGAGTTTTAGAGTTTAGGGACACTTAGAAATGGACTAGGACCAAACCCTCTTGGACTTAGACAGTTCTAGGGTCAACACCCACGGGAGCACCAGAGTACTCAAGTTACCTCACCCAGGGAAGCCGGGTGCATAGGTGTCAAATGGTGTCGGGTCGCGTCGTCGTTTTCAATGGCAGCCTGCCACGAAGTGCTGCTGCCGGGAAGATGCGAAGTGTCCGAAGAGATCCAAGCCTGGATCGGAGGTGAGAAGAACCTGAAAGCAGAGGGGACAGAGTCTGGGTCACTTGCCAGTGACCAGGGGCACGATAGTCGAATGCCCACCGATGTCGGGTGCTTCAGGTAAAAGAGGTGAAGCTTGACTCTTCAGCCACGAGGACCAGGATGTGTCGATGACAACCAGGAGCTGGATTCGAGCTGTTCCACAGAGGATGTCAAGTGCTGCAGTGTTGGTGTCCGGATTGAACACAACAAGCCTTGGCAACAGCAACCCACGCAGAAAGGAGAAAGATGCTTCGGAGCAGACCAGCAAGGTCTGAGGGACTTACCACTTGGTGGGGAGTTAGGGCACGTCTGGAGCAACCAGAAACGCTCAAAGAAAATCAGAGTTGCCTTCACAGGGACCCACCAGTTGACGGACCAGGGATCGCAAAAGAGCCCCAAGCAGAAATGCAGGAAGCGGGCCCACGGAACAGTCGTGGAGTGTAGGCTCATAATCTTCGGTGCAAATGGTGCTCGGGGCCTGGGCTACAAGTAACCCAAAGCAGGACTTCAAGAGTTGTCGAGAAGTCAATGCACTAGCAAATGTGCACGGTGACCAGGAGTTCCAGTTCCATGCTACTCACGAGGGCTGCGGGTCTCAGCTTTGCTGGGGACTCGGGTCGGCCTCTGAGATGTCTGGAAATCCTCTTCCTGGGCTGCAAGTACTTCGGAGTCCGGCGGGAGCTTCGGAGATGCAGACCGGCAAATGCTTTGTTGGTGCCTGCCAAGCAGGGGAGTCACTCCTTGACCCCAAGGGAGATTTCTTCAGTCCTCTAGTCTTGAGTAGAGCATCAAAGTTCCAGGATTCAGTTGCAGAGTTTCATCCAGGGATATCTAAAGTCCTGTTGCCAGGGGTTCCTTACTTATACCTAAGAAAGGGGTTGGACTAACTGTGGACCCACCTATGGGAGGGTTTGGAAAGAAGGGTGGCTACACCCATTTCCTTTGTCCAGTTTCGCACCAGAGCAGGGGCTGTCAGCCCCTGCAACCGGTTTGAACTGGGGTATGCACGAGGACACCAAATGTGCCCCCAGTGCAGGACTTCAAAGCACTCAGTGAGTGCACCCACCCAGCCCCAATACACTAAAGCCTGTCTGGGAGGTGGTAACACCTCCCGATGACAGGAAACCTATTGTCCAGGCCTCCCCTGCCGGAGTTTCGGTCAGCAGTGGGAGGTCAGACTCGTCTCTGTGGCTGCAGCATCAATTTTGTGATGCCAGGCTCTGTAAAGTCTCTACCGGGTATACCGGTGCTGCCATGTCTCTCCCTCTAGAAGGGTGGGATCATACTCCCACACCAGTTACTGGTGTGGGGGTATGATTCCAAGGTGTTTGACACCAAACACGACATGTTTCCATGCAGCCATCCCAAAGTTAGCATTTACCGTTTAGATATAATGCACTTAAGAGTATATGGTCAGGCTGCACCACAGACAACCCCGGAGAGGAGATTCCGAAGGCTGCAGAGGGGCTCTGCTCATGCATAGGCACCCTCTCACATAAAACCAAGCACCCTGCCTTCAGGATTGATAAGGCCTGCCATAGGGGTGACTGATAGGTTTCTATGTGCAGTGATAGGTGAGATATAGTGAACCTATATCTCTGTAAGGGGTGCATGCACCACCTTACCCAGGCTGCAGTAACAGTCCTGTGGTGTCATTTTGGAGGGCCTTCCAGGGGTGGCACAATACATGCTTCAACCCCTGGTAGGCCTCTGGGGTACCTATGCCCTGGGTACATAGTATACCATATACTAGGGACTTATAAGGGCACACCAGAATCCAATCTGAAGTGTACCTAAGGTACAGGGAATCAATTTAGAGAGGAAGCAGCTAGGCTGGGGTCCTGGATAGCAGGGCCCCAGCCAGACTAAAGTCGAAAAACAGTGATACACCAGCAAAAAAGTGGGGGTAACCATAAGAGGCAGATCCTACTCTCCTACAGGGGACATTTAGCTGCAGCACCGAATTAAACTGTGCTGCACTTTTAGATGGCAAAATGCCAGGGGCAGGGAGATGAAGGGTGGTATAGCTTAACTAATGCAATATTGTCAATAAGAAAGCAAGGTGATTACCACTTGTCCCTGCCATTACTGGGACTTCTCCCCTTCCCTCAACCTAGGTCTTCTATGTCCCAGGGTGACTGGAAGTGGCGGAGGTACTGGTGGACAGTGCCCCGAGACAAAAGCATAATGCATCCATTTTAGATACCAGAATAACCAATTCAGTACTTTGCACTAAAGTTAGGTTAGCTATCACTTTGGGAGGTTTGGTTGACAACATTTTAAAAACCAGATAGTCAATCAAAAACCTTTTTCTCCTAATGAAGAAAGAAGGCTATGAATGGATAAGAATGAAACACAATGAGGGGGTGGAAGGGAATGCAAAGGAATTGGTTGGCATCTCATTCCTGCATGCTACAACGTCATGGAAACTACTATTGGAAGACACCATTGGGTTCCCATGAGCACACTCTCTCCGTCCCCGTAGTTTTTGAATGCTTGCTCAAGAAAGTCTTCTCAACCAACTTGTTTTGTGAATACTTAGGCCTGCGATCCTCTTTATATTGCCAATAATCTGTTCTCTTAACAGTACTACACAAGACATGGAAAAAAGGGCGAGGGAAAGTGTTATATCGTAGGTAAGTAGTTCCAGTAGTCTTGGTTAGGTTACAGATGATAAGTTTATTGATCTTAGATGTTCAGATAGGTTTTCCAGTATAGATGTAATAAAGCCCCACCAGGAGCAGCTTCTCTGCCGCTCAGCCCAGGATCCAACTGACAGTCCCACTCACAGCATACCCAACATTCCAATGACATCACATTCACACTAACATTCTACTCTCACTGGCTGAACAGCAGAGGCAGAGAAACAGGGAAGATGTAAGGTAGAAACCTAGATATAACACACCTTCCCTCTTTATAAAATGAACAAAGAGAAAGCAAATATAAATAGTAACATTGCAGTAACATCACAGTAATACTGAAGAAACTTGCCAGAAGAAGTATAGCAAATTGCACATCAGTTATGAAAAACATGCTAAAATAAGCAAGTAGAAAGGTGATGTAAAAGGAAGCAATAAGGAAAAGAAATTGCAAAATGTAAACGGTAATGCAATGAGTAAACACGAAGATAGAGTAAAGGAAATTGAAAACTAGAAAAGACACACATCTCCTTCCTTAGCAGAGCAAAAATTGAAGCAAGAAGTTTCAAAAGGAAGGAAATAGTAAAAGAGCGTACATACATGAACAAGAAAGAGGTATACCACGAAAAATTAACAAAGAAATAGTGCACCAATGTAACCACCACAACCACACCAACTGGCCAGACTGGCGAGGAGGATGGAAACACTGAACACAGCAGGAAGAAGGAAAACGACAAGAACAAATGTAAGCAAAAGGTGACCAGCACCCAAAACAGAAAGCAAGCAAAGGTGAATTCCAAAAGCAGGAAGAGAAAAACACCCAAACAGAAAGCAATCATAAGTAAATAACGGGTGACTTACACCCTACCAGAAATCAAGCAGAGGTGAAAACACAAAATAGTGAATCCCCAAGCAGTAAATGCAAGGAAAATGCGATCTGGGTGAGCTGCACCACACGTAAATCAAAAGTACAGTCACACCTCAAGTTAGACCATGCATGAAAGTGCAAGGAAAATGCGATCTGGGAGAGCTGCACAACATATAAAGCAAAAGTACAGTCACACCTCAAGTTAGACCATGCATGAAAGTGCAAAGAAAATGCGATCAGGGAGAGCTGCACAACATAAAAATTAAAAGTACAGTCACACCTCAAGTTAGACCACATATGAAAACCTGCGCACAATAAAACAAAATCATGTAAAGAATCAGAGGAAAAGAAAAATGCTCCAGGGAAAGTGCGATCTGGGTGAACTGAACTACACAGCAAATAAAATTCAGTCACACCTCAAGTTAGACCACTTATGAAAACTTGCGCACAATATAACAAATGCACCGTAAGTAAAAATCATGTAAAGAATCAAAGGAACAAGAAAAATGCTCCATAACAAAGTACAGACTGCAAACGTAAGAACCTGCATGCCATGCAACAAATACATTACTAACACAGTAGCATGTATAAAGTAATATGATCAAAGGTACATCCAAGAATAAATCAAAACAGGTAAATAAGTAAACTTTAGCATGGTAACATAGCAAAAAATCAATGTAGGTATACGTAGAAACATAAAAATGCATAATAATAGAGCACCGTAGTAATGGGAGCCAAAGATGAGAAAATGAACATGGAATAGGCAATATGGCAGTACATTAAAGAAATGTAGCACAGTATTAGTTACAGAAATAAAAATGATAAAGTTGGTATAAGTCTCAAAACAATGAACTAAAACAAATAAAGTAGTCACCGTGGTCCGTAAGAAAACATGCTGGGCTTACAGAAGATGTAGCGATAAGAAAACAGTACCTTGGTTGAAGATTACCCTATAGAGGACGCTGGCAGTAAGCGCTGTAAGGTAAAAATGAAGAAGAGTGACTTCACTCCTTGAGATATGTCACATCTAAATAAATACAATTGCTCCGGCATGTAGAATGTAAGGCAAAGTGACAGCTCCAAATAAATGATGGATCCCTTGAAAATTCAGTTTCTCAGACGAGAAGTACGGAGGCAGTGTAACTGAAGCGCACTGCGGAGGTGCACAAGACAGCAAGGCCAGGAGAGGGAAACTGTCAGCAAAGCCCAGGTGCTGCATGACATCAACGCTTGAAATACTTTATTGGCACGCAAGAAAAGAAAAACGTGGTTGGCAAGATGCTGAAGTACGTTGAATCCTGCGAGACACTTCATATGCTGAGAATAGCTTGATGAGTCCAACCGCAAGATGGCGGCACGTTCGGTGACTCAGTGCTGGGTGGTTGTAGGCAAGTGCGTGCACCCAAAATTGCTGCACGGTAACGCTGAGACGGAGAAGGATTCGAAAGCGTCACTGAAGATCAGAGGATCCACGAGAAGGTAAGAGCGCGTGCTGAGCATGGCGCGCGTTGTTTTTCAAACCACGACAGGACGGTTGAACTGCCAAATGTAGAGAGGAAACCGAGGCCCATAATTAAATCAATTATGATTTACCTCAAAATGTTCACAATACTTGCCACCAAACAGGATCCATGTAAAGTGTCAGCGAGTAAGCAAAGCTCAGTTTCTGGGGTGTCCAAAGTTGATTCTTGGCATAGTTGATGCTAGTCACTGGTTCCACGAAAGCATCCCAAAATACACAACGGGTTTGGGAAGTGCTCGCAAAATGAAGAGAAGGTACACCTCTGATGTAGAGCCAGGGTACATCGGCAGTTTGTATGGATGGCGCTTGCTCAAATTGCTTGCTGGGTGCAAACGTTAGTGTTTCCCATGTAGAAAGAGTAGGTACACAGGATGAGGTACAGGCAGTATTTGGCAGACAAAGGCAGCAGGAATCAGGCAGGAAGAAGATGTAGCAGGAAACATGCGTCCTGTAAAATGGGTTCTTAGATATAGTGCCAATCTTTGAAGATGCCGGATCCACACAATGGTAGAAATTTTAAAGTAGCAGGAATCAGGTTGGAAAGACATGTAGCAGGAAACATGCCCAGTAAGAAGCAGGCAGTAGAAATCAGGCAGGAAGAAGCAGGTAGCAGGAAATTTACGCCTTGTCTATGGGCTGTCCGGTGAATGTGGACACTGGTGGGGCGGGAGGGCGTAAGATCCTTAGGTAAGTTCTTTTTAAGTAAAATCTTGTATAAAAGTACCTTTTCAAGCTTGAAGTAAGTCCTCACGCATGGTTTTGAATCCCACCCTCGTCGCCAATTTGTTATATCGTAGGTAAGTAGTTCCAGTAGTCTTGGTTAGGTTACAGATGATAAGTTTATTGATCTTAGATGTTCAGATAGGTTTTCCAGTATAGATGTAATAAAGCCCCACCAGGAGCAGCTTCTCTGCCGCTCAGCCCAGGATCCAACTGACAGTCCCACTCACAGCATACCCAACATTCCAATGACATCACATTCACACTAACATTCTACTCTCACTGGCTGAACAGCAGAGGCAGAGAAACAGGGAAGATGTAAGGTAGAAACCTAGATATAACAGAAAGCTTACCAAAAAAGGAAGCAGAAGAAAGCTACAAACAGGAGAAAGTTAGCTGCGGAAACTGAAAATATAAAAACCAGGGAAATGCAGGGATAACAAACATTAGGTAGAGGAGTTGAAAAAAAGTAAATACAGAAGGCCATAATACTTTACTAGTGGGAATAGTTAAAAATAAGAAATAATAATAAACATGACTTATTAGAGCCAGCAGAACCATCTGCCATGGTGCTGGTGGTGGTAGTGGTAGTGGCCACTGCAGTGCTGGTGGTAGTAGTGGCAGTGGCAGCTGCCATACCCTGGCCTTGGGATGCCGTCTCCCCCTTGGATCCTTATAAAAGGAATACAGATTAAAAAACAATGATTAGTACTACTTTCTACAAGTTTGTTTCTTGCCAGGCACAACATTGTACTTTCTAAATCAGATAACCTATTTTTAGTTTCCTACCCTAAAATTAAGTTTTTAATTATTCATCCATTCCAACGAATGTCCTCTGTTTGTCCATCCCCTTTATCTATTGATGGGTCAAGTCAGTCTGCCTATGAGTACTGCACCTCAGGGAGATTAGGACTGTGTGGGCTACATAAAGCCACAGAGAAGGCTAACACCCCTGATATATTACTATTATAATACTGACATCCCTGGAATCAGCCCAAGCGAGCACCTGGCTCACAGTGGAACAGAATACTGGCAGTACTATTCACTTGATTTCCACTCCACTCCCACAGTTCTACACCCTGTCTGTTAGGCTGACACCAGGCACCACTACTCTGGATACCCGAGCCCATATTTATCAAAGGTGTGTGTTGCCCTTGTACCACGCAAGGTGATGGAAGAGCAATGCAAACCCTTAAGTGACATTTTCCAAGACATGCAAAGCCACCTTGTGTGGCCCTGTGTGGCTTGGTAAATTTGGAGTAATGTAACAAGGCAGCACAAGTTGCTGCCTAGTGTTATTCTGCACAGGGACGGCGTTAAATGGGTGAAAAGTGGGTAATTCCATACATGCACCCAAGTATTTTGACACATTCCCAGATTTGTTGTAGAGTGCTGGAAAGTGTTGCATAGTAGAGTACAGTGGAGTGGCATAGAGTGGACTAGAGTGTTGTAGAGTGGAGTCACGTACAGTACAGTGTCATGGAGTGTGGTAGAGTGTAGTGGTATAGAGTGTTGTAGAGTCTAGTGGCATAGAGTCGTGTAGAGTGGAGTGCCGTACAGTCGAGTAGTGGAGTAAAGTGCATCAGAGTGGAGTAGTGTGTCATAGAGTACAGTTGAGTAAAGTGGGGTGGAGTGGCATAGAGGTGGTTCCGTAGTTTGTCTTAGAGTGTAGTATAGTGGCATAGAGTTGGGTAGAGTGTTGTACAGTGTCATAGAGTGGGAGTAGAGAATGTACAGTGGAGTGTAGGGGAACCTAATGTAGTACAGTGTTGTTTAGTGGCATAGAGTGCAGAGAAGTGTTGTAGAGTGCATATTTATAGAGAATAGTAGAGTGTTGTAGAGTGGAGCAGCATATATTGGAGTGTCGTACAGTGGCGTAGAGTGGGGTAAACTGTTATACAGTGGAGTTGAGAGGAGTGGCGTAGCAAAGAGTGGATTAAAGTGTCATAGAGTGGAGTGGAGTGGTGTCTTGTATAATAGAGTGACCGCATCCCCCAGGGTAGTACTTGTTTTCAAGGAGAGGGGGGCCACGTGGTCCCCCCTCCTGAAGCCTCATTAGTGTTGCATGGCCATGTGCAGTCTCCATTTTAAATTCAACTCCCTAGGTTGACACCTCTTTCTCGTGGTACCTTTTGACACACTTTTCTGCTAATGTGTGGATTTACTGTATGTGCATCTCTGTTAGGCACTGATGACCTGGAATCTGTATTGTTAGTTCCAGGGTCGTGCAAGAACACAATGCCATTATTTTCATTCCTTCTGTGTTTGTTAGGAGGTCTTGAGTGCCTTCCTGAAGGTGTTCAGGGAGGGGGCGCATCTGATGTCGATCGGGAGCTTGTTCCAGGTCTTGGCCATGATGTAGGAGAAGGCTCTTCCTCCTGTTCTGGCTCTGCGGATGCGCGGGATTTCGGCGAGGGCGAGGTTGGTGGATCGGAGGTTTCTACTGGGTACATGGAAGGAGATTCTCTCGTTGAGGTGTTGGGGTCCGGTGTTGCGGAGGCATTTGTAGGCGCGGGTGAGTATCTTGAACGTGACTCTCTTCTTGACGGGGAGCCAGTGGAGGTTCTGTAGGTGTTGGCTGATGTGATCGTGTTGAGGGATGCTGATGACGAGTCTGGCTGTGGTGTTCTGTATTGTCTGGAGCTTGCAGAGTAGGGACTTGTTGATCACAGCGTAGAGGGCGTTTCCGTAGTCCAGTCTGCTGGTTATGAGTGCGTGGGTGACGGTCTTCCTTGACTCAGGGGGATCCATTTGAAGGTCTTTCAGAGGCTGCAGAGGGAGTTGAAGCAGCTGGAGGCGACGCGTTGACCTGTCGCTTCATGGAGAGGGAGGAGTCGAGTACGATGCCAAGGTTTCTGGCGTGGTTCGTGGGGGTCGGGGGCTGCTGAGGGCAGTGGGCCACCAGGTGTTGTTCCATGCTGACAGGGCGGTTCTGGGAACGAGGACTTCTGTCTTCTCCGAGTTGAGCTTCAGGCAGCTGTTGCTCATCCAGGATGCGATGTCCTGCATTCCTTCCTGGAAGTTGAGCTGGTGGTGGTGGGGTCCTTGGTGAGGGAGAGGATGAGCTGGGTATCGTCGATGTAGAATCCTATAGGAAAACAATAGAATCACTAAGAAGGCTCAGAATAAAAAAAATATATGTTGAGTAAGAGTGGCGTACCTGGACAGAGAGCCCCCAGATGCGTTGCTCTGCAAGTGAGCATAAAAATGAAATTAAATAGAAAATAAATATCAAGAAGAGTTCACGTTAGTCCTGAAATGAAAACCATACTTAGAAACGTATCCAGAGTGTGTGCTCAGGCATGCGTAGACGGTATGCAGACCAGTGTGTATATAGTCAAATAAGTTTAGTGTGAATAAACCTACAACACAGAACATGCAACAATAAGATATGTGGTAACCCTAATGAAAATTATACTCATGAATGAGGAAAGTATCATCACGTTTTTTATGTTTCATACAAAGGAATACCTCACTCAAATATGTGATAGCCCTACTCACATCAAGGGAGCTACCTTAGATCTGGTCGTTGGTAAGATCAACTCCATTCAACTTGAATCTATCTCCCCATGTGACTGGACGGCCACCATTGCATCTCCTTCTTCATCTCAGAACCGGTGAGAACCATTAAAGCTCAGCTGAAGAAACCTAGACACTGGCAAAGAAATCTGAGAAACATTAACTTATATGATTTGTCCTCCCACACAGACAGCATCCTGCCTCCTCCTCCGGACATGTCTGATGTCGGTGACCTTACAGACCACTACAATCTCTCGATGTCTAACATATTAGACTCTATAGCACCCATACAGCTGAAAAGAATGCCCTCCAAAATCTCCAAACCTTGGTATAACGGAAGCCTAAATACGGAGAAAAGAAATCTGAGACTCGCAGAACATCTGTGGAGATCCTCGCCCTCCGTTGACCATCTTACTCAGCTGAGATCTCTGAGAAATATATATAACATACGCATTAGATGATCTAATGCTAGCTACTTCAGGAATTTAGATGAAGTAAAAAACCGACCAAAAAAATAGTTTGAACTCATCAAGCTTCAATGTAATAACCCACCTAACCCCCCCTCCTTGGAACCTTGTCAGCAGCCCAACTGTGAGGAGTTTGCTGACCTCTTTCATGATAAATTAACAAAGATCGAACTGGAACTACGGACAGCATGTGTGAATCTACCTTCCAGCTTTACACCCTCTGGGTTGGGTGTGCCCCCACAATGTCTGGTTCTCCCTCCCAAAAAGAATGCCTCTTGGAGCCTATTCAAAACTGTGGATGAGAGCACCATTCGCAAAACTCTGGCTACACTGAAACCTTCCAACCATTTTAGCGACCCTGTGCCATCGAGCCTCTTCAAGGAGATCAGATCATCCATACTGCCTCTCTGGACAAAGATAGTTAAAGCCTCTCTGCTTCAAGGGTCAATTGACCCTTGAAGCAGAGAGGGGCAGGTCACCCCCATCCTAAAAAAAAACAACGGCAGACCAGACTAACCTCCACAATTTTCATCCAATCTCCACCATTGCTACTCTGGCAAAGCTCTTCGAGAAAAGCGTTCACACCCAACTATGTAGCCACATTGAACAATTCCAACTACTAGACAAATTCCAATCCGGCTTCCGTCAGGGTCATAGCACAGAATCCGCTCTTACTCACATTGTTGGTGATGCACTACGAATGCTGGACCAAAATGTGTTGTGCCTTCTGATCCTCCTCGACCTTTCGTCACCTTTCGATACGGTCAAACATGATACCCTCATCGGTCTACTGGAGCACAGGATGGAGTTATCAGGGACTATGATTAACTGGTTTTCCTCTTTTCTACACAATAAAACCCAAAGGCTGAAGGTTAATCAGTCTCTGTCGGACCCCTCTCCGCTCACTCTGGGGGTACCTCAAGGATCCACACTTTCTCCCACTCTCTTCAATGTGGTCATGGAGCCTCTAACAGAAATCCTGAAATTGTCCAACATCCATTATCACATGTATGCCGTTAACACACTACTGTGGCTGAAAATCTCTTCCCCAGAGGACATCAGGTCTCTCAACTCAGTACTTCAGGAAACGCAAAGTTGGCTGACACTAATCATCTGAAATTGAATGCTCTCAAAATAGAATTCCTCCTCATCGCCCCAGACAAAAAGTCCCCAGCCATTGCAAAATGGGTGCATTAACTTACAGCCCTCAACTACACTCCAAACATCATTGATTCTACGAGCTCTCTCGGAATAATGCTGGATAAACAACTGTACATGCAGAAACACATTAGTGCTCTCACCAAAGGAGCGAACTTCCAGTTGAGCATCCTAAGGAAAATAAAACTGTTCCTACCCCACAACGACCTCAAGACCTTTGTGCAAGCATTAGTAATCTCTAAACTGGATTATGGTAGCGCAACCCAATGTGGACTTCTGAGATCGAAGATGGCGCCACTTAAGGCCTCTCTCAATTCCGCTGCAAGGCTCAGTACAGGCTCCAAACATTATCATCACATCTCGCCTGAGTTAAAATCTCTAAATTGGCTCCCATATGAGGCAAGGATACATCTAAAAATTGCATGCTTGACCCACAAAGCTCTACATTTCAACACCCCATTATGTCTTGCACACAAACTTGAGCTCTCTAGAGGCTCCAGATCCTCTAGGGGCTCCAGCTCCTTGCTACTCAAGCCACAGAAATTCCATAAAAAGAAAACTTACAATCGAGCATTCTTGGGTATTGCACCTAGAATTTGGAACTCCCTGCCACCTGAAATTAGACTGAATAATTCCACAGATTCCTTCAAAAGGTAAGTTAAAAAGATTCTGATGAAGACATTTCTGGGCTAGTTCCCCAGCCCACACTAGGACTCGCCATTTTACTCTTGTCTTTAGTGAACTGCTATGATTGTTATTATCTGTTTCGTCCTTGTCCTGTTCAGTTGTGCTATTAACTACGACTTCCTTCATTAGAAAGTTTCAGAGGTTCTGTTGAAGAAATTTCTGGCTGCATCTCCAGTTTCACCCTAAGACTCGCTTTCTTACTCTTGTCTTTATTGAAATGTTTGATTGTTATGATCGATTTTGTCCTTTTCTGGTCCAGTCTGTGCTACTGTCATTATTTCTTGTACCCTCCTAACTACCAATCTGTGAAGCACTCTTATACCCCCTGTGGTCTTGTTCACGCTATATAAAACTCTTTAAATAAACAAAATAAAGGAAGGGCAATAGCCAACATTCTGTATAAAGCTAGGCATGTCCTACAATGAAAAGAAGATGAATGAACCAAAAGAAGATGACATGCTTCCATTGGGTATCGGTCCAGGGGGAGAATTGAAAGGCATGAAAGCAGGTCACATACCTTAACATACTCCAATATGCCTGAGAGGAGATTGACAGGGGAAGCTAGCCAGATCTCATGCTTCTTTGTTAAGTAATAATTCTCCCCCAACAGAGGTGCCCTGGCAACAAGATAGCGCTATAGCTAAAGAACATTTCTGTAAGGATGAAACCAAAGTAAAGACCATGTGATCATTCGAGGTTGAAATGTCGAGATTACAAAAACTATTTAACCAATAATGGTATCACTCGAACACCACCGTGGAGGCATGAATTAACTTAAGCCTCCAGTGGCGGTCTTAAGTTCTCCTAATAGAAGGAACCACTACCCATACCACTAATTCTCAGTGAGGAGGCCCTGGTCTAAGAATAAACAACAAGGAATACGCTTAAAAATGCACATGTGACGTCTTATCCCAGGATGAAAAAATGCAGATTTATATCTCCTGGGTAACAAAATCAAAAGTATGAATTCCAGCGTGCTCCCCCATTCGTAAGATGGAAGTAGAGTGTCAAGCCTCCCTACTAAGTCACATGTTCCCACAAAACTTACTAACAATTTTAGAATTCAGCTCATGTACTACAGTGCATGTCTGCGTCAATTTCTCCACAGGCCAATGGAGTGCCTCAATAGAATATGAGAAGGGGCCAGGCCATAGTCCGTCCTATCATCAAGACGGGTGCCATTTTAGAGCAATAAATTAAATAGAATCAAAGGACTAAGTTTAAACAGCCCAAATGAAATAAAACAGATTCAAGGACTGGCACGAGTTTATTTCACAAAGACCGTTTTAAATGTTGAGAGCCGAGTAAAGTAATAGATCCTGCACTTAAAATGAGGGGTAGCCAGGCATAAAAGTTGAAACAGTCTCCTCACAAAGAGTAACATAGAACACCATCTTGCAAAGGTGAAAAGTGAGTATATACACCAGGTGCACAGATCAGCTTTCGTGAGTCCCGGCAGAGGCATGGGACAGGCAGAAAGGTGGGAGCATGGTCTGGCAAGGAGTAGAAAGGCTAGTAGGGGGGAGACACGAGGCGCGCTCCCAGTGACAAGGAACAGGGAGTGCCAGCAAAAGGAATGAAATGAGAATGAGAGTAGCCATCAAAAGGTGTATAGTAGCCTCCCCCGACCATTCATAAAGAAAAAGAACAGTACAAACAATAACAGGCCAATCAGGCCAAGTAACTCCATTCAAGTCCTGGAACAACCTATGTGTCGGTTGACGGGTCATTCTGGAGAAGTCACTCTCCAAAGTGACGAATCGAGTAGGGGGTCGTGGAAACGATGGACAGATCTGTGGAGTCCCCAATTCCACAGCTAGTGAAGGTTGGGGCAGGAGTTGACACCGCTGCATTCATAGTAGTTTTGGGAGTGTGGGTCCCTGGCCAAAACCAACATGGCACCTCCATCGTCAGTTGTAGTGGTAGTTAGTGTTCCTTGGGGTAGAGGCAGTAGTTCCTGCGTGTAAATCAACCCAGCTCGGCATTGTGGCAGGGTTGGGGGGTCAAAGGGCACCTGTGCTGTTGCCCCAGAGGATATAGTCTCATAGAAGTTGAGGTGGAGCACATTTAAATGCGTCATGCCTTGTATGTTAGACAGAGGCTGAGAGTGGGCCTGCGAGGATGCGCCTTCCAACGAGTGGAGTTGTTGGATAATATATTGTTTGATTTCTACAGAAATCCGCTCCTTGTTGCGTGGTTTAGGTTGGAAAGAATTCGCTATGGACCATTACGGGCGCAAGGTCTCGCGCTTTGATGCCTGTGGTGAAGACTGCCTGGCCTCTCCAGACTCAGATGTATGTTCACAATTTTCTTAGCCTCCCGTAGGGATTAAACTACCTGGCGTCTGCTCTCCCATGTGAAGATAAGGGCAAAAGGGTGGCCCCATTGATACCAGAAATTAAGTTCATGTGACCTGTCTGTGACATGTTTAAAGTCTCTGCGCTGTCGTAAAGTTACAGGAACGAGATCTTGGAATATCTGAATAGAGTGGCTACTAAAGACCAGGTCTGCTTTGCGGCGCGAGGCTAGCAGAATGGCTGATTTTTCAGTGAAAAAGGGCACCCGCGCGAGAATGTCCGGAAAGAAGTCTGGGCATGCCGGGGCCAAGGCCACCTGGTGGACTCTATCCAAGGCAGGGGAAGGCGTCATCATCCCCCCCGGGTTGCCTGCCAGAGATCAGCTGTGAACTACATGATGTCTGATACCTCCAGGGATACCCCTGATACAAACAAAGGTTGTTCCTCCTGCTCCTATTTTGCAAATCTTCCTGCTTTGGTTGATGTTCAATTTGTTGCTCCTCTAAAGTAGCCATTCTCTACCATTGGTTTTCCTGGTCTTGTAAGCGGGCTTCTACTGTGTGTTCCAAGTCATCACCGTGCCTGCCTGTCTCTGTGACATTGAACTCTGACTTGAGGGAACCAATTTCAGATTTCTTGCAAGAAGTTATTCATATAGGCTCGCGTGAGTGGGGCAGTGGAGGGATCCTCAGGTAGGATCGCTGAGGAATTATCGGTGAAGCTCATGGTCGGAGGAGACGCTTTTTTCCATAATGAGGTGATGGGATTGTCTTTAGAGAGGTTGGCTGAGGTC
This sequence comes from Calotriton arnoldi, assembly GCA_963921515.1. Lineage (NCBI taxonomy): Eukaryota > Metazoa > Chordata > Amphibia > Caudata > Salamandridae > Calotriton > Calotriton arnoldi. The sequence goes on along the minus strand of CAWUFW010001700.1, from coordinate 8,304 downwards.
TCCTTGATAGACTTGCCTTGTGGCATGGCAAGAGAGTATCACTGTACCCGATGAATGGTGGATAAGGAAGCGGGTGACGTCAATGCAGCGTGCTCCATGTGTGGAGGACGAAACCAATGATATAGGTCCCAGAGTGAACTTGTCTCAGCCAGGCGCAGGGGAGTCAGGACAATGTTTATAAAGACGGAGGGCTAGGCCCGGACTCCATCCAAGTGGCCCGAATGGACTCCAAATGTAAGCTGAGGGTTAGTTAAGAGGCCAAGCACTGTGTCTGGGGCAGCCCGTCCCAGGTTAACAGCTTGGCTGAGGGGCCCAGGATTCGAGAGCTAGCAAGGAGGAGGAGATCAGGTGACCATATTGCAGAAGAATTCACAGGAGGCCAGACCTAGGGCGCTGATGTGGCGGTTGGTTAAGCCCAGGAGTAGCAACTCAATGGGTGTTCAGGCCAGGTGTGCCTCACAGTTATAACATATGGGATTTGGCAGTGAAGGAGAAAGGGCCACTGAGTGTCCTTACTGGGGAGGAGGACGATGCCTGGGATGAGAAAGAAGCTATGCTGTGCAATGTCCCAGCCGAATATAGCCTTCCAGTCAGTCTGGGAGGAATGCGGGATGCCACCAACCAGGAGTGGGTTTCCCCCTGCAACCCCCAGGACTGAGCACCAATGGCGGAGAGCGATGTCTGGTGTAGGGGGGGGTGTCGCCGTACAGGGTTGCAGTCCAGGCCTCAGAGTGAGGTGGAGTAGGCAGCGTAGCATCAGAAGAAGCAGGTAAGAAGAGGACAAACTGATGATGGGGCCAGGCCGGGCCTGAACTGAGCCCAGGAGAGCCACGGGTAAGTAAGGCCCACTCCAGGCCCTGCTGTGTAAGCACCGACTTCCAGCAGCGGGGGAGGGAGCCAGAAGTCCTTAGGCACTCAGGTGTGTAGGCCGCAATAAGCCCTGGTATGTGATGGCGTCAGCCTGCAGCAGGCCAGCCTGGGTCAGCACCAGGCTCCAGCCACCCGCCTCCACTCTGGGCAGGATGCAGGAGATCAAGGTCTGTCAAAAGAGGGCCGCCCGACCGAGCCAAGGGGCGGCCCACAGTGCAGCAACAGACCCCGCCGGACCGGTCAGGGCGTTGCGAACGATGTCACAGCAGGCTGCAAGATTGTGATTCAGGCCAGGCCCAACCTCGATTGAAGGCAGCGGGGTGAATGCCATAAGGCAAGTGCTGGCTCCAGGCCCAACCCTCAGGTAGCGAGAGGCAGGGGGGAGGTCAGGGCTCCAGTGGGGCAGTGGTCTCGGGCTCTGATGCTGATGAGAAGGGCTAAGTCAGCTAGCTTATCCATTTTCTCAGATAGAACCTTGGAGAGTTTTTCCAACATCCCCCTCAGGATATCAATTTCTCCCCTTAATGAGTGAATTTGGGTTGAGGACACTGCCTCGGTCTTGTCATTCAGCAACAAGGGGTGGGGACATGGTTGGCCAGGACCTGATTCTATTGTCAGATCCGCCAAAATGGCACATCTGTTTGTACAGTCAACATTCTCTACCGAGGTTGGCACACTGTGTACTTGCCTCGTATGTGGTGCCTGGGTTGGTGGCAGGACAATGGAGGTAGCTGGGAGCTCCAGATGAGAAGTAGGATTGCCACTAGTTTTTTCCATACCCCCAATCTAAGGGCACTTTAGCTATCCCAAAGTATAAACCAATGCTCCTTTGGGGCTGCCCCTTCCCTCTTTTCCCTGTTGTGCTAGTCGGGTTACTTGAGTCCTTGCTAGCCAACAGGCCTTCTACCCCCTCTATCAAATCATCTATCTCACTTAGGGTGCAGTTTTCTGTGGAATGACTGGGTGCCCTATTGCACCTTCTACCCCAGCTGGTTTGTCATCTGCTTTCTGCTTCCTCATGGCACACCTGACCCAATACCACCCTGAAAGAAGATTACTTAATGACATTACTTAATGAGTGAGTGAGTAGGCACCCCCTCAGTAGTGCCCCAGCACAGACGTTTCTGGTTTCCACTACCGATCAAGAGAGGGATGGGCCCTAAGGTTGGCGCACAAACATTCACAGGCAAAGAAACTCGGGCCCAAAGCCCCCAAATTTGTCCTCACAATTCTCGGGGGGAGTGATAAGTTCAATCTCGCTCACACAGTTAATAATTCAATAGCAGCGTTCACACAATGATAAGGCCAGGCCAACGATGAAGCAGAGGCAATATGCTTTCCTCCGATGCGAGCTTAAAGGCCAGGTCTAGGTTAAAGTCTCAAGGTAAAGAGACAAGTCAAAAAATAGCAAGAACAGGAAAGAGATGGTAATAAAACTGACCATGACCCAGGGAAGGTAGCCCTGCCCTGCCTCTTCCTGTCACTGAAGGGCGTGGACGGGGGTCGAGGCAGCACTTTGAGCGCAAGATGAGCACGCCTCCCCGGTCAGCTGTGGCCGAGATCCGGGTTTGTTGCACCCTGGGACAGGGAGTTCCACCAAGGTGGAATAGCGGCAGAAACAAGAAACCCCAACAGTTGGTGGGTCCCACGCTGCTGGGGTCAAAGCACCACTTTGAGCGCGAGATGACCATGCCTCCCCCCGGTCAGCTGCGGCCGAGATCCAGGTTTGTTGCACCCTGGGACAGGGAGTCCCACCAGGGTGGAATGGCAGGAGCAGAAGGCCGGGTTCTTGCATGTAGCCTGGCACTGTCCTAAAATCTCAGAGTTCTGAGAGAAGGTGTAGAGACTAAGGGGCCGATTCCGATTCGGGCCGGAAATCTCTCCGACCGAGCCGGACCCGGAGAGATTTCCGACTGAATCGGACCCTAGCAGTCTGACCGAACGAGTACGATGCGCACGCATGCTATCGGACTCGATTCGGTTGGACTCCCATTGAAGTCAATGGGAGCCGGTCGTACAACACGTATGCGGGCTCCCATTGACTCAGTGGAGTGCGAAAGCGAACAAGGCGCCCCTACAGCGGGTACGTGTCGAGCGGGTCGTGCCGTACATGCACAGGTAGGGGGGACCCATGGGTCCCCCTGTGTGCGACTCGTGCGGCTACGCGTACAGGAGGTCCGACACGGACCCCCAAAGTGCGTCTCCGACTGCTCTTTGCAGGCCGGACGGCGCGAGTCGGTCGGACTGCTCGAGCGCGCATCGTACTTACCCGGCCGAGGAACGTCTCCATTGCGCGGTGCGAGTCGTGTCCCGTGCGAGTCAGTCGGAGCGGTCGGCTTTCGCGAACAGAGTCGGTCGGTGCGGTTGGGTCTCGCGAAGCGAGTCGGTCGGAGATTTCGCATCGTACTCGCTTGCCCGGACGCACGTACAAATCGGTCGGGAAACAGGGCTCCGAATCGGATCCGGTGAAGCGAATCCGATTCGGAGCCCACGGCCGAGATCGAATCGGCCCTAAATATCGAATTTTTAATATCGAAAGGACAAAATATTGAGTACAAAATATCAAGAGGACAGAATATAGAAAAGACTTAGGGGCCGATTCCGATCTCGGCCGGTAGGGCTCCGAATCGGATTCGGCCAACCGGATCCGATTCGAGCCTATTTCCCGACCGATCCGTACGCGCGTCCGGGCGGCGAGTACGATGCGTGATCGCCGACCGACCTCGTCCGGGCGTCCCGACCGCTCCGACCGACTTCGATCCCGGGTCGAACCGCACCGACCGACTCGCCACGGACACGACTCGCACCAGCGCAATGGAGACGTTCCCGGCCGGGTAGAGTACGATGCGCGCCCGCGAGCAGTCCGACCGAGCCGCGCACTCCGGCTCGAAAGAGCTGTCGGAGCCATACTTTGGGAGTCCGTGTCGGACCCCCCTGCATGCGTAGCCACGCGAGTCGCACACAGGGGGGACCCATGGGTCCCCCTACCTGTGCGTGTCCGGCGCGAATCGCTTCGCCGCGTACACGCTGTAGGAGCGCCCTTGTCCGCATCGCACCCATTGAGTGAATGGGAGCCCGCGTACGCGTTGTACGACAGGCTCCCATTGACTTCAATGGGAGTCCGACCGACTCGAGTCCGATGGCATACGTGCGCATCGTACTCGTTCGGTCGAACTGCACGGGTCCGATTTGGTCGGAAATCTCTCCGGGTCCGGCTCGGTCGGAGAGATTTCCGGCCCGAATCGGAATCGGCCCCATAATATAGTCGGAAAAAATATCGACATATAGGTAAGTAATATCGAATGTCATTATTACGAATTTAATTATATCGATTTTTTTTAAATTGTTTTATATGTAAGTATATGTGTTAAAAATGTATAATATTTTTTTAATGTATGTTACAATTTTTTTAAGGTAATGGATTTTATGTGAATTAATTTTTGCGTATATTAGTTCCGTAGTGGGTTGTGGGTTTATAGGGGAATAGGGTGGGAAGTAATTTAATTTACATTATAAAAATTAATAATTTATTAATTAATAATTTAGGGGCCCATTACGATGCCCGGCGTAAAAAAATCCGCCAGGCATGGAAGCGGCAAAAATCCGCCCGCACACACCGTCTGAACACCGACCACGCCATTACGATTACACAAACCGAAAACCGCCATCGGCGAAAAATCACACACAAATACCGCCCGCCAACGTCCGAGTCGGAGTCAAACCGCCCGCCACGGACGGAAACACGCACGACAACACAAAACCGCCCGCCCTCACGGCCGACACACCGCACGTGAAGTTACGATCGCACCGCCATGAGCGCGGAAAAACCACAAATATACCGCCCGCTAGCGCAAACAACGCCGATGAGAATCGACACGGCAGAAGCCATGGCGCCCACGTACCTGCACAGAAACCATCCGCTCACAAAACCAATAGCACACAACATGGCCAACAAGTCCACACAGCAAGGCACGCACAAATACACAAGCACAGTACACATCCCGAAAACACCCCCCGGACAAACAAAAAATACAAAGGCCAGAACCCCAGACACAACACACCTGAAAACAACAGACCATGAGGACACACCCACATAGGTGAGTACAAAAGCAGCACTCCCACAGACCACAACCCCTTGCTACATTGCAAACCAGAGAGGAGAGGAGAGGACACAGTGACACAGCAAGGACAGCAGCACACCACAGAAACGCACACATCACAACCACCACCACCACCACCAAACACCTGCACCACAAACCCCCTGCACATTACACAACACACACCGCACCAGCACCACAAACACCATGGCACCACAAAGGATGCCCAAGTACACGCCCATTGAGCTGACGGTCATGGTCGACGAGATCATCAAGGTGTACCCACAAATCTATGGGAACATGGTCCAGCACACACCACTAGCCACCAGAAACAGAATGTGGAACCGGATCGTAGACCAGGTCAATGCAGTCGGGACCCTGCCCAGGAACAGAGGAGAAATAAACAAACGTTGGAATGACGTAAAGAGCCTGGTCAAGAAGAAGGAGGGCAAAAACAGAGAGCTGGCTGCCGTCACTGGCGGAGGGAATCCCGCGCTCTTCAAGACCTTCAAAGCGTGGGAGGAGAAGGTGCGAGTCATAATACATCCGGAGATCCTCGCCGGATTAGCAGAGGAGTGGAGGCTGGTAAGTACAAACTAATGTATACCAGCACACCGCTATGTACTCACATGCACTACCACCATGCCACAGCTCCCAGGGACAAACACCCCCATGTCCAGCACACAATACACAACACATCACACACACATGCAACAGACACCACCACACACAGCCCAAACCGAACAACTGTAACATACGTGGGGACATGTGTACACTCAGCCAGCCACGTAACCACCAACAGGTCACCAAATATGCCAGAAGCGCCACAACGAGCACCCACCACACCCATGTGTCCGCCACAGCTGCACTAACCGACAAGTAACAGGTAAGTGGCAGGAACACAAAGTGCAGTGGGTGGGACGGTGGACAGCCCAAGTACAACACACACCAGGCCCCTAGTCCCACAGCACAGCAAGGAGGAGCATCCCCCACACCCCACAGCCACGTGTCAGCCACCGCAGTGCACAGCGACAGCCGAAAGGCAGACATCACGGTCCACAGCAATCGGTGTCAGTGGGTGTCCAGCCACCCCCATGACCCACAACACCCCCACCCCCACAGACCTGCAACATGGAGCACCCCCGCTTAGAGCCATGTGGCATCCAGTACAGTGCACGCACGAACAACTTGCAGGTGGGAAACTGGACAGGGCTGGATTACTGGAGGCATGAGGACCATAACACGACCAACACATGGGACATGTCACGTAGCAGAGCGAACACGCAGCACCGCCCACCGTCACGAACAAGTGAACAATGTGCACACGGACATGAACAACAGACTCACACCCCACATGACCCATCACAGACATAGCAACACCCAAGGAGCCACGTCTGCATGCACAAGCCACACTGAATATAGTACCACACGGCAGCCACTGTGCAACTCATCACACACAACCGAAACACCATTGAAGTCCTGTCCATGTAGCCCCTACTGCCTGTCAACCACACACCCCACAACTACGCCTATGTAAGACAAACAACACTAGACGCAACAGAGCGGAACAACATAAATGCACACGAACACCCCTGAACCCATCAAACACACAGACACACCATGCACATACAACATACCATCCATCCCATCCGTCAGCCCCAGTCTCATGAAAGGCATGTCATCCGCACAGCTGCCACACATACAGCAGTCACGCTAAGATACATGCCCATGACCAACCATGTGCCAGAAGTCAATGAAGCGCACGACACACTGTGAGCAACAACACACAACATGGGCCACACCCCCCGAGCACTGCAGTGATGCACATGGCACAGGGCAGCACGCACACCAAGGAGATGGGACAACTGCAATACGTTGGCTGGCACACAACCATCACTCACTCATAACGATGCGTCCAATGCCATGTCCGGTAATCACAACAGACAGCAAATATGCAGGCCATGTCAAACATGCACACACCTCAAACCATGCACTGTCATGCTGCCACAACACATGTCACGTTCGGCACCCATGGCTCACAGCATGTACCCCAAAAGCATATCCCCTCCCAAATGCGAATCTGGGGCATGGCCCCCATGTTGCCATATGCGTTCCTAAGCGTTCCATTTGAACCCCAAAAGCATATTCCCTCCCAAATGCGAATCTGGGGCATGGCCCCATGTTGCCATATGCGTTCCTAAGCGTTCCATTTGAACCCCAAAAGCATATTCCCTCCCAAATGCGAATCTGGGGCATGGCCCCCATGTTGCCATATGCATTCCTAAGCGTTCCATTTGAACCCCAAAGCATATTCCCTCCCAAATGCGAATCTGGGGCATGGCCCCCATGTTGCCATATGCGTTCCTAAGCGTTCCATTTGAACCCCAAAAGCATATTCCCTCCCAAATGCGAATCTGGGGCATGGCCCCCATGTTGCCATATGCGTTCCTAAGCGTTCCATTTGAACCCCAAAAGCATATTCCCTCCCAAATGCGAATCTGGGGCATGGCCCCCATGTTGCCATATGCGTTCCTAAGCGTCCCATCTGATCACCAAAAGCAAAGTACAAACCAGACCCAGGATGGGCCAGGAGCCCGCATACACCAGAGTCACAATAAGTAGGGGCACAGCAACACACCCATCGGCATGGCCAATCCATCCCATGCCACATGTGCACAGCACACAGTCCCATTGCTAAGCACACACAACTACAGATGCTACAGCCACACACACGCCTCCGGGAAACCCATGTACGAGATTGCACGAACTGTTAATGTCAGACGACAAATACATACTTCGCCAGGTGCAACACAATAACAAATCTCATTCTCTCCACAGGTGACGAACTGCTGGATGCTGGGGATGGAGCCAGCAGCCAGCACAGCCAGCCTACAAGCCCCCAACGAGGACACACGGATCTGGAGGATCTGTCCTCCTCTTCGGACACGGACCACCAAGCAGGCCCATCTGGTGTGGCAGGGCCCAGCCGCTCCCCAGGACCCCTCCTACCCACCAACCCATCATCCAGGGCTGCTGAACATTCCCAGCCCCCTGCTGCCACTGTCGTTGCGGCCACACCCACGGTCATTGTGGCCACTACCACTGCCGCAACCGCCACCATCGCCGCACCGACCACCACCGCCGCCACCACCACCACGTCTTCGCTGGCACCAGCCCCAGCGCAGGTGGTGGCCCGGCCGACTGGATCCACCCTGGGAGCCACAGCGAGGACCGTGGTGAGCAATGTGGCTAGTGGGCAGGCCGGTGGCAGCAGGACTGGTAGGAGGAGCAGGGTCAGGGAAACGCCAGCCTCCCCTGGGAGCCATGCCCTGCCTCA